>CM034241.1:43919154-44259154 GCA_019916065.1 Vitellaria paradoxa | reverse complement strand
AATTAGGTTTATTATAATAGCATTTTATATTCATCTATAATAAAATTGAATATTGTCTAGAGAAAACAATATTGATGATTAAGTTTTAACCAAAACAGAATGTGTTTATGTTGGATTTTAGTTTTCAATTGATTATATATTTTGGTGTAAACGGGTCCCCCTAACTATGTGATTATGCCACGTCGTCTCCTTGACACTGTTGCTTCTCCACTGGGGTGTCACTCTTTGTGTCTCATGAAATAGCGTGTGGGCCACTAGGATGCTCCCACATGACTTTCTTCTTCACATCCTAGGGCCCAGCTATTGATTTTAGATTCAGTAACATGAGATGTGACCCGCACTTGAAATACATTAAATTTATTGAGTTTTGGATATATCCCAGTGTGTCCTTTTCCTTGTAGTCCCTTCTTGACCAAGCATGTTCGTCCTATTCCTTGTTGTCCCTCATTTCCAAAGGTACCTTGACACTATCACACAAACACCATCCAAATTGGTTCTACAATATTTAGGAGTGTGCACAATGGTTCATGCTAGACCCAGAGCTAACGCGAATTTTATCTGGTTAGTGCCTGTTATATGATGACAAATTTTGTGTCAAAACAATAAGCATAAAATCCGGTTGGGTCTTGTCTTGAAATAGGCTAAACCAAACTCAAACTAATAAAAATCAAGTCGACAGTCTTGAGACCTTGGATCAAATCAAACCTCTAATAGAATCAACCTGAAGGGTTTTTTAGATTGTTTGCGTATTTTGTACACCCCTAACAATAATGAAGCACCTAAGTTTACCTGATCACTTCCAACGTGACTTACATATTGAATTAATGAGGTCATTTTGATGAGTTCCAAGAAAGACCAAGTGCTAAAGATACATTGTATGTTCTGGATGGGCCAATAACCATAGCTAGGGCAAAGAAGATCAAGGAAGTAATGCTTAGGCTTGTTCAAGCTACGTTGGATGAGACTTTAAATGCAATAAGACAAATTCAAGATGGGCTTGAAAGAGGAGGAACCAAGATTTGTGCATATGATCGAAGCCAAGGAGGGCGGCCTAGACCACTAAAACCAGCAAAGAGTTGGGCCAAGGCTACCATTCAGCCTAGACTTGAATTGAAGAGGTGAATTGGGCTTTGAAAGAGTGTTTTAATTATGTTTTGGGTTTTATTTTATGTTTAAGACATGTTGGGCTTTAAAACTTACTTTGGGCTTTAAGTTTGGGTTTTAAAGTAATGTTTTAAAAAGGATTTGGGTTTGTGTCATTGTTTAATATTTTTGGGCCAAACTATGTTAATTAAAATGGCCCATGGGTGTGACTTATTATTTGGACAGATTTGGGTTATTTAATTAGGGCTAGTTTTCTTTGTAAACACTTAAAAATTCAAGATTGAGCCATTAATAATAGATTTAGAGTATTTTTTTGCATTAACGCGAGGTGTATTTTCCTCTTGTTCTTCAAAGAACTTCTAAACTTATCAAGAATTCGTTCTTGTGGCGTTCTTCTATCTTCAATCCAAGGTTCTTGATTCAAGAAATCAACGGGTGTTGGTTCTACATTCTTTGATCTTAATATTAACTTTCTTGGGTTTTGATTCAATTGATCGTGGGTTTGAGGTATTTGACCATGGGTTCACATCACATTTGAATAGGTAGCTTGAGTTAGGGGTCAATTAAGCATGAAACATGCAACATACCCCACAGTAGCTGAGAAATACACCTCATATTCTATGCATCCTCTTAAGTCCTCTAACGTTGTAACCAATTGGGTCACCCTATTAACATGATGCTAGAATAAGCAAAGGGAACTACATGTTTTTCTTTCGTTCTTTGGCCAATGTGCCTATATGTATGATGAGTTGGCTTCATGAGTTGATCTCTAAACATATAGTGAATTTCCTCCATCTTCAAGCAATCATCTCCTTGAAGTCAAAGCCCCGACTAGTCTTCAATCATCTCCTTGAATAGGTGCACTAGTCTATTGGGTACCATAGTAATACTAGATGATAATTTAGTTTTTCATGTCTTAATTTGTTAAGCAGTCTTTTCGTGGTGGTTTTTACACCTGTTTGTGGTCATATTTATTGAATTTGGTGCTGTTGTCTATAGAATGCAACAGTTGAATCATGAGTTTTAGTACTGCATTTTGGTAAAAATTGTGGAGTTATGGGATGATAAATTCTTGAATTTGGTTGGTTACTTGAGTATAATGGCTCAGGAGAAACTTCTGTGATCCATTTCATATGATTATTGTATATCAGCTGAATCATCTTTTCTTTTCCTCATTAAGAGGTTCTCTGTGCATTTATCTGCAAAACCATTTATCCAACCTGCCCCACTGTGAATTTACTTTTTGGCTTTTCCAAGAGTTTTACTGTGGTAAGAAATTCTAGATAACATACTGTTTGCAAGATTTATGCAGATAAATTCATCTAGGGTCAAACCTTGCTAGATGTTTGGTGGTAAGTTCAGTTTCTCGTGTAAAGCATTTTAGTATTGTGACTAATTAACCAAAGTGATTAAAAAGAACTGGTGTGGAGCCATTAAAGAAGCCAAACAGAATCCAGTGAGGTACCCCATGTTTTGATTGACTGGTGGGGCGCTCGGATCAGGAAGAGGAGGTGCAGAGTGTGGAATTTGATTCCATTTCGTTTAGGTTGGTTGGTTTGGGGTGAAAGAAATAGAATGAATCTTCAATGTAAAGAGGTACCCTTGTTTAAGCTAAAGGGTATATTTTTGTCTACATTACATAGCTACATTGAGATATTTACATTTTTTGTAGTCTGTAATAGAAACAATTATTTAATGATGTCTTGTTCATCAGTGATATTTTAGTCTATTATTAGAGATTTGCAGATGTCCTTGCAGATAATTAGTTTCAAAACCAGTTTCTTTTGGCACTGTAATTTTCTCCTAATTATTTGTGTACAGATCTCAAATTTTCTTGTGTGCACGGTTTCAGTAAACCTTCCTGATTACTTCAATCAATACCTATTTTCAGATCTTCCACCTGACAAAGAGCCTTTGGACTGGAATACGAGGATGAAGATTGCCGCAGGTGCAGCAAAGGGGCTGGAGTATTTGCACGACAAGGCAAACCCTCCTGTCATATACAGAGACTTAAAATCATCAAACATACTTCTGGATGAGGGTTATCATCCTAAGTTATCAGATTTTGGGCTCGCAAAACTAGGTCCTGTTGGTGATAAGACACACGTCTCCACACGGGTGATGGGGACATACGGTTACTGTGCTCCTGAATATGCTATGACCGGTCAGCTCACACTCAAGTCCGATGTCTATAGTTTTGGAGTCGTATTTCTAGAAATTATTACGGGACGCAAGGCTATTGACAACACCCGGGCTCCAGGGGAGCATAATCTTGTTGCATGGGTAAGTGAATCTCTTTACATTTTTATGGTAGCACAGTTTCTATCTTAGCAACAAACTCAAATTGATAACTCAAATTGATACATGATGAGTAGGCAAACTCACTTTTCATTTTTTTTTTTTTTTTATCTCCTTTCGCCAATTTCTGCTTTTTTAATTCTTGTGGAACATGGATTATTGTGTAGGCAAGACCGCTTTTCAAGGATCGGAGGAAGTTCCCCAAAATGGCTGATCCACTGTTACAAGGTCGTTATCCAATGCGAGGGCTCTATCAAGCACTTGCTGTGGCTGCCATGTGTTTGCAAGAGCAGGCTGCTACAAGGCCTCTAATAGGGGATGTTGTGACTGCTCTAACGTATTTAGCCTCACAAACTTATGATCCAAATGCACCCACTGGTCAAAGTAACAGAGTTGGTCCATCTACTCCCAGGAGCAAGGACGACAGAAGGAATATGGCGGATGGACTAGACAGTCCGGACGAGTTTCGACGCGGTGGACAGCATGGCTCGCCTTCCAACCACAAGAATTCTCCCGATTTCAGGAAGAGAGACTCCATGAGGGAATTCAATGGGGGTTCAGATTCGGGGAGAAAATGGGGTTTGGATGAAGTAGAACGTCAGCAGGACTCGCAGAGGGACAGCCCCGTAAGTGCAGGCAGAGCGAGAGAGACTCCGAGGAATAGAGATCTAGACAGAGAGCGTGCGGTTGCAGAGGCGAAAGTATGGGGCGAGAATTGGAGGGAGAAGAAACGGGCCAATGCAATGGGTAGCTTTGATGGTACAAATGAGTGATTGTGCCAAAGCCCTGAAGCTTGATGTTTTCTGGTCCTCCTAGTGAACACGGTTGAACAACTCTGAGGGGCCTACGCGAAGAAAGAAGAGGAGAAAATGCAGAAATGTGTCATCCTTTCTACTGTCATGGTATTTGCCTCGGGAATAAGGGTTTGTATCCAGCTTTGACTGTTGTTGGTTGTCCTTAGTGTATGAAATTGAATGCTTCAACTATGTGGTAAAGGAAGAATGCAGAGAGTTAAGAGAAGGGGGGGAAAATGGAACTCATGGGGTTTGCGTTTGTAATTTTGGGCGTTTACAGGTAACCCCAACATATTAATTTGTGTATCTAGGGTTTTTTTTTTTTTTTTTTTTTTTTTTTTTTTTTTTTTTGGTGTTAATGAAATCGACGATACAGAAAAGAAGCTTGGAAGATGTTTCATTTTGTGGCATATATTGTTATCGTACGTCTCTGGCTGTGTGGGGGATATTTAGTGGGGAGTTCCATATTCTTCTTCCAATTTTATGCCGTGTACTCAGAAAAAGTCTTTTGTGTCCTTGTGTATGTCACGGTTTCGGCTTGATATTTGTACAGAGAAGAGGGTTGGTTCAGTAGCATGCATGCATATCCATGTTTGCTTTCTTTGTAAAGCATGTAATTGTAGTATTTTAATGTGGATTTCAGTTTCAGGTAATTTATTTAGGCTTTCAACGGGTTATGAATTAGTTGTAAAATTGGAAAAGAGAAGGCCAACATCGATTTTGATGCAGCCCCCCTTGGTTTGAATCGTTGAAAGACATTCATAAATTTTTAATTTAGGGAATCCATAATGTCACGGGTCTGAATAGTCCCCAGGATTCAGTAAAATTGACCGCTTGTATCTAGAGTCGATATAATCTTTGTTCCAAACCCCCCCTCCCCCTTTCGGTAGGGATGTTTGATGTATTTCTTGTACTCAAACTAATATATGTATATATTAATTTATAATAATTTATTTCTTGAAAATTTAATTTATAATAATTTATTATTCAAAATAATATATTCCCCCCACAACTGTTATTAACGTAAAATTTACTTTCATAATCCTCTTTACACACTTTTTTTTTTTTACCCCCAATCCGGAGCCACCATAAGAAGTAAAACAGCATACCAAATCACTTAGTTGATAGCTAAGTATAGGCATTCAACTTGTATTGAACATGCGGAAAATAATGTCGCTTCCTAAATTCAGTCACCAACCAAAAGCTTCGCACAGCTTTTTGTCCAAATAATATTTTACTTCAGGACCAAAAGATTAAAGCAAGATCTAAATTGCTAGTACACAAACCCAACCAGCAAAGCAAGAGGAGAAACTGAACCTATAGCGGCCAGAACATATCATTTCATTTGGCTAACTGCCTGTAATATTTAATTCCCAGGAATAAAGTGAAAACGCTTCCACATCATCAACGGTATTCATTTACACAACCTCCAAAATTACCCTCTATAATCTAAATAGGCTAATAATCCCCTTTTTCTGCAGGCAAAGTCTATTGACTTCAGCCGAACCTGTATTTAAATTCCCCAAAAAAAAAAAAAAAAATAGTGAGTAGCCTAATCGGGTTCCAGTCCAAACAAAATGCCAGAGGTTACACCATCAGATGGTGCGTTTCTACTAAAATATCATTTCCTCCTCTTCCCCTGCAAAAAAGACCATTGATTAGCTTCTAGCTTTATAGCAGAGCTAGCAAACCATGCTAGAAAATGAGAATTATAATAAAATATATTATATCCAAGAGGTTACCGAGCTCACGTAGTCATCCATCGTTAGTTGCTTCCTCTTCTTTGAATTAGAAGGTGGGCTCTCAGCTGCCTGTCTTGCCAAGGCACGCTTTGATGGCGTCATGCTCTGAAAAATATATATATATATATATATATATCATGAGATCTATACCGTACAAGAGCATTTGCTTTAATTAAAAGTTGGTTATGCAACTAATAGCCAAAATCAAAATGACAACTCATCTGAACACCAATAAATCGTAAAGGGTAACAAGAATCAAACCTTTGCAAGCTTCTTTTCTTTCCGGGCCTGTCTCTCCCTTTCGTCAAATTCTTGGTTTTCCCTCTCCACTAATCGAATGAGGGTATCACATCTCCTTGCAAGTTCTTGAGTTGTTCGAGACTTCACAAACCAATCAAAACGAAACAATGGTGATGTACGAAATGCTGCCTTAAGCTCGTCCCAGTTCCCATAGCCAAGCTTATGAACCATGCAGATCTACACGACATTTTGAAGGTAAATAAAATTAGGACCAAATATAATATATCAGCAGCCAACCCATAAGAATTTAGGTTCTTGAGGAATCTCACCATGAAACGATCACACTCTTCATTGTACAGCTTCCCTTTGTTCTGACCATACTGGATCTTCAATTCAAGCCATGGATTCTTGTATCGATCCAACTTCTTCCCAATTGCTTTCATTATCTCATCCTTACGAGAAATTCTAGCCTCCCCTCTTTCAATATTCTTGATGATCCTATCATAATCTGAACGCAACCAGAATTCAATGCTAATACGCAAAAAGGCAGTTTCAACTAATGTAAACAAGTTTTTTTTTTAAAGGTAATTTAATCAAGTTCATCATCAAAATCTTCCAGATTACATTCAAACTAATAATTACATATCAGCAAACAAGTGTTTCAACTATTGTTAAAAAAAATTCTAAGCATTATAACATTAAAAAAGCTACTAAAATTTATTCAAGGGTTCTAGGCATTACAACTATGGCTGGCAATACGAGCCCAACCATGTCAAACCGCCTTATTTAAATGGGTTGGTTCTAGATATTTTAATAAATGGGCTACAATTAGGCTTCTCACAAACCAATCATTTTTAAATGGGTTGAGTTCAAATTGGACACCCAATGAAAATAACCTGTCAAACTCATTACAAACCCATCCGATTGAGAGCTCACGGCTTGGAAAAGCTAAAGCCACCAATATTGCCAACTCCAATTTTAAAATCTGTTTGAAAATTTAAGCATATGCCTAAAGAGAGAAGCCGATATAGAAAGAAATATGCATAAATTCAGAGAGACTTTGTTTCTTTTTCTTTAAGGCTAAAGAATTACAAAGAATAGGGTTAGAGACCCACAAGTCCTAGAGCAATGAGTTGGGAAAGGGGTAGATCCACAAGTCCTAGAGCAATGAGTTGGGAAAGAGGTCATCAATGGAAGCACCTTTTTTTAAATTTGAAACTTTTTTTTTTTAGGGGGGTGGGGGTGTGGAAGATTAGCTCAGTTTACAATTAAAAAGAAGAATAGTAAAAGGAAGAAAATTCTACCTTTTATTTAATTTTGTAAAGGACGAGAAAATAAGAAAAAAATGGAGAAAAATAGAGTTGTGCAGTCCACAAGTCATTCCCAAAGACCAAATTTCATCCATAGCATGAAAAAAGTACAAATGTAATTGCATTTTGCAGAGTATTAATGTTTTTACTAACCATTCAGCTCTTTGTATCTCTCTTTAAAGACTCTTGCGTATCTTTCAACTTCCTCCTCTGATTTCCCTTCCATTTCAGAAGCTATACTTTTCACATCATTACGGCCATATTTCTCACAAGCCCTAATGAAAGTATTAAAATCTCTTCTACTCCATGTCGAAAATCCCTACAAGCCAAAGGAAGTTAACTTTAAAAAAGCAACAGATAGCAGAAAACTCATTCTCCATTAGATTATCCATTCACCTCTTCTAACAGCCGTTCCTTTTCTTCCTGCTCTTCAGCAGTCAAGGGGTCTCCCAACTCTAGACAATCAATAATCAATCAGGAACAGGTCCAACATATAAAAGATAAGATGGAAGCAACACTCAACAAGAGTTGAACTTACCTTCTGGTTCGTCCACTTCAATTGTATCCTTCAACTGATTCTTTTGATGTGTTTGCTGAGAAATGAGTAAATAACATGAGCAAACTAAAATAGGAAGTCCAAGAACTGCTAGACTTCTTTTCAATTTTTTTTTTTTTTCTAAATAAGCTATCAAAAGTTGTATTAATGAAGCATCAAGGGATGTCACCCAAGGAAATAAGCCTAAAGAAGCTACAATTACATCTCAAGGGACTCATTTCTTTCCATACAAAATAGACAAAAGGCATGAAAAGCTATTTTGTTTTTTCCACCCCAAGCAATGAAGCTATACAAAAAGGAATAAGCTCCCAACCACCCAAGAAATTTTTTTTTTTTTTTGGGTTGGGGGGGGGGGGGGGGAGTAACCACCCAAGAATTGCTTGACTTTGCACAAAATGAGGATCAAAGCATAAACAAAAGATACAGGAATCTCAACATATTACCCACCATGAGATAGCGTACTTCTTTTTCATACAGCTCACTTAGCCTTTGTGTGTTAAAAAACTGAAAATCATGCCTGAAAGCACAAAGCATAACATTTAAAACCCCTTAAGGCCGAAAATCCAGTCTAATAAAGAACCAAAATTTCAAGAGATGCTTACAGCTGGGGCATGCGAGGAATTCGAGGCTCTTTGGGTCTTGTTGGACCACTTTGCCGCATTGTCTGCTTGAAGTATTCAGATTCCGAGTAACTAAAAAAAATCATGCATCACTAAATGATAGAGTAAGAGAAAAAGACATCACAAGAGGAAAATGAAAAATCAATATTACTTGCGTTTCCTCTCTCTTTTCGGCGGTTCAATCCAATTATCACTGACAATTTTCTTGAAGTCTAACTTGTTCTCATCCTACAAAATTGGAAGCACAGAATAAATAGCAGTAAATAAACATGTACCTCAAAAAATAATAAGCAAAAGAAAAGTAAGTAGTCCAGCACAACTGCAGAACACAAGTAAGAATAAAGGATATTTTGTACCTTTTCGTCATCAAAATCATACAGATCAGCAGCTGCACAAACCCAAGTAAGTTGCACTTAGCCACAATTGCAAAAGGAACAACAATAATAAATAAGTCCTGATAACAATTCACATACTGTCATCCATTTTGAATTTGATTGCATCTTCTGTAAACTTCTTCATCTTAGCATCAAGCTCGGCCGTTGCCTCTTCTCCTTTAGCAATAATCCTATCGATATCCTCATCGGTAATTGTACTATCCTTGGAACTGAAAACCATTTCAGCACCAAACCTCACCATTTGCAGTAGCTCATCTTTGTTGACAGCTGCCCCCCCCAAAAAATACAAATTATCAAATATTTCTTGAACTGATCTGAATACAAATTCATAACAAGGTCGCCTCTACTCAGAAACCACTTACTCTTTTGCTCTGCTAATCTCCCTTGTTGGATCACCAAAGCATCAAGAGCCAACTTTTTATAAGCCCTCTCAATCACCTTTTCTTCAATTGTGTACTGTCCATAATCAATTTGCAAAACCAATAATGTCAATAAAAAAAAAATAAACAACTTATTGCATAATACAGCACGCATAAACAATCAAACCTCAGTACAAAAACGGAACACTTGAACTTCTTTCTTTTGCCCAATCCTGTGAGCACGATCCTGAGCTTGCAAATCAACTTGTGGGTTCCTAATATGTAATGTAGATTAGACCAATAAAATTTAAAGATGTTATTATCCAAGCATAAGCAGATGAAAAACAAAGAAAATTCTCACCAATCACTGTCGTAAAGAATGACAACATCCGCAGTAGCAAGATTGATGCCAAGGCCTCCAGCTCTAGTTGATAGTAAGAAGACAAATTTCTCACTGCCAGGCTTATTAAAGGCCTCAATTGAAGCATCACGATCTTCTCCACCAGTATTCCCATCTATCCGACAATATAGGTACCCACGAAACATTAAATAGTCTTCCAGAATGTCCAGTAGCCTTGTCATCTGGATTACATGACACTTAATTTCAATCTCCATAACATTAAACATTAAACTCAACCTGGCATCTGACAAACTAAACCACAGCACAGTTCTATATGGGATACAACAAGAACATATGGCATGATAATGACCCCAGACACCAGTATGGCATGCATTGACAAAGTGGTCTAAAAATAAAAAAAGGTTAAAGCAAACCTGTGAGAATATTAGGACCCTTGAATCACGTTCTTTAAGTTTCGGGAGCAACTTATCCAAAAGAACCATTTTACCTGCAAATCAATTAGTCAAAAGAGTAGGCATAATCATTTAGAAACACCAACTGAGGAAATTCTTTTACAAAGGTGAAGCCGCTTACCAGCATTTGTAATAAGATGATCTCCAGTAGTATAAGGAGGGCCAGGTTCAGCACCTTGGAAAAGATATGGGTGATTACAACATTTACGTAGCTGCATTGCTATGTTCAAAAGGCGCTTACGCTCACCACCAGCATTTACAACCTCCAGATCTTTCTGCAATAAGGCCCTATAGTACTGCTTCTGCATTTGGGACATACCAACTTTGAGTATTGTTTCCTTCTTGGGAGGCAAACCCTTCTCAACATCGGACTTCAACCTTCGAAGGAGGAATGGCCGGAGGACCTTAGAGACACATAAAGAGCAAATGCAGTGTTATCAGCTAGAACATCACAAGCAAGCACTCAAAACTTGAGGGTTTATGAGTTTACCTTGTGAAGTTGCTGAACAACCTCCTGCTGATCATTTTCACCAGATATTTGAAACCATTCATCAAAAGTTTCAGCGGAGCTAAAAATTTCCGGCAGAAGAAAGTTCAGGAGAGACCAGAGTTCATGTAGATTGTTCTGCACATTGAACGAAATACAAACAACATTAACTTCCAATAAAGCATAAAACAGCAGACTACACAGAAAAATTGTCATAATAACTCCTATTGGAAAACAAAAACAAGTAAACAATATGTTCACGCTTTCCATAAGAATGGTATCGGACAAGAGGAGAAATTACATGTAAGTTTGCACAATTGAAAGGACTGCATAACTGCAGGCATCCAAGAAGCAACTATTAAGTCTCCAACAGACTAGTGTAATCAAGATCACTAGTTCCGGATTATTGTGTTTCTTACAGCCATTTAGCCCCAATCACTTGGGTTCTCCCTTTAGAATCATACAAAGGCTATCTCACGCAATTGAAAGGACTGCATAACTGCAGGCATCCAAGCAGAAACTATTAAGTCTCCACCAACTTATTGTAATCAAGATCACTAACTCCGGATTATTGCGCTGCTCAAGCCCCTTTAGTCCCAATCTCTTGGGTTTTCCCTTTAGAAATCACCCACCTAACACAACCCAAACCCCTTCCACAATCAGAATCCCCCAATTGACCCCTCAAAAGAAAAAAGGAATAATACCCGTTTTACACATTCATGTACCGAAAAACTATTCAAAGATAGTCCCTAACAAGTTACCCTCACAGCATCCACTACAAATGTAGAAGCCACCAAGTCTACACACCAACTCAATAGAGTGCATGCAACTGATACCTGAAGTGGAGTACCCGTGATAAGCAGGCGGTAATTGGTCTTGTATAGCCTCATTGTCTTTGAAAGAAGTGAATTCTCATTCTTGATTCGATGAGCTTCATCAATGATAATATATCGCCAACTAAATTGGCGCAAGCAAGACTTCTCTTTTATTGCCATTTCAAAACTGGTGACACATACATCAAACTTCCCTGCAACCAGTAAATTTTCCCGTATATGCTTCTGCAAAAGTGAAAGGTTGATTATTACCTCATAACTATAAGTATGCAGTTGGATTTTGGTGGTTGTGAAGGGGGGAGGATATTTTAACAATTGAATAAGCAAAAGATGAAACTAACTCTTTCATCAGGATTCCCAAGAAATTTGACAGCACGCAAAACCGGGCAAAATCGTTTGATTTCATTCATCCAATTGCCTAGTGTAGACTTTGGAGCAACAACCATGTGAGGACCTGTTATTCCTCTGAATTCGTTCAGATAGCCCAGCAGGGAGATTGTTTGCAATGTTTTACCAAGACCCTATACAGTCATGACAAAAAATCATCAAGTACAATGACATAATTGGATGTGAAGGGATCAATTCCCCAGAAAACTACTCCAACACATACCATTTCATCTGCAAGGATTCCATTTATGCCATTCTCATACAGTCGTATGAGCCAATTTAATCCAGCAAGTTGGTAGTCCCTCATCTTTCCTTGAATACCTGGAACAAGGATGTGTAAATTAAGATCATAAGTTCAATACCAAATGGCATTTCAAACCAAAAATCACAATAATATTAAACCACATGCAGATATATAGAAAATTCTATTGAAAGAGCAAAGCTTTTTAGAAAGAAGCCTCTGCATAATCCAAAGCAACTCAATTCAGGGCAGATCTCCCCCTAGTAAGCTAGGTTTCGCCAAAAACAAAATTCCAAAAATATCAATATAAATGAGTCAAATGGTGTTGTCCAGCAATTATCAGATTCAGATTTAAAAAAGAAAAAAAAAATGAAACTGTATAAAATGGATCCAATGATCATTTAAAGCATCTAAATTAAAGAATACCAAGAAGAAATTTGGCAGAAAAACAAAAACAAAATAATTTTACTTAGAAATTCAACTAAAACAGTAGTCTTCCCAATACTGAGCATTAATCCTTAACGAATAAAACAAATATATGTGTTTGCCAGTACAACAAGAACTCCTGCTGAATGAACACCACAAAAAATATAAATAAACAAATCCAAAACTAGATACTAGGGAAGAATTATGATCGAAAAAAAGGGGAAAAGGAAAACTCTCAAATCATTGAATATATCATGCGAGATGCACCAGTTTGAGATTTATTAAAATACACAATATTGTATTCCAACTGATCACAAGCTGAATTTGATGCATAAGTACGACATACAGATGTGCACACACAAGCAAGCGCCAACCCACCACACCCACCCACCCCCAAAAAAAAAACAAACATAGATAGATAGAGAGAGAGAAAGAGATCACACACAGGCAAGTGCCAACCCACCACACCCACCCACCCCCACAAACATAGATAGATAGACAGAGAGAGAGAGAGTAATTACAAGAAGGTTGTGCAACCAGCCGTGTATTTCCTGTCCCAGAGAGACCATCTTCTTCCTCCTTAAGATATTCTTCATCTTCTTCCTCTTCGGTTAACTTTGATGCATGACGACCCCTAAATTATGCAGTGAAACTTTGTCAATAGAGAAATGCAAAACAATCCACAGCTACTGCATATTCAACAATAGTCCATCCCTAACTACAAAAAATGCAGATCATCGGGAGAAAAAACATTGCCACTACACACACAATTGAGAAAATATCAAGCTCCAAAATTCAACCATTTTAGCACTTCATTTCTCATGATTCAACTTAGAGCCAAATGCCACAACTTGCATGCAACACAAAAACCAAACATAAAAAATGTCAGGCACCCAACAAGAGTTGTGACAAATAAACTCTTTTTTTTTTGGGGGGGGGGGGGGGGGGACATTTAATTTACCGGTCATTCAACTGGATGTTTTTCCTATTTTGTGAACAACATTGACCCATTTTATCACCCCCATGAAAGAACCAGTTGATTGATGTTATGTGGCACTTCAATAAAAATCCAACACAGCTCCATGATACCATTTAGCAAAAATGTGTATCTCCCTGAGCTTTCAAACAGAATTTGCAATAAACTTGATATAAAAAGCAAATTGGAAATAACTACTTCCCTAAAATTAAAAACATCTTACATCCAGAACAAGTATACAATTTTCAAAACCAAAAATTCACTTTAGCTTTCATTGCATTCAATAGGACAATCTAGTTAGAAGAAGCTCTATGTTGATGCAACCCTCCAACAATGTTAAATGTAGAAATCTGAAAAAAAAGGGAGTAGAAAATGTTTGTTCATATTATTAAGCAAACAATCTCAAAACAAACTATATGTTACTGAAAAGGGCAACATTTAACTCTTTTAAAGAGCACACTCTTTTAAAGAGCACCAACTGTACCTTCCCTTGGTCTTCTTTTGAGAAGTAGACTGATCACCCTTGGCAAAATGAGCAAAGATCTCTGTCTGCTGCAAGAGATATTTCAGGCGCCCCTTTCCCTTGTTGTTCTGCATTTTAAGTATCAGTCACCACATTCCCATAAAACGCAAGTTGTAACACAATCTAGAATAACAGAAACCATCCAAAGAAACACACCATATCAGCATCAATTGCAGCATTTTGTGCATCCAGAATTTCTTGAAGCTTCTGTTTCTTCAACTTCTGCATTTCTCTAAGTCGGGCCCTTTCACGCTTTCCAATCTCACTATTAGACACAAGCTTCTCATCCTGGAAGCAACAAATACAAGCATACTTACAATAGTGATCTAAATAAGGTAATTCAATCAATTATAACCATAATACCTATGATGCTAACTAAAACAATTTTCTGTTTGAACCTTTGTGACCATAAGCAACTCATTAATTGATAACACCCATGAAAAACTTCTCCAAGTTGAAGTGGTGTCAACTTTACATGTGATTTTGTGTGGATATAATGCTCTTGTGGAAAATTTTGGAAAGGTTAAATTAATTTAAATGCCCATGGTAGAAGGTGTAAATGTGTAAAAAGCAAATACGAATGCAGCCCTTCTGAATGTTGTGGGGTTTGAGGGAGGCAAGCTGCCTAGTGAACTAGTTTCAATTCAAACCAACACAATAGTACACTGTCACATAATTTCCATTTCCGTTATTTTTTTTTCAGAAACCAAGGTACAAGTAACTAATCCTCTAAGTTCAAAACTCCATAAAGATCAATGCATGCACAATCAAGGGCAACTTAGTATAGGAACTACGAAGTAACAAACCCACCATTTCTTACCGGAAAAACAAAACTAACAACAACACTCATTATATACCACATAGCCAAAAAAAAAAAAAATAGCTCCATCACAAACTCCATAATGCCAACCACACCAAAAGTATGAAATTTCCATCGAAACTACCACAGTCCCAGAAAACAAAACCCTAACACAGCCAATACCCAAGCAAAGGCACCCGCTTCGAACCAAATAACTCAGATCTAGGACAAGCTACGGAGATAAAGACAGCAAACGGAGCAAAAAAAATAAAATCAAATCAAATCAACAAAAAATAACCAAATAATCTCACCTCATCGTACTCATCCTCCACTGGGTTGTCTCCAACGTCGTTTTCCGTCTCCGGCGAATTATCATCAGCAGCGTCAACATCTTCGCCGTCGTCCGTAGAATCCGCCGTCCTAGCTACGGCCTCGAGCTCCTCCTCGTCCTCCTCCTCGTTGATCTGATCGTTGATTTGCTCCTCCTCCGAGGAATTGGATCCGTCGGACAGAGCATCCTCCGATGAATCCTTCGGCCTCGCCATGGACTTTGAAGGGCAAGGGTTTCGCTGCAGAGAGCGAATGCCAAGTGTTTGTGTTTTTTCCCCGCAGAGAGAAAAGAGAGTAGACCGATTTTGGAGCCACTCGGCAGAAAGCGTGGAAGCAAAATAAATAGTTCGCTTATTTGGGCTGTCTCGCAAAAGACTTGGAACTGATGAAAGGGGATTTTAATTTCCCGCCAGCTGGGTGTGAATTGGGTTTTTCCCGCTAGCGGTGGGGACCGGTGGCTTGAAGGGCCAAGCCCAGCGGCTCATGGGCTCGGCACTTTGGACCATGCTCAGCCACGGTGCATAATGTCACTGGGCTTGGCTTGGTTCTGATTCCAAATGCTATTGGTCGAAAAATGTTGGCAATAATCGGTCAAAATTTTAACGGAAAATTGTATCCAAGTCATACTTGGTAATCTTTTAAAGTTATTAGTCACACTCAAAAAAAAGTATTGCTTTTAAGTCACATTAATGTGAAAAGTTTTGTATTTAAGTCATACTTTTGAGTGAGTCCCACGAGTTTATTTTGAATATAATTTATAATATGACTTAAATGCCCTTTTTCTATAATTAACTGAGATGGAGTTGCCGAAAATTATGGAACCGAAAATCACGTTTTCCGTTTTTGTTTCATTCCTTATCAATTGCGTGAACATATAGTGAGATAAAAATCTGTTAAAGGATTATATACGAAGGAATACACACGGATTACGCGAGTTTGTGCTGTGAGATTAACGTCGATCGAATGAATATATACAGATTTGGATTACGTATTTAAACACATGACTGCGGTACTGTTTTTTTTAGGATGCATGCTCGTTCAAAAACAGTACCGCGTTCAAAAACAGTACCGCATGACTCTATCATACAAACATCATATGTAAATACAAAAAATAGTTCACATATCAAACGAATAATCGACAGTACCGCATGTATGACAGTATCACATGTCTGCGGTACTGTTTTTTTCAGGATGCAAGCTCGTTCAAAAACAGTACCGCACGACTCTATCATGCAAACATCACATGTAAACACAAAAATAGTTCACATATCAAACGAATGACCGACAGTACCGCATGTGTGACAGTACCGCATGTGTCTGCGGTACTGTTTTTTTCAGGATGCAAGCTCGTTCAAAAACAGTACCGCATGACTCTATCATGCAAACATCACATGTAAACACAAAAATAGTTCACATATCAAACGAATAACCGACAGTACATGCAAACATCACATGTAAACACAAAAATAGTTCGCATGTCAAACGAATAACCGACAGTACTGCATGTGTGACAGTACCACATGTCTGCGGTACTGTTTTTTTTAGGATGCATGCTCGTTCAAAAACAGTACCGCACGACTCTATCATGCAAACATCACATGTAAACACAAAAATAGTTCACATATCAAACGAATAACCGACAGTACCGCATGTGTGACAGTACCACATGTCTGCGGTACTGTTTTTTTTAGGATGCATGCTCGTTCAAAAACAGTACCGCGTGACTCTATCATGCAAACATCACATGTAAACACAAAAATAGTTCACATATCAAACGAATGACCGACAGTACCGCATGTGTGACAGTACCACATGTCTGCGGTACTGTTTTTTTTAGGATGCATGCTCGTTAAAAAACAGTACCGCGTGACTCTATCATGCAAACATCACATGTAAACACAAAAATAGTTCACATATCAAACCAATAACCGACAGTACCGCATGTGTGACAGTATCACATGTCTGCGGTACTGTTTTTTTTAGGATGCATGCTCGTTCAAAAACAGTACCGCACGACTCTATCATGCAAACATCACATGTAAACACAAAAATAGTTCACATATCAAACGAATGACCGACAGTACCGCATGTATGACAGTACCACATGTCTGCGGTACAGTTTTTTTTAGGATGCATACTCGTTCAAAAACAGTACCGCATGACTATATCATGCAAAGAATTGTGCTGTTTTAATGAGGTACTGTTTTTTTATACGGTACTGTTTTATTATGTGGTACTGTTTTTATGCGGTACTGTTTTTATGCGATAATGTTTTATTATGTGGTATTATTTTTTATGCGGTATTGTTTTATTATGTGGTACTGTTTTCCTTAATAGTTTTGATTTTGTTTCCAAAAATCAGTTTTGCTTATTTTGTAAAGAAGATGGAAAGTCGCGGAATTAGGTTTTTCTCAAACAGTTTTGATTTTGTTTCCAAAAATCAGTTTTACTTGCTTTATAAAGAAGATGGAAAGTCACGGAAGTTATGAGTAAAGTGTGCACTATTTTCGGATAAAACTGGCAGTTTTGAAATGTAGTGAAAAACGCGTGATATCCTTTTTGGTCTTTTTGTTGCAAGTGTGACTTATTCACAAATAAGATTTTTGGGTATGACTTAAATGTTTATAAGTTCATAAATAGTGACCGGCCTCCAAAAACCCCAAATTTTAATTAGTAAACATGTTGACAATAATTAGTCAAAATTTTAATGTCGTCTAAACATAAATTTTTTATTTTCTCTAAATTGACAACAAATTATAATAAAAATTAAAATATTTATCATAAAAAATAAACATTTAAATAAGTATTTAGTATAAAAGACAAACAAAATTAGCAAGAAGTTAAAAGGCATTTAAAAAGATTAATAAAATGCAAAACTAATAAAATTCAAACATAAAATTACTTAAATAACAGATAGAATTTTGAAAATTAATAATACATTTTTTTTAAGTTACGAGTGATTATTAGTAGTTTAAAAGTATTAATGGAGTTAAACTAAAAGTTTCACCAATTGATTTATTTTATTATTTTAAATTTCACAAATACTCTTATTATTCTTTTCACAGTGGTATAAAATGTATATATATATATATATATATATATTTTGCTTTCGGACTTATGTTTGAATTGAACTAAATTCAATTGGGTGTGTTGTGCGTTCATCAAACTTCTATGTTATTTGTGCCTACTTTGGATTCTTATCTGCATAAATTCACATTTTGCATATTAGAGGTACTCGAAGTTTTGAATGTAGGACCATTTAGTTATAAAAATTATTAGCGTCTAATTGATATTGGTATTGGTGTGTTTGAAGTGATAAAAAATGAGATAAATTATGATTCGTAATTCGTGCAGTGAGATAAAAGTGAATAAGTTTTAAAAATTTTTAAAAATTTCTTTTTTTATGTTTTTTAGCACACCGAATGGTGAAATTATGTGTTAACTTTCATGACCATGAGATTTCAAATTGTCAATTTGAGGGATTAACTCCAAATTTAAACTATATAAACTCAATTACTAGGCATAAATTTATATTCATAAACTAAAGATACTCAAAACTTGAGAAATACTCGTATTTGTTCTTATAAGTCACTAGTATTTAATTAATACCATATGTCGAGTTACACGATCACATAATTTAGAAACTCTCACGTTGATAGATTACATTTGTACACTATATGCATCTTGACATTTGAAAGACATTACTATATAAAAATTAGTATAAGGAGGTGTTTGATCTATAAAACTTCGTCGAAAGTTATAAGAAATTATAAAAAGTTATCAATTTCTCCAATTAAAATTTGTAATATATCAAATTTACATAAATTTTTTTATACTTTTATTATACTTTTTTGCCACCCAAACATCCCTTAAATTTATAAAAATTGTAATTTCATAATTTATATAGTAAATACAAATTTTGAATTTTATAGAGACTTATAGAGTTTGGTGGAGTTTTGAAAAACTCTAAACGAGCTTATAAATTAGTAACACACTTGAAAAAAAAAATTTTGAAAGATAACCAAAAAAAATAAATAAAGATTAAATTGACTTTTGAAGATAAGTTATTTATTATTATACCATAATACATTTATTTTGCATGATTATTGCAACATTTTTTCTTAAATTACCATAATATAATATAAATTTTAAAAATATTACGATAATACCTCGCTTTTGCTAATGTAACATTTGGAGGGTGTTTGCAATAGGAAAAAATTAAATCAAATGGATAAAAATTACAGCATAAAGGGCGTGTAATTTACAAAATTTCATAAAAAATTAAAAAAAACTATCAAAAATTTTAATTAAATTTCACTAAGTATCATTTTATACTAACTTTTTTATTTTATTTTTTTTACTATTCAAATATCCCCCACAAAAAGAAAATAAGTTTTATAAAAATTTGTTCGATTTCGTTATCTCCAAGGGCATGGTTGGATGGAGGAAAAGCCTCCCCCAAAATTTTCACCCCCTCGTAAGTGTGGATCCCACCCTTTTGCCATGGTTTGATAAGTGCATTGCTAAAATTTTTTTACCCCCTCTTATCTTTCCCTCCCTCTCATTTTTCCCCTCCTTGGGGGATAATTTTTGAGCACTCTCAACCCTAACTAAAAATTTTCACCCCCTCTTAACTTGTTTTTTGACGTTTTAAACCCTCGTTAATAATATTGTTAACTTGATCAAAATAAATATAATACTAATAAAAAAATAATACATAGGCCAACAAGTCAAAATAAATATAATTAAAAAATTTAGATAATAATCAACTATTAAAAAATACATATTTAAAAAAAAGTTCTTTAAATAAATTCATACAAAATTAAATTTTCAATGAAATAAATAATATAATTTCAATTTGTCAAAAAAAAAAATTAAATAGAGTGGATTTTGTAATTTAATATTTAATTTAATGCGTAACCAAGTTTGGGACACTATAAGGACAAAATAGTCATTTGACTACTTTTCTATCATTCACCCCTCTTATTTATAAAACATCCAAACAAAGTCAAAAGTTATCCCCTCCATAAAAATCACATCAATGTGGGCCAACTCTCTAAAAATAATACCCCTTCTTATCTTATACCTCCTCTAAAACTTATAGGATTTTTTTAGACCGGTCACTGTTTATGGACTTATAAGGATTTAAGTAATACCAAAAAAAATTTATTTGTGAATGAGTCACACTTGTAACAAAAGACAAAAAAAGACATCACGCGTTTTCAATATACTTTGAAACTGTCAGTTTTATCCGAACGCTCGTAACTTCCGCGATTTTCCATCTTCGTCAAAAACAGATTCAAAATCAAGTTTTGAAACATAATCAAAATAAATTCTAAATGTATATTCGGTACTATTTTTACAAGAGCAGAAATTTATATGAAATAGTACCACTAGAAATAGTACTGGTACTGTTTTAATACTCCCATAAAAAACATTAATCAATAAATAACACAAAACAACCATTAATAATGCTGTTTGCATACTAGAATGCATGTGGTACTCTCATTCATGTGGTACTATCAGTCATGTCTTGGATATGTGACTTTTTTTTTGTTTTTCATGGTACTATTTGCATACTAGTTACATTTGGTACTGTTTTTTGCAATAGCTTGCATTTTATACAAAATAGTATCGCATGCATGTGGTACTCTCGGTCATGTGGTACTGATAACCATATATTAAATATGTGATTTTTTGTGTGTTTCATGGTACTGTTTGCATACTAAACACATTCAATACTGTTTTTGCAAGAGCATGCATCTTATACAAAAATAGTACCGCACACATGTGATACTCTTATCCATGTGGTACTGTCAGTCATATATTGAATATGTGACTTTTTTTTTGTGTTTCATATTGTTGTTTTCAAACTAAACACATTCGATACTGTTTTTACAAGAGTATGCATTTTATACAAAATAGTGCCGCATTCACGTGGTACTCTAATCCATGTGGTACTGTCGGGCATATATTGGATATGTGACTTTTTTTGTGTTTCATGGTGCTGTTTGCATATTAGACACATTTGGTACTGTTTTTACAAGAGCATGCATCTTATACAAAACAGTACCGCACGTATGTGGTACTCTCATCCATGTAGTACTGTCAACCATATATTAGATATGTGACTTTTTTTTTTTTGTGTTTCGTGGTACTGTTTGCATATTAGACACATTCAATACTATTTTTAAAAGAGCATGTATCTTATACAAAACAGTACCGCACGCATGTGGTACTGTCAGTCATATATTGGATATGTGACTTTTTTTTTTGTGTTTTATGGTGCTGTTTGCATACTAAACATATTTGGTACTATTTTTACAAGAGCATGCATTTTATACAAAACAATACCGCACGCATGTAGTACTATCGGCCATGTGGTACTGTGTTTACATGAGTATGCATTTTATACGAAACAGTACCACATAAACAGTATCGGTACACAAATTTGTATATATTATTTATTCGACTAACGTTAATCTCAGTCGATACTCGTTCAAACTAATGATATACTATATCTTCACACGATTTATAAGGAAGGAAAACAAAAACGGAAAAAACGTGATTTTCATTTAGCATGATTTCCGGTAACTCTCGTCTAACTTAATTATAGAAATAAAGGGTATTATTCGTATATTAGAAATTATATTTAAAATAAACTTATGAGACTCACTCAAAAGTGTGACTTAAATATAAAACTTTCTACATTAATGTAATATTTTTTTGGGTATGATTAATAACTTTAAAAGATTATAAAATATGTCTTAAACGCAAATTTTTGATAACTTATCATTCTAAAATTTTACCACCATCCAATCGGATAAAAAAGTCCAAACGGCGAACCCGACATTCAGCGAATTGCCCGTGACAATCGTACACCTCCAAAAGAAGCAGTTCCGGACACGCTTCGGCGTCGAGAGTCAAATACATTCTGGAAAGGACAGGCCTGACGTAAATAGATACCAATTGCAAGGTTAAACACGAATATAATAATCGGGTCAATCGGAGATCCAGAGGTTTTATATTAGTGTTCCACGTCCCCATTTTCTCCTCGGCCGATCTCGGGAATTTGTATCCTTCTTGCCGGTGTAATTGTTGCGATACGCCGTCGTTTCCTCACCACGACCGAACAAGCCTATATGATCTGTTCGGTCGCCGGATTAAAATCGCTAGTCGATCGGTTCGGAGCTCGGGGAACATCCGTAGATGGTTCGTCGTCGTGCCCTAATCGTGCCACACACATACATTTAGTTTTTGCAAGGGTTGTCGATTTATATGATTAAAATACTATTTAGCTTTACTCTTTGTTTTTTTAATGATTGCATATTTGTTGGTTGATTTTAATTTTTTTATGGGTTTTGATGTTACAGATTATGGAGAGGACAAGGTGGCTAAAAGTTGCAATCTTGATAAGTTTGTTTTCTTTGTCGGGCGGTAGAGGTAAGGCGCAAAGCCTATTTGTCAAGCTGGTCTAATTTTCTGTAGTTCGTGCATTTGATAATTGATAAGTTGTGCCTTGATGACTGTTTTGCATCTAGTTAAATTAGCTAGAAGGGAAATTTTCTATTGTTTTGTGACCAAATTAGTTAGATTAGCTAATCATAGTTAGATTAGTTAGTTAGTTTCAAATTAGTTTGATTAGTTAATTGTTATAATAGTTAGTTAATGGGTGTAATGGAGCTCATAGATAGGAGGTATTGTAAGAGAAAATAAAGGAAAACGAATATTCGTTTTGGCATTAATTTCTCAATTGGGAGAGTTTTGGATTGCTCTCGAATCTAATCCGAATTGTTTCATTTTCTTTTACTTTCTCACCATCCAAACAGCCAAAATATGGGTTCACCACATCTATAGTACTTGCATTTGATATAATTGCTAAATTGTGCCTCCATGAGTGTTTTTTGTAGTTAAATTAGGTAGAAGGGTTAAGTGATGAGGTTTGGGGTTCTATTTTATGGCTTGTTAGGAAAAAGAAGAAAGGTTTTACACTGATTTGCTGGAAGAGATAGATGCAATTTAAGTCAGATGTTAATTATTTGGATCTGGGTTCTATAGATTTCGGTAAAATCGAGTTCCACTGTGGCTAGGAGGGTGCGCAGTAATTGGGAATATGGTACCCGGCGTTAATATGCTGTCAGTTGTATGCAACATATGTGTTCTAAATGTGAAGCTGCTGTGCCTACTATCAGAATACCAGTTTAGATTTTAGTTCAGCGATGGAAATATAGAGGCATTTACATTTACATATTCCTTGTGTTAGTTCAAGTGATGAAATTATGCTTTGTTTCATGGATTTCCAGAATGTGCAGGTGATAATTTTAGTTTATCAGCTTGTATTTATAATGCTTGCTTGATTCTGCCCACGAGTAATGCTGTGGCTATGCACTATTCTTGGAAGGCCCTATGAGTATCCATAATTTACATAAATTCTTTCGCACTGCCATGTCCCAGATAAACTCAACAAAGCCTTAGTGACTAAACACTCTCTCAAGATGATTAAAATCTTAAGCTTTGTCAAAACATTTCTAGCCAATTAATACAAAGGCTTAAATTGATAGAGAAGGTGTTTAACCATTGATATCCTCAACAGAATTTTTCACATGTGGCCAGGCACCCTATGATAAGCATACCAAAAGAGTGCATTTATTATAATCAAAGAGTAGGCTGTGAGTTTTAGACAGTGGACCTATATTCTTGCCTTTTGGTCATCCATATCATTGTCGTCTTTGTACAGTGACGTGATGAATCCAGTGATTGTTTCCTTATTTCTGTTGAAACCATAAAAAATAATATAAACAATAAAGTAGTCCCTCTCTCGAACAGCTTAAGCTTTTAGGTGAGTGGTGGCTAACACTATTAACAATTTCTTTATGATAATGTTTTGCTTATAAAAAAATAAAATAAAATACAGTGCTTGTTTCTTTCTCTTCCATGAATTGATTGAATTTCACCTAAGCAAAAAGATTCTTGTAGGGTTGGTGATGATTTCTGTTAAATATGCCATATCTATATATCTTTTTCTTTTAATGTGCCTGAGTAATTATGGCCATGAGATACTACAAATCTCTCTCTCTCTCTCCCTCTCCCTCTCTCCCCCTCTCATAAGTTGCACAATTTCTTACTAATTACATCTTTTATATTGTAGAACTCAACGTCAAATACAAGGGTCAATCTGCGGTGTACAATCACACGCTTGCAACAATACTAGTGGAGTATGCTTCTGCTGTAAGTCGTGCATCAAAATAAATGTTTTTGACATAATGGATGAATGATTTGAGGTTTGATCTTATGCAACTTTCATCCCTTCAGTCCCCATATGCATCTATAGTCGGTGAAACTATGGTTTCTGTGGTGATCCTTTTACCAAATACAACTGTAGGTCCCTATCCATTTCAGGCTCAAACTAACGTGCCATCAATGTGTTTGCTATGTCCCTTTACCTCCTGAGAGAGACCACTTCTATACATTTAAGCTTCTTTTTCGCTCAAAATCTTTATTTAAGTTGTTGAATTAGTTCTTATGTTTAAAGCAGTACAAAACTTGAATGTCATCAGCTGCTTGATTGAGAATATTTCATGCTGTAGTATTCGTCAATGATGTATTTGAATCTGGTAACGTGGACAGGAGATCTCTCTAATATTTACGCTTGCAGGTGTACTTATCAGATTTGACAGAACTATTTACATGGACATGCTCAAGATGTGATGGTCTGACTGAGGTATGATTACTATTTACTTAAGGAGTTTCATTGATTGAAAGAGTAGATTTTTGTAGGTATACCATTATGTTTTTGTTGCTGCTTTTGATTCTTAGTTATTGTCAGTGATGGTTGCTTTTTGTTGGAATCAGGGATTTGAGATGATAGAGCTGATTGTTGATGTTCAGCACTGCTTACAGGTTCCGATTTCAACATAGTATATATAGAAAAGAAGCACAATTATTCCCTGGCAATATTCATATATGTCATAGTTGTAATTCTCGCTGTTATAGTTTTTGATTATTTATAAATATGATGGCAGGGATTTGTTGGGGTGGCAAAGGATCTTAATGCTATTGTGATTGCTTTTAGAGGCACTCAGGAACACAGGTTTGGAGATGCTTGTGGCTTTAATTATTTCCGTTATCTCTTTGGAGCTGTGAGTGAGGCCTTTTTCAAGTTGAATGGTTGGATGTAGTGAACAGTCAAACCTTGAGAGGCAACATTGCTTTATCTGTCTGTTCATGTATTTCTTAATGTGTGTTTTCAACATGTCTATAAATGTGTTCTACTTTTTCAAACTTTCTCTTATTAGTTTGTTTATACTGTGTTGTATTCATTTATATTATTTGTGTCTGTGCTTTTCTGTATCTCAGTAGTATCATTTTCCAATATGGATATGTCTCATTTTAGAAGGAATGTTGTTTGTGGGCTGACCATTTTTAAGTCACTGTTTTAGCCAAAATGGCATGATATAGAAATATAAAATTTTCTTTTCAAGGGAAATCACTTTAAATAGCACTTACCTGCATTCTTTTGTGATACCTATGATTCTATGTTTGGAATTAATGTAGCAGGGAAAGAGGGACATAACCTGCACCCATTAAAAGGGAAGAGCATTCTGATTTTCTGTTTTACCTGTGACTGCCTCCTAAAAAAAAATTCATTTGTTACTTTGGTGCTTGTGACAAATTAGGTTTGCAGTCTTAACCCTAGAAAATTGCAATCTAGATGGTTGCTTAGAGAACAAATGGGTTCAACTGACAGTCAGTTTTCTACTTTTTTAATGGGAACTTAGTTTTGCCTTTGTATGTCTGTGACTAAAAGCCTACTTAAAAAGCTAGTAAGATAAAAAAGAGCTATGGAAAAAAGTCGAATGAGGGGGGGGGGGAGCTACAGAAAAGCTATGGGAAACTGAGTTTACCAAACTAACCGTAACATACAGACAGAAAAGTTTGCGTTCAAACCATGCCAAAGAGCAACCACAGGTTATGCATGAAGCCAATGTGCATTTTATGAGGGGAATAGGGGAATACCATGGATAAATCCTGGACCTTGTATGATATGGTAGTTCAAGTCACGGGGAACTTTCACCATTAATCTTTTCTTGTTAGTTCAGGGATTGACCTACCACCTGTACACAATAGGATTTACAATGCTATTTGAGGTATTTTTTTGGTATTCATTGTAGTTTTGTTCTGTTACCAATTGCAAGTCCTTTGAGTCTGATTGTTCTCGCTTATGACTTAGTCTGCATTATTCTGATCTTGTCAGTGGTTGTCAGTTTAGATGCTATAAAACGTGTCATTAAATTTTTATAAATTGTTATTTTGTTTCTTAATGTCTCAAGAAAGATTTCATAATGTTTCAAAATAGATATATCAATCTCATTTCCACTTTATTGTTGAATTATTCTTCCTATCAATGGCCAGTCATTCAGTACTATTAAATGTGTGCAGCATACTGAATTGGATTGAAGACCTTTACTGGAAGCAACTCGACTTAAATTACCCTGGCATGCCTGATGCAATGGTGTGTGTGTGTGCATCAGTGAATAACAGTTTTTTTTTAAAGAAAAGGTGGGGGTGGGGGTTGTCAGAATTAGTACTGTTTTTTAATGGTTTGGTGTTGTTCAGGTGCACCATGGATTTTATTCTGCTTACCACAATACAACCATACGCCCTCATGTTGTACATGCTGTTAAAAGAGCAAAGCAATTGTATGGGGACATTGATATTATGGTCACAGGACACTCAATGGGAGGGGCTATGGCTGCATTTTGTGGACTGGATCTTAAGGTAAGCCTAACACATTTTTTCTTGGTTAGTTTAGATTAATCTTTCTTTACATTGTAGCTTTGCATAATCTGTCAAAGTACTGGCTTCCAGTGAATCATCATTATTATTCTGTTATTATACGACCCTTGCGGGTCTCTGTTTCTGAATAGAAACCGAACAATGCAGCGCTCCGGGTTATATATATATATATATATTTGGTAAGTAAACAAAAATTGTAGTAAATGACATCAGGGGGATGCCCCCATTTACAAAAAGTTGGCTGACTAGTTAGGGTGTATCCATATAATCTATACAACTCAATTCAACAATGATTTAGTCCCAAACTAGTGCAAAAACTGTGTTGGAAAAAAAAAAAAAAAAAAGAGAGAGCGAGAGAACTATACCCCCGGACAACCAACTATTCAAAAGAGAAAAATATAATTTTTACTCTACACGAAGAATTTTCTGTATTTGAAAGTTTCTTCTATTTCTCTCTCCACACCACCCAAGAGAGGCAAAAAGGGATCAATTGCCACACTTTAATCCTCTTTTGAACCTATCCTTGTTCCCCACCATGACCAAAAGGTTTGTCTTGCCTCCAGATGAAAGACCCATTTCATCTTGAAGCATTGAAGGTTCAGCTCCACAGCCCTCGCGTCCAAGTACACTGGATAAACAAATGGTTGATAAGGTTCAGCTTCCACAGCCCTCGCGTCAAAGTACACTGGATAAACAAATGGTTGATAGTCTCGGAATCCTCTTTATACAAACAACATCTATTTGTTAAGGGAAGCCCTTTTGCAATAAGATTATATGTCGTAAGAATCTTGCCTGGAAGCATGCGCCATACAAAAAAGCTATCGTGGGGGCGCACACCATTCCTCCATATGCTTAGCCAAGGAAATTCCATCAGCTCATTCCCTTCCAGTTTTTCTTGAAGCCTGTGCCATACCAAAATAAGCTATGGTGGGGGAGGGGGGGCACACTATTCCATATGCTCAGCCAAGGAAATTCCATCAGCTTGTTCCCTCTCAATTTTTTATAGAAAGATCTCACCTTGAACTTCCTTGAGCGGGAGTCCACCTCTTTCATCAGATCTTTCTTTGCCATCTTCCTAGTCTTGTGCAGGTGAGATACCAATCACATAAAACCTGCCAACTCTCAGTTATATAAGTTCCTCTGTAGCTTGATCTCTCAAACAATCTCCTCATTCTCCCACGAAAGAAATCCTGGACCACTCATTCCTTATTCCTTGCAATGGCAAAAATGTTGGGATATAAATCTCTTATGCAACCACCTTCTTGCCACTGATTTGGCCAAAATTTTTTATCTTGTGTCCTCTGCCAAGAGCAAATTTATTGTCTTTGAAACTGTGGCCAAATTTTATGGATGCTTTTCCACATTGGCAAAAATGGCCGGATATAAATCTCTTATGCAACCAGCTTCTAGCTGCTGATTCTGCCAACTTTTATCTTGTCCCCCTGCCAAGAGCAAAGTTAATTTCTTCTAAATTGCTGCCTAATTTTCTGGATGCTCTTCCACAAGCTTGTCCTGTATGCACCTTTATAATCCTTGGTAATCCAACCCCCTCTCATTGGCATACCTCTATGGCCCCTTCCTTAGAAGTGCATCATTTATCAAAGTAAGTTTCCTGATGCCCAAATCACCTGCCCGAATGGGCTTGCATACATTCTTCCAATTCACTCAGTGGTATTTAAACTCATCTCTTGTGCCTCCCCCACAAGAAAAGTCCCTGGATCTTCTCAAACCTTCTCCTCACCGCCTCTAGCATCTTAGAGAGAACATAAATAGGAAGATTGGATAGTGTGCTTTTAAGTAAGGTGATGTTCCCCCCTTTTAAGTAAGCCTCTTCCTCCATGGCCCTCCCTCCCCCACCCACACCCTCGAGCTTGCATGCATAAGTTTGCATCAGTCTCCAATGTTTGCTTTCCGTGAATAAGTTACTGTACCCTTCTAATGCCCTTCTCATCCTTGTATTGCCTGCCATCAACTATAATTCTGGAAATCTAATGTTACCGTCTGTGAGAATTTGCCACTTTGTGTTTTTAGACCTTGTGACCTGCTTGTGTACATCAGGAGGACATTGAAATGTGGGCTTGAGATGGATATGCATGCAGATTTTTCCTCTGGGTAATTTTGACAGCACAATTGAATAGACCGAAAATGAGCAGTAGGTTCTATATTTCCCTACCTTCTTCAGCAAGCAAGCATTCTTTCCTTTGGTCTGCAAAAGTATGAATTTCTGCAAGGTTCTTGTAGTATCCAGTCATTGTGGCCTCTCTTGGAGCTGACTAGCCTGCCATTTTTTTATTTATTGTTATATGGGTGTTTTGAATGATAAACTCTACAATTTCTGCACTTTAAACTGTTCACATAGTTCCAAATTTTCTAAATTACTCAGTTCGAATAAACTGCTGACAATTTATTTTTTAGATGTTGAGTTTTAAGCATATGTTCATCTTGCATTGAGTAATTCTCTGCCTTTTCCAGGTCAATCATAAAGCCCCAAAGGTTAAGGTTTTGACATTTGGACAACCTCGTATCGGCAATGCTGCTTTTGTGTCATACTATGACCAATTTCTGCCGAACACAATTCGGATCACAAATGAACATGATATTGTCCCTCATTTGCCACCATACTACTCTTATTTCCCACAAAAGACGTACCATCACTTCCCAAGAGAGGTATGTTTCGTATCCTGACTTGGCTTTTTATGCTTCTGCTAGAACCTTACCCTAAAATTAATTTAAAATCACATGATTCTGATATTAAAACTAATGGAATTGATAAATTTCAATGCCGTTTTGTCATAAAAGACGAATTTTAAAGTAGGTCTCAAATGACATGTCGGGTTTTCCTTAAGCTTATGCATCCTGATAAGAAGTTACAATTTCAATTTGAGGATTTTTAGAATATTTACTATGTGCTTAGATATTGGAACAAATTTTCCGTATTCCCAAGATTTGTTGTGTCTTTAGAGGCAACGTGTAATTTCTCCAACACCCTCACCCTTCCTCTAGCATGCATTGCCCTCCGTAACTCATTTAATCTAAATAAATTATGTTGAAATTGGGTTATCAGTTTTTTTTTTTAACCCTTGACCTGTACAGAAATGGCCATGAGTAGAAAATCATTCTAGGCAAGCTCTTTGAAATTCAAGAGGCACATCGATGAAGATAAGAATCTTTGTTGTACATTTGAATCTGATAAACTAATATGTACCTGTATTATTTTGTTAATTTGCAAGCTCTCTTCTGCTCTAAGCTTTTATAAACTCATTGCTACCTTTTTTTCCTAAACTACAGGTGTGGCTTCACAGAATTCAAGTGGGTAGTTCAGTTCTGACGGTTGAGGTTGTCTGTGATGGTACAGGTGAAGACAAATCTTGTAGTAGGTACGTGCTCCTTTTTATGTATGATCTTCATGTTAACATTCATGAAGTGGATGCTTTGTATATTTATGTCGATCGAGTGCACTTTTTTGTCACACTTGGCTTTTTATACTACTTCCATACAATGGCATGCCCTCCTTCGGTGCTTTCTGTTTGTAACTTTTGAAGCAAAACATATATATATATGTGTGTGTGTGTGTATAAAAGGGTTAGTGCACAAGGCTCTCGCAATGTGGGCTTGATTCCAGAATCAATATATATATATATATACTTTTTATAATTATGCAAGAACAAACCTTTATTTCATTTGATTGCTCAGGATTCTATAAAACAACTTATCCACCCCTCCCCCCCCCCCAAAAAAAAAATTATAGAACAACTTGTGTTGTTTGAGGTGAAGAAAGAACTCTGATGTTACTTTTATCTTCTTGGTTGCTCTTTGGAGCATTACATTGACCCCTCAGTTCAGAAGTGTCTTATCTTTGGATTCTTTCGGAAATACAACTCGAAACAAGTTTGAAGCCACTAAATCCTCTAATTTCGAAAAACTGTGCAGGTCAGTGGTTGGGCGCAGCATTTCAGACCATTTGGAGTATTTTGGTGTGAAATTAGGAGGCGAGACAGCAGGCGCGTGCAAAATTGTGGTAGATCCTCGTGTTGCTGCAAATGGCACACAAGATCTTCAGGGTAACATCGCGTTGTCGAGATATCCTTCCAGTTCTGTTATAAAAATGGAAACAGAAGCAAGCGTTCCAAAGAACTTGTCCTAGAATTTGTTTGGTTGGGTGGTTGGTTTCTCCGAGGAAGCTTCTGCATTCTTTGAATATGTGGAGCCATGGTAGAAAATTGGTGGCTGATGAAGCTATGTATATCTGCATGGCCTGGGCTGGTGAAGAAACGTGTATATATTCATTGTATTGTGTATATTTTCTCTCTGTTAATAACATTTGATAAATTATGGAAATTTATATTTTGCTTTGGCACGCAGTTTCCCTCTGAAAGAGGCTGTAACTCAATAACAAGCATCTTTTACCAAAATACTATGCTTGCTCGCTTGCTCATATGCTTCAGAAACTGATATAAAGGCACTGTTTGGAGTTAACTCAAAAAAAAAAAAAAATTACAAATCTCTGTAAACATGAATTACGAGACTGTAAAATTTAAATTTTTTACTCACTACACAAAACACAAAGTATTACTTTTTACAAATTTATACAACTCTAAATACACTCAGAATTTTTTTGGGTTAGTATGAACTTTTATATTTGGTTAATCTTTGACCGAGCGATTAGAATGTTCTTTTTTCTTATTCCCCGAAGTTGTAGAATACAATGATGGTTTGTGGTCTAGTGTGACATTTAGGCACTGTTTGGGAAGAGTAGTCATTAGCATGTGCTAATTGATACTTCAACAGTGGTTGTACTTTTTTATCCTCTTATATTTTAATTTTTTTTTAAACTTTCGAGAGTAAAAATATCAATTTACCCTTACAAGTTAGCAATCTAAAAAAAAGTAACTTGTTTTTCCTTCTCAAACACAAAATTAGCTAATCTTTTTAACTAATTACTAGCCTAACTTTTTTTTTAGCTACCATTAGCATATGCTAATTTTCCCAAATGGTACCTTAAAATTGTGTAAAAGATAAAATTTTTTGTAAGATGTGAATCGATAAAACTGTCTTTACTGTCGTATCTAAACCGTTGGATTGAATAAAAAAAAAAATTAGTCTTTCAAAATTTATATTTTTATTACTTTTATATTCCCAAACGTATTTGTGCATGTCAAACACTAGTAAAAAAAAAAAGTTCTCATTCTAATTGTGTATCAAATTGTAAAATTCTTTTACTATTATCATTGCCGTTCTCATTTTCATTCACAACCAACCATAAAACAAAAATAATCAAATTTACTATTCAAATCTTTGAGTTTTGCTTAGACAACCCTAAAATTACATACATTCGTTCCAGCAATAGAGAAACATTACGCTATCAAATACATAAACATATATATATATATATATATATTACAAGCTTCTTAAATTGTTTCAATTTGTTCTTCAAGTCCTCTGGTCATCTTCAGAAAGCACTTTCCTGCGCAAACAAACGGAACTTTATTCCGTGAGTGTACGCTGCATGTCCTTCAAACCTTTCATAAAATATTGGTTTTTTTTTTTTTAAAATGGAATTGATTTGTTGGTTTGAATTTGGAGGCACAGTCACTGCGGTCTTCCTTGGCAGAGCCATCCAAATTGGAAGAAGGGAAAATGGAATAAAAACCAAAAATTTTAATCACAACAGTGATGTGAAAAATGAAATGGACAGACAATAACCGGCCATTTACTTAAAAAAAATTAATTAAATACCTGAATAAAGTGATATTCTATTACAAAATACCATTCTATTAAAAAAATTTATATTAGAAAGGACGTTGTGATAATTATATTCTTAGAATTAATAGGTGAGTTGATCCAATATTGTTTTTTTAAATTGTTTGACCACAACTTTGTCACGTGATTCATGTTTTTTTTTTTTTTTTTAAAGGAAAAATATTTTGACCCTATATCTAGTGATGTGAAATAGGCTGGGTTGGGCTTCACTTGCTTTTGACTTGGCCACAGGTCTGCCCGCTTCGATTGGCATGTTTTTCCTTTGAGTCGGGTCAGGCTCGGCGAAAAAATCCGGCCGTAACCCGGCTTTTAATTTTTTTTATATTTTTAATATTTTAATGAGTGGGTTAAGGCGAAACATGGGCCGGGTCTCGGGGGCGGGACAAGATGACTCAAAACCCTTACTCAGATTGCTTGGTCCGGAGTAGTACAGATGCTTGAAAAGGGTAGTACAGTCGATTTAGGTCGTGTGGATCTAACCTAACACATCACTGACTATTATATTGGGTGTGTTTATAGTTATATAAAATTATAAAAATTAATATCTCGTATTTTATGTAATAAATAGAGAATTTAAATTTTATCTCATAATTTATGTTCGTAGAGATTTTTGTAAAATTTTGTATTATTTTGTTGGATGCCAAATACACCTATTATTTATTTTATTAGTAAAGGGTTGCAGTAAATTTTTTTTTTAACAATTTGAGTAACATTTGGTGTTTTAAAAAAATTCAAATAAAATCAAAACTTAGTATTGATGTGATGTAAAAATAATATGTGACGAAATTTAATTAGAAAAATTTTAAAAATATTAAAAGTTTTTGGAATTTTTAAAAAAAATTTGAAGATGCAAAGGGGCTCAAAATTTCTGATAAAGTAGCAATTTTGTTCGAAATTATCATCTCATCGATGCATATGATACAAAAATGATGCATAATTAACAAACATGGTGAGTACCTTATTATCATTCACAGTCCTCTCTTGTACGGTGGAGGTGGCTAAAGCTTCTGTTTCAGCTTCAGTCACCTTTCCAGGATCTCCTGCACCTACTCATTAGATATATATATATATATATATATATTAATAAATCAGAGATAGATCGCGTGTGTATAAATATATCTAGTAATATTCACATGAACAGCACAATTGTAATAAATCAATCAAGTTCATCACAAACCATTCTCTGTCTCCCTCTCCACTTTTGTTTCCTCTTGATCGACCGACGATTTCTCACCATCCAGACCGCCAAAACCAACGTCGTAACTCCTTGGAGAATAGTACTCGGTTTTCCCAGAAATCCCATCTGAAATTATTGCCTCAACAGTCTCGGCATTACCATACAATTCTTCTTGTCTACTATTTGCAGAATTTCCATTAACATTCTGCGTTCCAGAATTCTCCTCCTTGGGTTTCTTGCCTTGTTCTCGGTCTTTCCCTTGATCTTCTTCTTGTCTTTGTTGCGCATGTAATGAGGCAGTTTTGGATTCTTCTTGCTGCTGTTGCTTTAAGGACGTGTTTGGATTTTTGTCGTTTTGAGGGATGGTTTCTGCAACTTTGGTGGTCTTGATGGAACCATCTGCGGGTTTTGACGATTTCCTGCTCTTGATTTTGGTAATGGTGTTCTCCGTGGCAACTTGGTGCTTTGATTCCCCACAACCCATTTTCCAGAGCTACGAGGGGAAAGTTAAAGTCAATTGATGAGAGAATTTTGTTCTGTTTTGTCTATGTGAGAGAGAGAGAGAGAGAGAGAGATCTTTGTTGGGTGTCTTGTAGTTAAAACAGGAGCCGGTACTTTAGTTGTGGTTCTGAACCTTGGAAGTGTCTGTATTTATAGTATATACGTATTTGGAGGCATGCATCAAAATAGGAAGTGTTTTTCTGGATAAGGGTTGAAGGGGAGTTATAAAGATGATGGCTCAATAGTATTCTACTTCGGCGGAGTATTTGAGTAAACCATAATATTGATGTTGAAACTGTTAAAATAAAATTTAATAATTTAAATGTATTTTTATTTTTTAATTAAAAAAATATAAATACATATTAACGATTGAATTTTAATTCAACCGTTCTCATTGCAAACTGACAAAGCATTGCTATATCAGTCTCAAATTTTAACTTAGGGGCCATGTGACTTACCAACTTTTACACAAAAAAAAAAAAAAAAAAAAACTAATTTCTTAATTTTGTAACATATATGATAATTTTTTATATGTTTGATAAAATATTAATTTTTTTTAAAATTTAATAAAATTTAAAATTTTTATTAAATAAAAAATATTAAGATGAAAAATTACAAAAAATTAAGGTTGTATTTGGTTTGTATTTCTAATTTTTATTTTCTATTTTTTATTTTTTGTTTTGAAATTCATATTTTAAGAATATTGAAAACATATTTAGTTTAATTTTTTTTCGTGTTTCGAGTTAAAAATACTCAAAATAGTTTTTAACTATTTTACATTTGGATAATTACCTTTTTACCCCTGTATTTAAGGTAAAAATTACTTATACCCCTAAATTTTGAAAAACTACCTTTGCATTTCTTCTACTTTAGATTAAAGTAAAAATAATAAAAAATCTGTTAAATATAACAGTTTTGGCTCTAAGTAAATTTAAAAATTACATTTATACTTTTATAGTTTATATTACCTACATTTACACCAATTAATTGTATTTAGTTTTTTAATAAATATTTTTATCTTTTTACTTAAAAATTTAATACCGTTTACAATTTCACTTTAGTTCAAAATAAGAGAAATATAAAATTAGATTTTTAAAATTCATGGAGTGTAAATTATTTTCAACTTAAGTATAGAGGTAAAAAAATAATTATCTTTTTTGTATTTCATATGTCAATTTATTTTTATTTTTTAAAATAAATTTTAAAAATAAAAATGATCACATAAGTTTTGAGTTTTTTTTTTTTTTAAATATAAAATAAATTCAAAGTAAATATACTAAAGGACACTTTATAGTGCGAAACGCACCCTTGGTTTAACGCAGCACGTAATTTCCCAAGAGCGAAGGCCAAACAAGGAAAAGTGTAAATAACTTAACGCCCCCTGTAAGCTGCACGTATTCCTAGAACATTCTCATTTTTACGGAGCCATTTAAAGCCAGCAAGTTGATTTCCCATAACTTGGAAAATGGGCAAACCGAAACTTGAGATGCTTCCAGATCTGGTGACAGGGTCGGTCCTGTCTAATTTTTGATTTAAAGGGGTTACAGTGAAGATATCTATGGTAGGGAGTGCAGTGAAAAAATAAAAGATAGAGATTTATTTACACTTTAATAACACGTGACTTTTGACATTTCACATTAATTATATTCCAATCAGATTTTTAAAATTTTTATTTTTATTTTGAAAATAATTTTAATTAAAATAAATAGGAATCATTGGATTAAATGTAAGGAAATTTCTGCCATTTATTTTTTACTTCATTGCAGCCCCTGTAATAGATATCTTTACTGCAGCCCCCTTGAATCCCTAATTTTTAGGGAAAAGGTAGGTCCGGTGCACCGGACCGTCCAGTACACTACGGATCGTTAGCCCCCTTGAACCCCTAATTTTTAGGGGAAGGGTAGGTCCAGTGCACCGGACCGTCCAGTACACTACGGATCGTTAGATCGAAAATATTTGAGTTTTTTAATTTGATTCAACGGTCCGTGGTGCACCGGACAGTCCAGTGCAATGGGCCTACCCCGATCCAATTTTTAGGCATGTACATGCATATATACATATATATATATACACACACACACCTATTGGCGGGCGCAAACAATGGCGCGTTTAGAGGGTTGAATTTAACTAAAAATTTTAAATTTATTTCAAAAATCTACTATTTTTTTTTCTATTTTTCACACCAAAAATTTTTATTTTTTTACCAATTTTCTTTAATTGTTATTAATTTTTTCTAACTTTTACTAATTTTTTTTATACTTTTTGAAGAATAAAACTAACACTCAACAATTTAAAATTTACTTACTTATTATTTTTTTGGGGGTCAAATTTTAATACTCCAAACAAGCTATAATATAATAAAAATCAAATCAAATAATATTATTAAAATATATATTTATTTTTTATCCAGGACAATGTATACTTATTAATGCATATAATATAAGCATTTTGCTCTAGCGAAAGCAAAAAGTATTGTAATAATATTATTTGACTAAAACAAATTTAAAATTTATTTATTATAATATTTATAAAATAACATATACATAGGGATGGAGAGTGGGTTAAAATGTAGGAACGCTCTATTCAATTTTAGACCTATAAATTCAGAGATGGATGTATTAGGACTTGACCATTTAATCTAATTTTTATGCTCAAATTTTGTTGTTTTTGATGATCGCCAAAAAAAAAAAAAAGGACTTAAAAATTTGTGATTTAAACAGAGTCCCAATCAGTAATGGTATGTGTGGTAAAAATGACCAAAAAAAGGGATTGTCAAAATTTTCTTCATTAAATAATGATTTTTTTCTCAATCATGTCTAGTTTTATTTTTAAAAAAATATGTAAAACAAAATATTTTTAAAATAAATGGGAACCGTTTTTTAATATTTTATATCATTTCTTTCTCTTCTTTTTTTTTTTCCCCGGTTGCTAATGTGTTAAGTAACTCTCCATTTGGGATAACAAAAAAACTTTGAAAAATGATACAAATTACTGAAAAATTCTAAAAGTTATTCACTTTTTATTCTACTATACGAATTGCTAACCATAACTCTCACTTTATCTTGCATAATTAATAAAGCGGCATTCCGCATCAGGATCTTAGGGTGTATATGTGTGGTCTATAAGTCTCACTTACAAATCAAAATTTTAACTTGATTTTAAGAGTTAAGTTATTTCAAAAAAAATTAAAGCGGTGTGTGTGTGCCCACTGTTCTACTCTCTTTATGAGATGTTTTAACTTTTAACCCAAAGAGTTGTAGAGTGCTCTACTCTCTTTATAAGCTGCTTTGTTGGACTGAGTTTAAGCCCAAAGAGTTGTACTTGGTAGTATTCCACTTTCGAAATGTTAAGGGGGGTGTGTGTGATATAAGTCCTATACTCTCTCTATAAGCTGTTCTATTTAGTTTGAATTTTAGCTCAAGGAGTTGTAGAGTGCTCCATTCTCTCTATGGGCTGCTCTATTTAGCCTGAATTTCAACCCAAAGAGTTGCAATAAGTAGCATCTCACTTCGGGATGTTGGGGGGCATGTGTATAGCGTATAAGCCCCCCTCACAAACTAAATTTTAACTTAGTTTGATGGATTAGGTTAGTTAAAAAAAAAAGGGATAAATTATTGAGATTTAAATATTTTGTTTACTAATCAAAAACCATTATTCGCTACTCAAACACAAAATTGCTTGGTGACTGGATTTAAACTTGGATTAAAAACAAACACACTTTCAAGTTTTTAACTATCTTCCTTGTCAATCAAGCTCATCCGTCATAATACAAAAAATTAGGAGCTAATTAAGTAATTAAAATTACTTTTTTTTCGGTTTTTGTGAATTAATAATATTCAATTACATTTTCTTTCAAGGCTTTTAATACTTTAAAAATTATTCATAATAAAAAATATGTAAGTTAATATAATCAAATGAATCATTTTATTTTTACTTTAAAAAAAGAAATATTCGAAACAAAACTGACAGTATCACTATCACAAAATTATAAGAATTGAAGAAAACATAAAAAAATAAAAAAAAAATAAATAAATAGAGAATTATTTGGAAAACTAGCCAACCTCTCAACTTTTGAGTTTTTGATTTTTTTTTAAATGATTAAATTTGTCCCATTACATTTTAAAACATGAAATTTAAAAATGTCAAATTAATAAAAATTTTAAAAGTTAATTACTAAAAAGAAAAATATTTTATTTCCAAATATAAAAAAAGTAACTTTTTAGTAGTTCGTTTATAGTTAATTAAAAAAATTAATTTTTTTCCTCAAATTAAACCTTGGTTGTTTCTAATTAGTTTCCGATTGGTTCATTTATAAATTTAGCATTAAATAACTTTTTAAACACTTGCAAATCTTAAAAATTATTTTATTTTGTGTGTTTAAAATTATAAAAAATAAAATAAAATAAGTTGTTATTTTATAATTTGTATAGTGAATTAAAAAATAAATAATTTTTAAAAATTTTAAAGTTTTACGACAAGTGACCGAAGCGAATTATATACTTACATTACTCCTTGCGTGCCCCACTCCCACATGCGCAATTTGTCTCGCGAAGTAAAGTAAAAGACTGTCTTGCGTGTTCCGACTGTTTGTATGAATGCCCCAAATGGGTTCACGCTTTTCCCTTCTGCGTTGATTTGCTTTCACTCTTCCAAATCCCATTGGCTCAATAGCATGGCGCCATCACTTTACCTCCGAGTCCTTTCACTCTCCCTATCCCATCCCCTTATCCGCTACTCTCTCTCATTCTCGATAATAGTTATATCTATTTTATATGTGCATCCATATATATATATATATATACGATGTAATATTATATTGAATTGGGTGAACGAAGTGATGATGGGCACATGGGACATTATAGAGGTCTCTGTCAACTTGATTGCATTTTTGGCTCTGATGCTCTTTGGAGTCACATACATCTCACCCCATCTTCCCAAATCAAGCAATTCTCTGCCTTCCCTATATCTGAGCTTCCTTTCGGTTTCCATTTCTGGCAACGGATAAATCTCTCCAATACTAATGGAAGGCTCTGCCAACGAACGTCTTGATTTTGGGAAAATGGGTTACGGGTAACAACAAACCTCTCTTCTCTTCCCCCCCCCCCCAACTTCTCTCTCTCTCTCTCTCTCTCTTCATATATCTTTATTTATTTATTTATTATCTTGTTCCTCTTGGTCACTGGGTAAATTCTGTTTGATGATTATTTTTTTTGTTAAGTTTGGTATTATATATATTTAGTATTATATTTAGAATCTTGTAATTTATGGATTCCTTATTATGTATCATACCAAACTTAGGATTACTATCCATATCATACTAGGATTAGGATTATTGTCCCGCTTATATAAGAGACCTTATATCTTGTATTCAAAACACATCAATAAACAAGATTTCTTTTCCCAATTCTTTTCTTTTCTTCTAACATGGTATCAGAGCCTTCGCTCTAATTCTTTTCATATTTTTTTTCCAGCCATTATTTTCTGGAAAATTTTGGTATTTTTTGCGTGATTTACAGACGTTCTTGTCTCTTTTGCTTCTATCATCCGTCTTCTTGCGGTTATTCAGAGATCTCCATATATCATCGGGTTGCTCTTTCAGAGACAAACTTAACACCATCAACCAGAAGCCGAAACAAGCCTCCACGCGCTCTCACGCGCCGCCTGAAGATTGCCCGTGATTTTCAGAAGTTCTTGTTTCTTTCGCTTCTGTTCTCCATCGTCTTGCAGTTATTCGAAGATATATATATATCATCGGGTTCCTCTCTCAGAGACGAACCTACCACCGTCAACCGACCCCAAAACAAAGCCCGCACGCGCCCTCACGCGCCGCCTGAAGTCTGCGCGTGATCTCACGTGCCGCTGCCAGATCCAGACCGGTTCATCCCGAACCGGTTTCCGTTCTCCCTTTGCGCCGGTTCACTTATCTTCCGTCAGCTTTTCAGCCGGTTCAGACCGCTTCCTGACCTTTTTCGGCGTTCCGGACACACTGGTGATCTCCGTTTTGTCCCATTCTTCTCTGTTTTTCATCTACTGTTTATTGTGCCCTTTTGAAAGCTACCTCTATGGACCGCTCCAACAACATTACGTCCCTTTCTGTCATTCTCGATGGGACCAATTATGTTTTGTGGGCCCAAGCCCTTTCTGGTTTTATCAAGGGCCGTCGTTTATGGCGTATTATCTCTGGTTCTCAGACAAAACCTATTCAGAAAGACAATGAGGATCAATCAGCCTTTGATGATCGTCTTGACGATTGGGAAAGCAAGAATTACCAGATTGTTACCTGGTTTCGTGCTACTACTGTTCCTTCCATTAGTCTTCAATTCGGCCGCTTCCATGATGATGCTCAATATCCTTCTCCGGCTAAGGCTATTTGGGATTTCTTAAAGGATCGTTATCAGACCACTGGTCATGCTCATCAATATCAGCTACTTCAGAATCTTCACCGTATGCGTCAAGAGCCTGGGCAGTCTATCAATGATTTCCTCTCTCACATGTCCTCTGTTTGGGATCAGCTTGCCTTATGTGAACCCACCTGGAAAGATTCTGAGGATGCTCAATTGTACACTGTCCACCGCAATCATCAACGACTGTTGCTCTTCCTTATGGCTCTTCATGACACCTTTGAGTCGGTTCGTGCCTCGTTGCTCCATCGCATGCCACTACCCACTCTTGAACAGGCTATTTTAGAACTTTTGTCTGAAGAAACCCGTCTTGGCCTCAAAACCAAGGCGTTGGACTCAGTTCTTGCTACAACACCGTCCTCCGTTCCAGATGCCGCCCTTGTCATATCTCACACTCGCTCTTCTGGATCATCAGCTTCTCACTCCTGCATCTACTGTCAAAACAGGGGTCTACCACATACTCATTCATTTGAGCACTGTCCAGTTCGTGAGTGTTTGACTTGTCACAAAACAGCTCCTGGTCATTTTCAGCGTGACTGTCCCAAGACTTCTTCCTCCAAGGCTCCTTTCAAAAGAGGATCTTCTAAGTCCTCAGCCAAATCTTCTGGCTCCTGTGCCACTGCTGCTGTTGCTTCAGACGGATCCTCATATTCTGGTCCATCATTTTCTATAACTGATGTGGAATCCATCATTCAGCAAGTTCTTGCCAAAACTGGTACATCTCCATCTACTGCTCTTTCCGTCATGCCAGGTAATTCCTCTTGGTATTTTGATTCAGGATGTTGCAATCATATGACTTCGGATTCTACTATTTTTTCCTCCATTGCTCCATCATCTTCTATTCCCACCATTCATACTGCTGATGGTACCCATATGTCTGTTACTCATACTGGTCACATTTCTACACCATCTATTTCTCTTTCTAATGTTTATCATATTCCCAATCTTACTTTAAATCTTGTGTCTATTGGTCAATTATGTGACCTTGGTCTAATCATTACTTTTTCTGCTTCTGGTTGTTTGGTGCAGGATTCACGGACGAAACAGGTTCTTGGGATCGGCCGTAAGCATGGACGTCTGTTTGAGATTGTTTACCTCCAGCTTTCACTACCTTCTGCTACTTCCGCTGCTGCTTCTGCTTCCCCAGCCTCTACTTTTAATCTTTGGCATTGTCGTTTGGGTCACGTGTCTTTTAGTCGTTTGAAAACCTTAATTTCTAGTGGTCAATTGGGTCATGTGGTTTCTGATAAAACTGATTGTTTATCATGTCAAACTGCTAAACAACATGCTTTACCTTTTAATAATAGTAATTCTGTTTCTCTTGCACCTTTTGATCTTGTTCACTCGGATATTTGGGGGCCTTCACCCACTCCCACTATGGGCGGCTCTCGCTATTTTGTTATTTTTGTGGATGATTTTACCCGTTATACTTGGTTGTACCTTTTGACTAAACGTTCTGAACTTAAACAAATATACTCTGATTTCTCAGCAATGGTGAAAACCCAATTTTCTAGTAAAATCAAAGTTTTTCGATCTGTATGGAATATCTTGACTCTGAGGTTCTATCTGTTCTCCGTTCTCAGGGGACCCTATCTCATCTTTCTTGTCCTGGGACATCTCAGCAGAATGGTCGGGTTGAACGCAAACACCGTCATCTTCTTGATACAATTCGTGCCCTTCTTATTTCATTCTCTTGTCCAGAAAAATTTTGGGGGGAAGCTGCTCTTACTGCCGCCTATATCATTAATCGTGTTCCCACCTCTGTCCTTGGTAATACTACCCCTTTTGAACGCTTGTATGGATTTCCTCCTGATTATTCTCATCTTAGAGTGTTTGGTTCTGCTTGTTTTGTTCTTCTTCAACCTCATGAACGCACTAAACTTGAACCACGCTCTCGTTTCTGTTGCTTCCTGGGTTATGGTATTGAACATAAAGGGTATCGTTGTTGGGATCCCATTTCTCGGCGTCTTCGTGTCTCACGACATGTTGTCTTTTGGGAACACAAGATGTTTTCCACTCTTTCTTCATTTCAACTTCCTCCCTCTTCCCACATTCCTCTTTTTACTGATGTTTCTACTGATTTGCATTCTGACATATTTGATGCAGAAAGTCCACAGATTTCTCAGCCGCCACTGCTTACGATTCATCCCGAGACACCTGGGCCTTCTGCTGGACCTGTGACTACTCCTGATGAGTGTTCTCCCCCCTCTCCTATTGACAATTCTTCTCCTTCAGAACGTCCTAAACGGGTAACACAGCCTTCTGTTCGTTTTCGTGATTATATTGTTGGTTCTGCTGCCTTTTCTACTCATGAACCTTCTTCCTACCGTGAGGCTTGTACTAATCCTTTATGGCAGCACGCTATGGATGATGAGCTACAGGCTCTTGAGAAAACTCATACTTGGGATGTGGTTCCTCTTCCTGCTGGGAAAACTGCTATCAGTTGCAAATGGATTTACAAAATCAAAACTCGTTCAGATGGTTCCATTGAGCGACACAAAGCTCGTCTTGTTGCTCGAGGTTTCACTCAGGAGTATGGCATTGACTATGAAGAAACTTTTGCTCCTGTTGCTAGGCTTACATCTGTTCGCAGCTTACTTGCTATTTCTGCTGCTCGTAACTGGGACATTCATCAGATGGATGTTAAGAATGCTTTTCTAAATGGTGATCTCACTGAGGAAGTCTACATGCAGCCTCCTCCTGGCTCATCTGTTCCGTCTTCTCATGTTTGCAAGCTTCGTCGAGCACTATATGGGTTGAAACAGGCTCCCCGTGCCTGGTTTGCAAAATTTAGTTCTACTATTCATGAGTTTGGATTTACCTCCAGTTCATATGACTCTGCTTTGTTTCTCCGCACCACTACAGCTGGATCTGTTCTTCTTCTTCTGTATGTGGATGATATGATTATTACTGGGGATGACAGTGTTGGCATTTCTCATCTCAAACAATTTCTCAGTCGCCAGTTTGAGATGAAGGATTTGGGGTTTCTCAATTATTTTTTGGGTTTGGAGATCTCCCGTGATTCTTCTGGTTATTTTCTCTCTCAAGCTAAGTATGCCTCTGATCTCTTGACACGGGCAGGTATTTCTGATTGTAAGACTGCTTCTACCCCGATTGATACACAGCTCCGTCTCACTCCTCTTGATGGTACATCTTTATCTGATGCGACTTTGTATCGTCAACTTGTTGGTAGCCTTGTTTATCTTACTGTCACTCGCCCTGATATTACTTATGCTGTCCATATTGTTAGTCAGTTCATGGCTGCTCCACGGTCTCATCATTTTACTGCTTTACTCCGCATTCTTCGCTATATCAAGGGCACTATGTTTCATGGTCTTTATTACTCAGCACATTCTCCACTTGAGTTACATGCATTTTCTGATGCTGACTGGGCTGGTGATCCGACTGATCGTCGCTCCACTACAGGGTTTTGTTTATTTCTAGGGACCTCTCTCATAGCCTGGCGTAGTAAGAAACAAACCCTCACTGCTCGCTCTAGTACTGAAGCTGAGTACCGTGCTCTCGCTGATACTACTCAAGAGCTCCTTTGGCTTAGGTGGCTCCTTACTGATATGGGTGTCCCTCATTCTACAGGCACTCTATTATATTGTGACAATCAAAGTGCTATTCAGATTGCTCACAATGATATTTGCACCAAACACATTGAAATAGATTGTCACTTTATTCGTCAACATGTCAGACAAGGCTCTGTTCGTCTTATTTCTGTATCTTCAGCGAATCAAATTGCAGATCTCTTCACAAAGGCTCATCCTCCTGGCCGCTTTTCTGAATTAATCGCTAAACTCAAGTTGATTCCTGCGTTATCACCTTGAGTTTGAGGGAGGTGTTAAGTTTGGTATTATATATATTTAGTATTATATTTAGAATCTTGTAATTTATGGATTCCTTATTATGTATCATACCAAACTTAGGATTACTATCCATATCATACTAGGATTAGGGTTATTGTCCCGCTTATATAAGAGACCTTGTATCTTGTATTCAAAACACATCAATAAACAAGATTTCTTTTCCCAATTCTTTTCTTTTCTTCTAACATTTTTGAGTTTTGATTCTCTGGTTTCTGGAATTTTTTTGGCAGATGCAAGCATTATAGAAGAAGATGCCGGATCAGAGCTCCCTGCTGTAATGAGGTTTTCGATTGTCGCCATTGTCACAACGAAGCCACGGTATTAAGATCACTTCCCCTGTTTCATCTGTCATATAGCTCGAGATATACACATATGGGCCTGTTTGCGGTCTGGGTTTTTGTTGTTTTCCTCTGTTTGATTGTGTATAGCATGATTAGCCACCCTTTTGGGTTGCCAACATCTGTTTTTGATTTGGGTCTTTGTTATTTTTACCTCTTGTCTTTTAATTGATTAGAGCCTGTTGAACAACCCCCATGATCGACATGAGCTCAACCGATATGATGTGAAGCAAGTATGTTTCATTGTGGATCTATTTCTTTCACTATAATTTGTTTTTTTTTTACCAGTTATTTACGCTTTGTTGTCATCAATTTATGATGAACATTGTGGATTCTGTATTGATGTCTCAGGTTATTTGCGCAGTTTGTGATACAGAGCAGCCTGTAAGTTATCTTGATTTTTTACATTTTGTCTCTGTGCTCTGTTTTTGCATTAACATTCCAATTGGTTTTACCTTTTATGGGTATTCATCTCTCATGTAACCAGGTGGTTCGTGTTTGTACCAACTGCGGAGTCAATATGGGAGAGTTTTTCTGTGAAGTGTGCAAATTCTATGATGATGATGTATGTGCTCACTACTGTAACCTATCAGCTTAAAATTGGAAATAGATTATTATGTGCCTGTTCAGTGTTGTTGATTTGACTAGGGATGTTATTGTTGATATTTCTTTTTTGAATCACTAATTACCGCCTGTGCTCATTGCAGATCGACAAAGAACAGTTTCATTGCGATGATTGTGGGATCTGCAGGTTAATGAGCAAAGTCCTTGTGATTTCTTTTTCTTTCTTCTGCTTTTTGATTAGTCTAAATCAGTTTTGTGCCATTAGAAGTGATTCTCATTTAAATTGGCTTATATTTTGTGTAGAGTTGGTGGTCGTGAGAATTTTTTTCACTGCAAGAAGTGTGGTATGCAGTTTCACAGACTTTTGTTGTTGTCAATGTTGTTTTCATTGAAGCTTGAAACTCATTTTCTTTTTTCCCCTAATTGAAAAATATTACAAAATGCCTCTCAGAAGGCAAGCTCTTTCTTTTATTTTTATTTTTTTCGGCCTCTTTTTCTTTTTAAGTTTCCATTTCCCCCCTCTACTGAAGTTATTAAGCGTACAGGATCATGCTACTCGGTGGCTCTGCGTGACAATCACTTGTGTGTGGAGAACTCCATGCGGCACCACTGTCCCATTTGTTATGAGGTTTTCTTTCTAGCTTGCTGGTTCTTTGATAATTTCTTAATGGTTTAAATGTTTGTGATGACGACTGATTTATTATTTTAACAGTATCTCTTTGACTCACTGAAAGACACTACCGTTATGAAATGTGGGCACACAATGCACTGTGAATGCTACCATGAGATGATAAAGCGTGACAAGTAAGCATTTATGTCATTCCGAAATCACCTAGTTTCGCTTTGTTTGTTTGCTAGTGAAAATAGCTGTTCTGTACTTTCCTCTAATGTATTTCCTATTTATCTCTCAGGTATTGCTGCCCCATATGCTCTAGGTCAATTGTTGACATGTCTAGAACCTGGAAGAGAATAGATGAGGAGGTGGGTTTCTTGAATAGTTTGCTCCTTGATTGACACTTTTGCGCTGTACAAATTATTAATAAGGCATTGAACTTCATATTATTTATTCGTTCGTTTTTTTCACAAGAAAACAACTTGTCACTTATAAAGTTGATCCGTCTGACACTGCCCAAACCTAAATATATTAAACATTGTGGGTAACAAGTTTCAGTCTGGTATTAGGCATTAATACTTTCTATGAAAGGCTACAATCTGCATTCCATTCTTGTACTATTTACTCCTATGTTTGTTGTTTTTCCTCCTGCTGCTCCTCCTCCTCCTCCTCCTCCTTTTTCCTCTTTACTCTTGGTTATTAGTATTGTTGTTTCCCAAAATGTAACACAAGGATGCTTATCTGATTTGGTAAGGTTTTGCACAGGAAAAATGGTTGCTTCATCAACAGATCCTCATTTTCATTGTAGGAACTTTGAAGGGGGTTGGGAGGGTGAAGAGTGGAGTGTATTGACTGTTTAAATTCCTATTATGAACAATTGGCAGGCATAATATTCAATCTGTTACAACTTCAGGCTATTCTGTACGACTATTGCTATCTTGCATCATAAACCTCTCTTGTCTCCCTGCCCAATGGTCTACTTTCTTGTTCCTCCAGACATTGCCAAATGCTTAGATTGTTATCGAGAACAAGAACATACCGTCACTAATATGTAAAACAAAAAATGAAGGGACCGTTTAGTAACGCTGTCGTTTTTCTGTTTATGTTTTATATTTTTTGTTTTCTGTTATCGTTTTTTTTTTCTTGAAATAAAAACTAAAACTGCATTTGGAAATACAATTTTGTTTATAATTACTAATTTTCTATTTTCATAAAATATTTAATTTTATTATTTTTTAAAAATTAATTGAATTTAATAAATATATTTTATATTAATTTAATTTAATTATATTATTTATTAAAAACAATTGAATAAAATATAAGTATTATATAATTTAATCCAGTAAATATAAAATATATTATCATATTATATAATAAAAACATTTGAATAAAATATATTTCATAATAATTTAAATAATTTAATTACAATATTTATTAAAAATAATTTAATACAATATAATTCATATTAAATAAATAAATAATTTAATTTAATTTAATTATGATATTTATTAAAAAGAATCTAATAAAATATATTTAATATTAGTTAAATTAATTATTTTAAATGAATTATTAAAATAAAATAAAATAAATATATTTTATTTTATTATTTATTAAAATAATTTAATAATATATATTTCCTATTAATTAAATTAACTAATTTAATTTAATTATTTATTAGAAATAAATTATAATATATATTACAAATTAATTTAATTGTATTATTTATTAAAAATAATTTTAGTTTAATAAAATATTTGAATAAAATTTATTTTAATATAATGTAGCAAAAATGGACTCTGTTTGGAGCACACCCAAATAAAATAAAATTTTACAAAACTCTATAAACACGAATTACGAGATAATAAAATTAAAATTTTTCACTCACTGCACGAATTACGAGACATTTACTTTTACAATTTTATTTTATTTTATACACTTTTATACAACTCCAAACACACCCAAAGTATTAGAATTGACAAAATGCTTGTAACAGAAAAAAAATAAAGTGAAAATATATTTTTTCTGTTTACGTTTTTTTATTTAAATTTTCATTTTTTTTGAAACAAAAAAACGTAAGTAGATTTAACAAACATATTTCTGTTACTAATTTACAAAATTTGGAAACATAAAAAAAAAAAAAAAAAGATACCAAACGGGGCCAAAATGAGTGGATGCCAGTTCCAAATTTTAATTGCACACCTAACTTGTTTATGATATTCGTTGGCTCATGCCACGATCTAAGCATTGTTCTGCACGCTATTACTTTTTTGTGAGTGATCTTATTTTCCTAGATTGGTCAAAAAATAATAGTGATCTTATTTTCCTTGGTGGGTCAAAAAATTGTACTTGGTGCTTTGTTTGTTTGTTTGATTGCTTTGTCTTTTCCCCCCCTCCCTGATAATCTTGCTTGGTTTATATTTTCTTCTTGAACAACTGTAACAAAGTTCATATTTTAGGGTTGACAGTTCCTGTGTCTTTATCGATAACGATTTGATGGCTTCTTTTAACAAGTCGTAACTAATCTTTTTAGATTATTCCAAATGTGGTTTTGCCCAGCTAAGAAGTTTTCTCGTTTTCTCAGATTGAAGCGACCATCATGCCAGAGGATTACCGGTATAAGAAGGTACTACTACCATTTCCATCCTCGTTATATCTGTTAAAGCCGGCCAGTGCCACTTGAGGAGTGAGCATTATCATTCCCCTCTATTTTCAGCTATTCAATTATCTCCACAAGAGATCAATATATTCATTAGACATGATAATCATCTAGTATTGCGTTTGTATACGTGCTGCTTTAAGTTGATCCATTTCACTCTCAACCAGTCATTCTAGTCAGTAAAAGACACATAGAGGGGGGAGAGAGAGAGAGAGAGAGAGAGAGAGAGAGAGAGAGAGAGAGGATTCATCTTGGCTACATTAAGTGCATTTAATTGAACAATCTGAAATCTTAAATCTTTTTACAGGTTTGGATTCTATGCAATGACTGCAATGACACCACTGAGGTTTTCTTCCACATAATTGGGCAGAAATGCAGCCACTGCAAATCGTACAACACCAGGACAATTGCGCCTCCAGTTCTTCCTCAATGATCAGGTTATGCTTCTGAGGCCATATTTTGCTCGCCGGGTGCTTGAAAGCCAGTGCCTGAACCAGAAAAAAAATGGGGTCATTTCCAATTGCATCTTCAACCAGTTTTTTGTTTTTCTCCCTCTTTATAATATGACTCGCTGCCATTGAATAGTGATTCAAACTGTAGCATTTACTTGAATGCTTCACAAATGTTTTTCGGGTACTAATCCTCCAATTCTTTGGAGTTTGCACCCGGTTAATCTACACTTAAAATGTACACTGCAATCTGAAAGTAAGGGGTTGTCATTTGGTCTATTAATCCAACTCATTGTTGCCTGTGGTTATAATATTGCTTTGTTGTGGATTTAACTTCTGCTGTATGCAAGCTTGGTGTGCAGTGAGAAGATGACATTAATGCGCTTAAACCAATGTATATTTTCCTTCAAGGAATGGCAAGAATTTTCGGAAAATTATTATGAAACAAACACCCCATAAGTAGCTTTGCCTATGGGAAAATTTTTTAGTGCTCCTAAGCTTAGAGCACATGTTCCAGGTCAGTTGAAATTGTGCCACACAGACACATCTATAATGGGTCCCACTGAAATGTTCCAATGTGTCACAATCCCAATGGTCCTGAGGTATTTGCTTCAAGAGCACCAAATAATTACTCATGCTTGTGTTCCTGGCTGCCTGGGAAATTCAAGCTCTCCTCATATTTGTCGGACAAAAGTTGCTCATCCTCTACCTGGAAATTCACTATTCAGTGTGTTGTTTGGAGCATTTTTAGCATGTGGCGTAAGATAACCCATAATGTGGATATAAGCAGCTGAGGGGGCAGCCAATAAGCAGACATTGGTGATGGTTGCTATTCCTTAGAATTAATTGCCAGTGTTTGGGTTGATGACTGGTGAGTTGACCATGAGGCTATACTTGTTTGCACTCATGGGGTGATGATGTTTAACTAATATCATGGTTCATGCATAATAAGGGATCGTTTTTGTGATTGATTAGGGAAAAATAAGGGATAGGATGAAATTTAAAAAAAAAAAAAAGGCATATGATGGAGGGAAAAAAAAAAAAAAAACTTACTGTTAAATAAAGTTAGGAACATAATTCTACTCAATTGGATACACCATTCAATGAATGTTGGGGATAATATATTCCTGTGTTATGTATAAATACTTTAGAATGAATTATTTATTCAATATTTTTAACTCGATTTTTTTAAGGGAAAATAAAGTGACAAGGAAATAAAATTATTTGTATACACTTATTTTATAGTTAATTAAATAAAATTACTATTATTATTTTTTAACAAATATAATTCAATTTTCTTAATTAAAAAGTAGAAGAAATTTAACATTAGTTTTTTTTTTTAACAATTTTTTTCTGCTTCACATATGTATGATTTATGCATACCCTAATCAAGCAGTTGATCATACCAAATGGCAAATTTAATACTTCGCTCTCATCCCCACCAAACGTAGCATTGTTGTATGCGGAAGATATTGGGCCAATGGCATGTGTAGAATGTTCAAAATGGGGAAGTTAGTTAAATTAATTTATTGAAAATAACTTATATTTATAAAAATAATTAAAAAAATTACCTTTCCTAAAAATGTAAAACAGATTCAAATATGATATCAGATAAGCATTTATTTAAATAAAAAAATGTAACTAGAACTTACTTAAAAAAAGTAAAATAAAAATTAAAAAAGTCAACATTTTAGCTAAATTAAAAATTTTAATTGAACTGTGCGTAAAATGATCTAGTTATGCTCAATAATAAAAAAAAATAATTTTTCCGGAACAATTGTTCCTATTTTATTTATTTATTTTTTACCGAAAAGAAAAAGAAAATAACTATAAGGGAAATGTTTTTACAATCAACGTAGGTGCGGAGAACAACCTTTGGACCTCGCTTTATTCGAACATAACTCTCTCAGTCTTCTTCTCCTTATACCCTGATCAGGATCAATACCTAAAACCTTGGCGTACCCCGGCTCACCGAGGTCAGGAAAACTTCTCTCTCTTGGGGGCCAATACAACATGCAAGTCGCCTCCAGTGCTCGCCGACTCTCTAGGGTTCTTCGATCTCCGCCGCCGATTATTTTCTGTTCGGACCACCGATTCCAAACTCCTCTCATCGAAGCTCCTCACTCTTCTCTCCAGCACCGTAGTCACAGCACCCACTGGTTCTCAGGTATCGCATTCTCACTCTTCAATTCATCGTTTGGTTGCCCAGAAAGTCTTAGGCGAGTGCGTGCAAACAAGGATACAAGAAGAGGAAAAAGGGCGAAAAAAAAAAAAACCGAGTCTTTATGTTTCAATGTTTGTGTAAATGTCGATAACGTTCCCAAAAAAAAAAAAAAAAATCCAGAATGAGGAAACCAAATAGTTTTATCGGGCTCAGCTGAGTACCTAACATTTCTTAGCAATCAAGCAGAGGCTTTCATTTGTTTGAAGAAATGACTAATCAAGCAGAGGCTTTCATTTGTTTGAAGAAATGACTAAGTGACATAGAGATGTGAAAATACACAGGGACTGGTCGGGACTCTTGCTTGCAATCTGCATTAAATGAAACATGGGGCGTATTGCAAAATGGGGCTTGCCTGATGATGATGGCGAAGGTAATGTACTCTACTGGGGCAAGTACAGTTGAAGGCATTCCAACAGGTAGTATTTGCGTTTGTTTTGAGTTGTTTGAGTGCTTTTTTATGAGGGTTCACCGGTGACACTGACCTTTGTTGTTTGAATGCAGAAGCTGTGAAGGAATTGTATGACAGAATGCTTAAATCTGTTGCAGAGCAAAGGACCATGCCTCCAAATGCTTGGTTGTGGTCACTCATTGAAAATTGTGCCTATCCTGATGATATTAAGCTTCTATTTGACATTTTAAAGCGCCTTCGTAATTTTGTGAGTTGCTTAGTTGTGCTTCTTTCTTGTCATTATCTTACTTTCCTTAATCTACAGTTTATGGTTTCATTCTTCTTGGAGCAAGATAATGTCTAATTATGTATAATAATTACAGTATTCAATTTCGTTGCAGAGGCTTTCAAATCTTCGCATTCATGCAAATTTTAATTGCAATCTTTGCAGAGAAATTACAAAGGCATGTGCTCGAACAGGGGCTATTGACTTTGGTATGTTTTGAAACGTGTTCTTATGTTTGAGCTTCTAGCTGTTTTATCTCATAAGTTCCTATTCTGACAACTAGTTGTTTGGCTCAACAACCTTCTTTGTGCATTGTCTGAAGGCTATTTGTGGATTAGACCTCTGAACTATGAATTGGCGATTTCCTAATGGCAACCTACAAAGGAAATTATTAGTGCTTGGATTACACATTGAAGTTCTGTCAGTCAGTGCAATGTGTTTTAGTCCAATTGTACTTTGATATGGAGGCGTTACAATTCAACTGTCTTGTGAATGTAGTTATAATGCTAGCCTATCAATTTACATGTTCTTACAACAATAAAATGCAGATGTGGACTTTATGTCTGGTCATAATATCCAATATCTTTTTTATCCAAAGAAGAAAAAGAAACCATACAAAAGAAGGCATGCCTAATTCTATCTACTCAAATTTTATCAAGCCATTGATTATGAGTAGGGAGATTTGTTTGATACCTTCCTCTCGTTCAGATGTTCATCCTTTTGGGTGTCAAGGCATGCGTTAGCATCATGTTCATTTGTTTCTGAGAAGAAGGAAATACAACTCATGCAGAATCTCTAGGGAACAGGCAAGCTACAAAGTGGCACATTTGAAAATTTCTGTGTCATCTAGCCAAAAAAATAAATAAGTAAATAAATAAAATAAATCCCTGTCAGTTCCTTTTTTATATTATCACATAAAAAATTTTGCTGTATCTTTCATGTTAATTGGCCAACCCTTTTTTAAAGCGGGGCATATTTAAGATCTCAAGTTTTGCATCCTTAGGGAGGACACATATATTTATATAACTTCTACATGTAAAGTGGAATTGAAGTACCTCAACTTAATAAAAAACTTGATTAAGTGACCAAACCAATTTGGTCAGTGCCTTTGGCTGATACATCAATGCAGGAGCCTGGAGCTTTTTGATATTTGGCCCGGAAAAATTTTCATATTTAGCATTTATTGCAATAAGTTAAATGGGCAATTGATGATTGCTTATAAATTTATAATATCTGCCCAGAATCCATACATTGATGTGATGATACGAGTTTTTGATCTCAACGTTATGGGTGGTGCATCTTATTTCATGCACAATACCCCCCCCCCCCCCCCCAAAAAAAAAAAAGGAAACATGGATGCTGCTAGAAGTTTCAAAATCCGTTGACCTGAGAGGACCTCATAGTGGTTTTATTCTTCTTTTTTAGCACCAGTAGGCCTTATGGAGTTACTTTTGACTGAAATCTTTTGTATACTTCCAAGTGATATTGTGTTGTGACTTCTTCAGGCTTCTTATTGGAGTTTCTGATCATCAAAAGAAAAAATAAAAATGAGAAGGAAAAGCCTGTGGTTTATTAATTTTTATCATATCAGTTGTGTTTACACTTAGACTGCAGAGAGTCAAGTACTTTGTATGGCCCCTCCAATTTTGGAGTCTAAAACATTTTTAGACCTTAAATTTATCAAGTCGTTGTTTAATGTGATTTGCATAGGATTTGATGAAAATGATAATGATTTGATGCATACACAGGTAAAAAGGCACTATGGAAGCATAATGTGTATGGACTTACTCCTACTGTTGGATCTGCTCATCATTTGCTGGTATTTGTGACATTCAACTCTTGTATAAGTTTGTGTGGAATTTATACTTCAAGGGTTCCAGGCATAAATAATTCGGCGTTACGTGAATGCAGTTGTATGCTCAACAACATAATGACACCAAACTCATGGTAGAGATAATGAAACTTCTGAAGAGGAATGATTTACCATTGCAACCTGGTACAGCTGACATTGTTTTTAGGTACATTAGTTATGGTACCCTTTCATGCTTTTTCTCTATTTTGCTATGTTGTTTAGGCTCTGTTTGGGGTGAAAAAAAATTCTGAAAAATGGTGAAAAATATTGAAAAATTCTAAAAGTTATTCATTTTTTATCTCACTGTACGAATTACAAACCCACAACTTATCTCACTTTATCTCATTTTATCTCACTTTTTGTCACTCCAAACACACCCTTAATGCTTAGAATACAGCAGACATTGTTTTTGGGAATGATATTTCTTCATTTGTAATTGGGTGGCATCCCTTTGATGTCTATTTCAATAAATTATAAATGCATGGCCACTGATTTGGTTAAACATTTTGGTTCTCCAAGTTAAAGCATATGCATCTAACTGAAAATGTCACCTCATGTGTAAATGACCTGATGAACTTTGCATTTGGATTTAATATTTGTGTCATTTGCTACAATATTAATTTGGATTTAATATTGCAGCATTTGTTACAATGCGGATAATTGGGAGTTGATGTCTAAGTATTCCAAGTGGTTTGTCAAAGCCGGAGTGAAACTGAGGCAAACTTCTTTTGATACATGGATGGAATTTGCTGCAAAAATAGGTCCTTACAAATTCCTTATTATCTTGAGCTATGTTGCCGGAGATGTGAATTTATCTTTTATTTCCATCTGGTACCTGCCTGATATATACAGTTTCATCAGTGTTATGCTTTCTTTCATTTGAAATGATGCTTCTTCTCATGCTGAAGATATGTTGTGTCATTAAATTTATTCATTACAAATTTCTGTGTCACAGGAGATGTTGATGCTTTGTGGAAAATTGAAAAGTTGAGGTTAGAATCTATGAAGAATTACACTCTTAGGACTGGGTTTTCATGTGCCAAGGTATTTTATTTCTGTCTCATGCCATTTATCTCAGATGACGTGTTTCAGATTTTAACATAAAATGACATAATTTGTTAATAAATTTTTTAAAAAAATCAGGACCTCAAGTGTTACATTCTTTTGATCTCAACACATTTGGGTTGATAACTACTATTCATTTGTATGTATTTATAACCTGAACCTTTTGTTTGAAGTAGCTGGCTTAGTCTTAGTTCTTTGACTCCCTTGGCTATGATTTCCCTAAATTGCTAGAGAAAGGGCTGTTTAACGTTCTAATGCCACAACCGTAGAAAGTTCATCTTTCAAATAAAGTTGATTTTGGCGGCACTACTAATCTTATCATCATACTCTTATCAAGGCAGGATGCTTTCTTGCTTTGGGGCTTGCTCTTGACTTCTGAAAAACCATATAGTTGTAGTTTCTATTTCTCATGAATGGAAATGATATATATATATATTGTTGAGATAATTAAGATAATATTAATATTAGTATTAAAGTTGTCCATCTCCCTAAGATCTTAAGCCTCTTGATAATATCGTTTAATCTTTGTTGTGTTTGTGTTGAATTCTTAATGTTTTGTGATGAAATGGCATAGTTGAGCTTTTGAGGCGAATTGGTGGGTGAGATGGTGGTTAAATGTTTAACATAGTATCACACCAGGTAAATGACAGGCTCAAACTAAACCACCAGCCCAGAAAAAGTCAATTGCTACACATGTTTGGCCTCTTCAAAAATATCAATTTGGCCACACATTAGGGGCATGTGAGAAAATAAGTGAAGATAAATTATAGTCTTTCCTCTCTCCAACAACTTAAACTTTTAGGTAAGATGATAACTAACAATTTAACATATGTTTGTGGCCTACACTGGGCATTTCAACAGTAAAATCTCTATCAATTGAAATAGAGGTCATCAGTTAGGATCCCCTCACATTGCCTGGCTCCTAGTTCTGGTGGAGTGGGTCAGGAGCATTAGTCTTACTAAAAGATACCTATAGTATTTAAAAAAAAACATGCACGCGTGAAGCAATACTTGTTTCCATGGATGCATAGCCTGCTAGCTGGTATATTTTTATCAACTATCAATTTATGACTTATTGGAAGTTTATGTTATTTGGATCCTTTTAAATATATGATGTACTGTGTTGGATGCTAGACAGCTTGGATTAGGGCATATATGCACCCACATATATAATTGGGCATATACCCAAACATATTTAGTAATTCAATGTTAGCAAGTATAATTTTGCATAAAACTTACATTTGCATGAAATAATCCAATGACACTTGTAAATACTGTATTATCTTGTAAAATGAAAATAATTATATTAAATATACGTGAATATTATCTCATGTCTCCGCATCCTTAAATAAGAGAATAGATGGATCCAACTCTGAGATACGCATTCGTACCTGAGTCCATGTAACATTGCTGGGACCACAAGACAAATTTAACATTCTGCTCAAAATTAATTTTACCTTAAAAAAGTGTTGATATTTGGCATATTTAGCGGTGAGGAAGATAGAGGGGACTGGCTTTTACCATTTTTAAATATTTACTTCATATTGTCTTTGCAGGGTTTTTTATTAGAACGCAAGCCAGAGGATGCTGCTGCAATCATTCATGTCCTTGATCAGGTAGTTACTTGTGTATGCTCGGCAAATCATAAGAACTATGGGAGTGAAACAACTTGCTTTCCTAACCATTTCCATACACTAGCAAAGGCAAGTGAGAGTTGTTACCAACCCTGATCTTCAACAGAAATAAAATTGTCTTGGGAATTTTCTCTCAAGAAGTTGTCCACTAAGCAACTATTTCACCTTGTATTGAAATTAAAATTGGAATTAATCTGGAAAATTGCTATATATTAAGTTGTGTCAAGTTTAGCAAGTCTTGATAGAGAGAATTCACAGAATCTTCCTTCTGGATGGGATGAAATGATTTTGTCTGACTTTCCTGCTGAAGTTCTTGGAACTGATCATAAATTTTCAATACATTACATTGCCTGCTGTTTATGTATTCAGATGTCTATTAATTTGCTGACCCTATAAGTTTTCTTGTTTTATCAAGTAAAACCGCTGGATAAAACTCTCGGGATTAATCCTCTTCTCCACAAAATTTTATGAGATTACAACTAATATCAAGTGGCTAAGAAATTGTGCATATACAGGTTCAATGATGTTCAGTTGCTTGTGTATTATAATCATTGTTACTGAATTGGAAATATAAAAAACAATTTGATAACGGTGAAGAGTTTAAATTTGTCCCTTTTTCATGGCATTGTACATTCTCTGTTGTGTGGAGGCTCTTATAATGTGTACATGCAGACCCTATCTGATTCAAAGAGACCGGGTATCATGGTTGAACTTCAGAAGCTTGTCAGTGAGTGGCCTTTGGAAGTTATAAAGTGTCAAAAAGAGGAAGACAGGAAGGTACAAATTTTTATGTGCAGTCTACTCTGGAAATGGATTATAACTTGTTCTTGATTTTCCAATACTTAAATGGGTTTCTTTTCAATAAAAATTCTTCAAATGGAATTGTTGATTGATTTAGACTTGGTGATGTCTTCTTTTTAATCATGATGAAGGATCAAACCTTGAAGTTCATCTTCAATTTGGCTAGGGCAAATTAAAAAAAAAAAAAATAATTCATAGTTTTTTTGTGGCAAATCTCAAGCTTTGGTTCTCTGTCATCTTCTAAAAATTTATTTCCCCCTTGGTATTCTCTTGTTAGACCACTCCCCTCTCTAGCCTGCAATATTTTGATTCCTGTTCAGGGGTGCTTCATTCGGATTGCGTCTCTTGATGGTCTCTAAGGGCTACTTTATATCTTTTTCAGTTGATAGGCCTGCCGACTGCTGTTTGGCTTTATGGATCCAGCGTTCATTACACTTCATTTCATGGACGCTGGCGAACCTGGTGAGGGTTGGGGTTGCTACTACGGACAAAATTTTTAAAATCCCTTTATGTACTCCTAACTTTTTGAGTGTTGGTAAATAATGTATTGGTCCCCCAAATTATAAAAAAATCCTGTCGCCTCAAAATATGAAAAAAATTTTCCCTGGCCCCCTCTTAATCGAATTTCTGGGTTCGCCATTGGTCACAAGACTCCCAACCCTTTTCCCTATCATGAAAAATATTTCCTGCAATAATATTTTTCACCATGTCTCAGTTTTTTATTCTTCGTAGTTGTTGTTCTTTGTCACTATGAAACTGTCCAGCTATACAAGTCCTCCTGAAAATACCCAAACAGTTGTCTAGACTACAATAGTTTCTGAAAAAAATCGTATAGTAATTTTCTTGACCGTATTTCTTGGTGTTGACATTTTATTCGGCTGGAGCAGCTAGCCACCAATTCCTCCTTCTAATCCTTCAATACCTCCTCAGTTCTTCCATTTGTCTCTTTGGTGGAATGGAAAACAAAGTCCTGCCTAGTTTTTGCATTGTATTGTAGTCAATGAATATTCTTCGTAAACCATAATTACATAGAAGATACATTACAGAACTCCTGTTAGGACTTAGAACTTCATTCAATTTCAGGATGTTGATTCCGTGTCTCTATAGTTGAGAGTCTGGAGGTATATCAAAAAATTATTCACACAACGCACAAATCTAGCTCCTTAGTATAAACTATTACTAAATTGAAATATTGCTTAGGCGAATTCTGTTTATCTTCTGTTGTCTTTTCCAGGCATTGGCTGATGCTTTACAAAATGATATTCCGGCCATGTTTACTGGACTATTAAACTTGGGTTTAGAGGTGAAGAATGTAAATGTGGAAGACCTAGCCAAGAAAGGTCTTCCCTGTTAAATTGTTCAGCCAAACAAGTTTTATTGGACAAGTGGAGGATGCATTCAATCTTTTGCATCACAAAACTGCAAACCAGACGTGGTTCAGTTACTGCATCAATGGAGATCAATCTTACAAACACTTGTGAAGGCTGCTTGATTGCTACCTTCTTAACACAAGCTGAATCAATTCTCTATTTTGGATCTGTTTTGTCTATGTGGTTGGTTCATTTCTTTAGACCAGTTGCTGATCTATTCATACTGCAATTTTTTTGGGCGGGATTTCTAAGAAGGGGCTGTTTGGTTGTTTATCGGACGTTATAAATGATGAAAGTTTAAGCTTTCTAGGATGTATTATTAAGAGCTGGCTGCAAAGCTAAAAATGTGACGAGCATTTGTGTTTCTGTTTTTGCCCCAAGAGAAGCCTAGCTGGTTGCGGCAGTGCAATTTTTCACTCATTTGTAACATTGGTTGGATACGTTATCATTATCAGCTGCTTTTTCATAGACTCAAAAGAGAGTATTGGCAAGCTGCAGTACACTTATAACCCCATTATTTTTTTTTAGACCAGATTATTTTATAATATATATTGTGAGCATGGGATATATATATGTACTAGCAATTGTCCGTATTTAAAGATACAGAAAATATAATTTGCCATGTAAATAATTCAAATTTAAATTTATAAAACAAACTTACATAAAAAAGTGTAAAAATAATTTATAAAAATAAAATTATTAATTAAAAGAGATTAAGGTATAAAATTTTATTATTCATTTCAAATATTATCAAATTTCTTAAAATATTAATTGAAGATCTTTGTTATCACAAAATATAATATATAGATATTTATTTGAATATCAAATTTCAAATTCAAATGATATGTTTTATTTTATATATATGTATAATAAGTGATGATGTGGTTAAAATTTAGTGATGATTGAGATAAATGTCAAATTAAAGGATTGTATTTTATTATATGGATATATTAGTAATTGTTCGTAGTGAAAGGTATAAAAATATAATTTAGTGTATAAATAATTCATATTTGAATTTATAAAGCAAATTTACATTAAAAGGTATAAAAATAACCTATAAAAATAAAAATTATTAATCAAAAGAGATTAAGGTATAAAATTTTATTATTTATTATAAATATTATTACATTTTTTAGAATAATAATTTAAAATCTTTTATATGAAAAGTATTCAAAAAAATATGGAAAGAATGAGAGAAAAAGAAAAATAATTCTGGTCATTTATCAAATTCAACAGTTGAAAATATCTTAAAATTTAAAAATTTAAATTTCTTTATAATTTAAATGACATCTTTATATAAAAAGTATTAAAAATATATGGAAAGAGTAAAAAAAAAATAATAATCCTGACCATTTAGTAAATTCTATAGTTGAAAATATCTTTAATTTAAAATTTTAAAATTTTTTATTATATGAATGACATATAGTGTAAAAATATATATATTTAAAATTTAAGTTTTAGGCATATTAAAATTGAAATTTTAATTTAAAAGTTTATTTTTAATAAAATTTTTAAAAATTTAAAATTTAAATATATTTTTTTAAGTAAGAATTTAGTTGTCTTTGTCTAGTAGATATCCGTACATTATTTAATAATAATAGATAATATAAGTAAAATATAATTTATATAATTTTATAAAATATAATAAATATTTATTTGAATTTCAAATTTCAAATTCAAAGGATATATTTTATTATATGCATATATAATAAGTGATGACCTAGTGAAACTTGAGTGAAGACTGAGACAAATGTCAAATTAAAGAATATATTTTATTATATAGATATTTTTTGGGAGTCCTTTTTGAAGGCAAAAGGTTTATTACTTGATAAGCAAGGCTTACACTCAATTTGCGTCGCGGAGGAGATAAGTGGAAAAGAAATTCCCTCCTTGGAGGGAAAAGAAAGAGAGATTGATATATACATAACAAAGGAAAAAGCAATGCTCGATCAGTATCTGGAATTTACACATGAAAAGGAAAAGGGAAAAAAGCGCCCTATCATTTCTCCAAACAGTGTGTATGCATACGTGTATTAATAAGATCGAACTTTTATCTTTTTTTGGAAACCAATAAGTAACTTTTATCACTCGCCTGTATATATACCAATAAACGAAACCTCTGTATCATGCAAGATGATCGAATATCAAAACAGCTTCTTATGCAAAAGAATATACCCCAAAAAATAACAAAATTATTAGAATCAGATTTTAATTATAAATTCAATAAATCTTTCCTGATCTTCTCAACCACGCCTCCGTTACCGCTTTCCACCATCGCCGTCACATTCACCGCCAACCTCCGCCGCTGGTGGTGATGGCCGCCGTCGACCGAAACATTCGCCGCCAACACCTCGGCCTTATGCTTCTCAAACACCGCGAAAATCTCCGTCGACAGATGCGGGCGAGAAACCAACCGAATCCCGAAAAACACCACGCCATTGCCGGAAACGGTGACGTCGACAGCCGAGTTGGGGTTGGTGCAACGGGTTAAAGCTTCTCTTCCCGGCAGCGATTCCTTCAGTCTCTCCAGTCTCTCTCTCTCTTTCTCGAGACTCCCAATGTATTGAATTGTCGCCGCTACAATTTTCTCCCTCGTTGCCTGCCCTTACATATATAAATATAAATATATATACACGGTGAGAGAGGCAGTCAGTAAACTCAAAGAACAACCCAAAATCTAGAAGACGAATTATATGCGCGTGTGTGTATATGTAGAGAGAGAGAGAGAGAGAGAGAGAGAGCATATATATAATATAGACATGTATATATTAAATGAATGTGAATTTTCGGAGGAGTGAACGGAAATGAGAGCGAACCTTGGGAAGGAGATTGGGGACGAAGGTCTGAAGAACAGTGAACATCTCAGCCATTTTATCTCTCCTTTCGCGCTCTTTCTGGATGCTCTCCGTAGATTTTGGCCTGCATCTTTTTCCTGAGCTCGAACCCATCTCAAAAACGGCGGTTCTGGGAACTGGCGACAACTCTGTCAATGGCGGAATTACAGAGTCCCTGTAACCCCCCATTATACTCACAAGCAGTTTACTTATTCCCTTTTCTCCCTCCTCCTCCTCTTCTCTCTCCTTCCCACTACCTCTCATACCAAACTGTCATACGCGTGTGTATATAGAGAGAGAGAGAGAGAAGTGAGCTCTTATTCCGGTTCAGGGAACTGTTCAACTACACACCGGTCTATATATATATATATATATATGGAGAGAGAGTAATAAGTGATTTATAGACAATCGATTCACTTGATTCTGTAATTTGTTGTTTGTTTCTTTTAATGCTTACTATGGGACGCCCACCGTCCGATTGTTCTAGTGATGAATCAAACTCACCATCCAACGGTAGTGATCTTGCTGTTAATGAGTTAACTGCACGGGAACTTTCGGGTTTTAAATTGAACCGTTGGATTATGTCTGGAAGAAGGTTGAGATGTATGTCCCATAGTACGGTGTGTGTGGAACACTACACGTGATTGGCACTCATCAAACGAACGGCATGTGGGCTGAGCACAGTTGTCCGGACCACCAGTTTACTACTTGTGGATAATTCTGCTGTGGGTATATGACAGGGTTTGTCCATAGGATAAACTTTATTTGGACCGTCCGATTGATCAAATGCATATGATCAAACTTATTGGGCCAGGTTTAGCTGTGGAATCAGATATGTGGGTCATACTTTGAACTTAGGGGCGGGCCAATTGGCTCAATTAGACTCGAAACATAAATGAAATGTGTTTAAATTATAATTTTAAACTGATTATGCTACTGAATTTAATGAGAATTTGAGCTAATAAATTAATATTCGATAAATATAATATAAAATTTCAAATTATTTTAACTCAAATTAGGATCAATTTAATTAGAGGGTCACTCGAGTTTAATTTAAAAGGTTACCCAAACCTAAATTTTAAACTCCATTAGATTAATAAATTTAATTCAAAAACTTACTAGACTTAATTTATTCGGTTTATTTACTTATTTATTTTAAGATGAATAGAGAAATATACAATAAGAAAATAATAAGGTAAAATTGTAAAAATAATGAGACAAAAATGAAATATTTAAAATATATAACTAGGGGCAAAAAAAAAATTAATGACATTGTAATATAAATTTTTATACTAAGGGTATGTTTAGTTGACAAAAAATTGATCAAAAAGTACAATAAAAGTAAAAAGATATAAGATAAAAGTGATATGTGGAGAAATTTAATTGAAAAAAAATTTAAAAAATTAGTTAAAATTGGTGAATTTTGATGCCTCGAATGGGGTCTAAATTATCTCTATTAATGGACCACAACTCCATCTATCCTTGTATGTATATTAATTGATGATTCAAGTGATACCAAGTAAGCAAACTGATCAGTAAGTTAATTTGTCAGAATAATGTGTAAATATTAATTTTACCATTGCAATGCACATAAGAAGTCTATTTATTTAAAGTGATAAAACTTAAAATTATTCGGACAACTTATTTTAATAAATATTTCTAGCAAAATATTATTTTTCAAAAAAATTAAATAAAAAGAAATGCAAACATTGGGAAATTTTAACATATGGAAGTACCGATGTGGTGTGGCCGGGTACTTTCCAGAAACACACGCACGCCTTGCCAAGTTATATATATATATATATATATATAGACAGAGAGAGAGAGAGAGTAAACATTTATTGAGATTACAGAGAAGGGTTTTCACACACATATATATATATATATATATATCTAGTTATATTTCTTGTGGAGGTTTCGAGCTGCGAGCACAACCAGCAACAGAAACGCCGCCGAGCCAAGCAGAGAGACGACAATGGCGGCGGCCACCTGCTGGCAGAATTTCCCGAACGCGTTGCACACCTTGTTCCAGCGCACGTGGGAGTTGCCCTCGTAGCCGAGAAGGCCGACCGCGCCCGCGGCTCCGTTGCCGGAGAAGAGCAGCGCAACCATGATTAGGTCAAGAACAATTATCATCAATTCCGAGCGGCCTCTGCTCTTTCTTCCGCCCCCAGTGGCGATTACGAGGACCACAGTGATTGCAGCGTAAGCACATGCTATGCCATTTGCCACCACAAAGTACCTATACATATACATATACATGCGCATATATATATATATATATATAAACAATAAAAAAATTATTAAAATAATATGACGATATCATGAGCAAACCCTAAATTCTAAATCTTAAATAGAAGTTAAAGGACTAATTATGAAGGACTATACATAGATATAGATACGTATGGGCCAAGCTAAGTGCCTCTTTATATACATATACATACATCTCATAAATACGTATGGGCCGGAACATGCTTGTGATATTTGTTCCCTTTAGACACAAAAAATGAATGAACAGAATTCACCAAGCTAATTGTGTTTTTAGAGTGATAAATTTTGAAAAAATAAAAAAATAAATAAATTTTAAATTATTAAGAGAGCGTTTGGAATTTTAACAATTTTCAAAAGTTTTCAAAAATGAATTTTAAAATTATTGTGTAATAACTATTGAATGTTTATATTTGATTTGATATAAAATTGCTAAAAAGTACATAAAGTGACACGTATCAAAATTTTAGTGAAGAATTTTGAAAATTTTTAAAATTTTGTGTAATTTTTTGTACAAATGTCAGATCACTTTTTTTTTGAATTATGGCAAAATCCGTTGAAACGCACCATTTTGGTCTGTTCTAACGGCTTTTGAAATTTTTTACAATCCGAGAACCTGTCAGCTTTTGAAAATTTTTGAGATTTTTTGAAATTTTTTGGAGTTCCAAATGCCCCCCTAAGTGTTTAGTGTGTTTTTAGAAAAATGTAAAAAGTTAGTAAAAACTAAAAAATTTGATAAGAATTAGTAAAAGTTTGATAAAGTTAATAAAAATTTATAAAAATTGGAGAACGTTGATAGAATTTTGAGATTTTTAGTATGAAAAAATTTTTAAAAAAAATTTGTTTTTGTTTTATATGTTAAAAATCTTAAAATAAAAAAGTAGAAAATGCTCTACTTTCTTTACTTTGAGATTTTTCTTTTTTTTTTTGGTTAAAAATTTTCAAAACGAATTTTTGTTATTTTTTATTTCTTATGTAAACTCGTTTTCTGTTTTCGAAAACAAATTTTAAAAACATAAGGTGACATTTAGTTTACTTTTCTATTTTCTATTTTTATTTTATGTGTTAAAAATATCAAAACGAGGAAACAGAAAATATTCTGTTTCCTTATTTTGAGATTTTTCTTATTTTTTTTGTTGAAAACTTTTAAAATGACTTTTTGTCGTTTTTCATTTCATGTGCAAACTTATTTTTTGTTTTCGAAAATAAATTTTGAAAATACAAGTAACCAAATGAGTTTTAAACTATTTTTCTTATTTTTAAAAGTACAAATTGAAAAATAAGTTTAAAACTGAAAATAAAAAATAAGAAAAACAAACTAAATGACACTTAGGTAATTAAATGAGTTTTAAGTTATTTTTTTTATTTTTAAAATTATAAAATAAAAAATGAGTTTAAAATAAAAAATAGAAAACAAAAAATAAAAAAACAAACTAAATGTTTAGTGTCTCGTACTCTATGCAGTAAATAAAAAATTTAAATTATACAATCTCATAATTTATATTTATAAAATTTTATATTTTTTTTTAATTCCAAACAGTGCGTAAATAGAAGTTGCAATATTGCAGGTATTACAAAAGAAAAAAAAAAAAAAAAAACAGAGAGAGAGAGAGAGAGCTCACACAAAGGCAGACATGTAATGCCACTTAGCAGTAACAGGAACATTCAGGGGTGGGAGGGTTGAGACCAGAGTTACAGGAACCACCTTAGTCTGCTTATCGGCCCCAAGCACTATTGCAGCCACCAGAGTGAGTGCCAACCCCAATACTCTCAAAACCAAGTCAGAGCACCTCACCTTTGCTCTGTTATTCAACACCTCCGCTTCTTTCCCTCTGCTCTCCACACCCATAATTGCCCCTCCATTGCTGTATTGAGTACTCTCCATCACCACTCACCACCCACCCACCAAAAAAAAAACAAGAAAATGCCTTCTCCTTCCTTCAAGAGAAATATATACACATATATATAGAGAGAGAGAGAGAGAGAGAGAGAGTGAGACTGTGAGCTAGCTAGCTAGGTGTGGAAGAGTGGGTATTAGTTTTTGTTTAATAAGGAGGTGAGGTGACTGCATATAGGCATGGAGGTTTTGAATTTTTTTGTAAAAGTAATGACATAAATGGACAGCTGTTGGACAGAGGAAATAGTTGGGGAGGTGGAGATAATGCACAAGTTGCTTGGGTGATATTCAGTTCAGTCCACATTTGACATTGACATGGTCCGGACAAAGTAGGTTTACCGTGTGTTATTGACTTATTGTTACTTGTTCCCACTGCATTTATTATTATTATTATTATTATTTTTTTTATGACCCAGAAACCTGTGTCAAACAGGATCATTATAATCCCATTCAACTTGTCAAATCGGAGAAGGGCAGTCCGACCTAAAATATTTCTCATTTAAATCACAGTAGTACACCTAATACGATTCTAATTCTCGTCGCCTGCGTTTACGATTCAGAAGAAGTCCTTCTTGATTATTATTATTATTATTATTGTTCTCACTTATTGATTTGGGCACTTTCTAGAAGGAATTATGACCCCAATCAAAATAATTTATGCTCCGTTTGACTGAGATAAAAATTACGAAAAGTTATAAAAAATTATAACAATTTATTTATTTTTATCATTTCCGTCTTCGTGCATTTATTTTTAAATTTTATATTTTATAAAGTTTTACAAAAAATTAAAAAAAGTTACTCACTTTTTCTCATTTTTTTCAATATTTATTAGTTTTTCATATTAGTTTTTGATTAAAACTGTTGGAATGATTGTTTCACTGTTTTAATGAATTATTTTAATAAATATTGATTAGTGTTCCAAATACTAAAAAATGACTAACATTTTTTGCGGTTTTCAACTTTTTGGTCACTTTTAACAGTTAAAACGGCCCTTATATATGCTAGCTGGGAATAACATCTTTATAAATTGTTTTAACAAAGAGTAATTAATGACTACATACACACACACACACACATATATATATATATATATAAGTATTAGGCGAAAAGGCATTAGGATTTAGGAATTTGCTTAGTTATATACATAAATACATATATATATATATATATATATAAAAGTACTAGGAGAAAAGGCATTAGGTAATTGCTAAAGGGGTTGTTTGGCCACTAACTAAATATTAAAACCTACCAAAAGTTATAAAAAGTTTATATTTTTTTCCAATTAAATTTTACCACATATCACTTTTATATCAAATCTTTGTACTTTTTTGTCAATTTTTTTTCCAACCAAACACCTCCAAAATTGTTAAAATTGGACAGCAAAAATTTCGTTGCCGATGAGTCGAAGACTATTAACCATCGCCACGTGACGATTGTAGAATTTTTATGTAAATTTTAGGAAATGGTTATGATTTATGACATTTCATTTTATGAAGAAAAAATTATAAGAAATTATATGCAGAATGGTAATAATTTATGATATTTCATTTGCTAAACTAAAGTATTTTCACTAAACTTATTTTTAATTACAAAAACATTGGAAGAATTTAGCATTTTCTTGATTCCGTATTTGAAATTTATTAATTTTATTTTTCAAAAATAAAAACGTAGAAAAATCAAGGCAAAAAGTGCAATAATAACATGATTTTGGGAAGTTCCATTTGAAAGTTTTATTTTATTTAAAAAAAAAACAATATTTCAATTAATTATTATTTTAAGATAATTTCTTATTTTTTTTAAACCAAAAATACTTTAACAATAGAAAACGTTTGTTAAAAAAAAAAAAAAAATCCCTTCTACCGTACATGATTTTCTTGCTGAACAGTTCGGAGCCCTAAATTTTCTGTTTGGAGTGGTAAAAAATTTTTGAAAAATAATAAAAAATATCAAAAAATTTAAAAAATTATTTATTTTTATCTCACTGTACAAATTATTAACCCATAACTTATCTTACGTTATCTCATTGTATTTCACTTTTTTCACTCCAACGCACCCATATTAAAAGTTTCGTTTATGGTGACAAAAAATTCTGAAAAACGGTAAAAAATACTGAATAACTTTAAAAATTATTCATTTTTTACTTCACTGTACGAATTACAAACCTATAATTTATCTCATTTTTATCACTTTAAACGCTCTTATATTAAAAAAAAAAAGTAAAAAAAATTATTATTATAATGAGAGTCTTCCGAGACCGATCCTGAAGTTTCGCGTAGCAATCCAATAGGTTCTGAATTCAAAGAAAGGTTAAACATGTGTCTGTTAGCTAGCAATCCACGCACTTGGGTCAAAGTCAAACTTTTCAACCCATTTTCTACGTAACGTAATACGAATTGTGAAATTTAATAGGTTCTGAATTTATTAGGCTTGCAAGCGCACGCCAAGGGCAGATATTAAAATATTTTTTTAAGATTTACTTTTTTTAATAATTAAAATTAAATAATGGATCTTAGATTAAAATGCACATATATATATATATATATATATATATATATAATTATAATAAGGAAGGATAATGCCACTGCCATGCCCCCCACGACGGGCACAGTCAGATGGACCTCAATAAGGCAACAAGATCACGTCGATAGAAGCTCCACGTGGAGCTCAAAGAAAAATAAAACCTTACAAATTTCTATAAACACAAATTATGAAAAAATAAAATTTAAAATTTTCACTTATTACACGAATTACGAGATATTTATTTTTACAATTTTATAAATCCAAACACACCAAGAAAAAGACATTTATTTTGGTGCCTTGGACATCCGGAAACAGTAAAGGAAAAAAAAATTTAATCAATTAATATAGGCAATCACAATCAAATTCGAGTGAGTTTAGTTTTCTTTTTATATAATTCTACATTATATATTTAATTATATTTTTTAAAATCAAGGTCAATAAATTAGTAAAATTTTAAAATGTATTTATTAATTATATAACAATTCAATTTTGAATAAGTTCTTATTTTCCAAATATGAGTCCATTTGGAGGTTAAAATTATTTTTATGTATTTTCCAAATATGAGTCCATTCAAATAATTTTTATTTATCATTAGATTCCAAGCTAATTCTCCAGTTATGTACGTGTTTTGGATCTATAAATAAATAAATTAAAAGGATTATTTATGTATGTTTGGAACATGGTTTTGTGGAAGGAACAAAACAATGAAGGGAAAATAAAATTACCAATTTGTGTAATTTTTGTATACTTAACTAAGTAATTTTTTTGGATAAATATCTGTTTGTTTGTCTTATTTTTTTTAACTCAATTCGAAAAATGAAATAAATTTTACATTTTCACTTTATTTTGCATTCTTATCATTTTTTCTCGCTTTTTCTTTCCCTCCACAAATCTATACTCCAAACATGGCCTTACAACCAAAGTGAAACTTTATGAAGTTAAGCTGCTGCAACAAGGCTATCTAAAGCAAAGTGAGAGCCAACTAGAGCTAGAGGGGACAAAGGGGCTGCTTTCCACCAGACTACTTGCCTTGAAAGGTTTATATGGTGGAGAGATTTTTTTTTTTTTGGTAATTATATATGGTGGAGAGTTACTGGAGAAGAGCACAAACCAGCTAGAGTGAGAACTGCCTTCCTGTGGAAAACAGACATAAAGACAACTTTTTTTTAACTTAATGACGGCCACTACCGTCTTAAGTTTTTATATCGACTGAATTCCAAATCAAGTTTCGAGCTCCTTAGCATTCAAGATTGACAACAGCCCTTTAAGATAGCTAGAATTGGGGCCTGACTCACTAGGAGATTGCACTAGATAAAGACACCATAAATTAGATAATGGTAATGATATGCATACTTCAATCTACCACACAAGTTCAACAAAAGGGGACGACCAACATGTTGGGTTGTCCACCTCAAAGTGGATGGAATTATCTTGGAAAATTTATGAGTCTAAAAGCTGCATGCTACAGTAATTGTAGTTTTTTTGACTCAACAGTCTCCACTAAATTTAGCAATAAATGCACTAACTTGATTGCGTATGGTGTGATTGGTGTGTGGGTGTGATAAGAATAAATAGAGACTTCAGGAAGAGAGCCTTGTGTGTGTGGTGTAGAATCACCCACCAAGGTGTGGCCAAATATAGAGAAAGAGCTTGAGTTCTAAGGAGCTCAAGCAGGGATGTAGTTGGGGCTGTGGGCAGAAACAGAGAGGTGAGAGGGAGAGCTGGACGGGGTAAGTTGAGATAGAGAATTCCCCCTATCCATTGTATGTAAATCTATATTGTTTGGATATAGTGGATGCTCTCAAATCATTGGCCGTGATTGTGGACGATTTTGCCAAACCACATAAATTGGATCGTGTTGTGCTTGCGTGCTTTGTTTTTCTGGACCCCAACACAATATGAGCAAGTATTGATGAGTTATTAGGCATTTATAACAAGTATTTGTTTTTGAATGTTCGAACTTTTGTCTGAAAAAATCATATCATATGCAACTCATAAGCAGACCCATTACAAGTGAAAAGAACTGCATACCTAAAAATTACACCTTGGGGCAAAACTGGTACCTTCAATGGAGTATTCAAGTTTACAAACTTTTTATTCACACAATGGGGAAACATTAGAAGATTGTCTGCTCCCCTAATTCCTGACCAGCCATTCCTTCCCTGAGTACCCGCTCGAAGAATTCTTCCAATGTGTCCTTCCCATAACTCGGTGTTTTCTCAGCACTGTACTCTCCGGTCTCAGGATCCAAAACCAACATACTCTCGGCAGCATAATACCTCCCGATTCTACCAAACTCAGCAGCATCCTCCATAGCAGGGAATATTTTACTTAGGACATCAAGGACTCCGATAGCAAAATCCATTATTTCGATTGGCACTTTCAAAAATTTGGGCTCTTTCCCTGAAAGTCTAAACAGAATCTCCCCTTGCTCCACCGGCGTCAATGCCTTCCCCGGCCCACCGATGGGCAAAACCCGGTTAATCTTATCCTCACTCAACACACAATCAGCGATGAATGAAGCCAAGTCCGGCTCGCTGATAGGTTTGCAAGCACACAGTTTTCCGTCCCCAAACATCACATAAGGCTTCCCATCTTTCACCAATTCAACCTGTCCCCCCACACTCTTGAAAAATGCCGTTGGTCTCACAATGCTATAAGTAAACCCATCATCCCCTTGAGCGTCTTTCATCAATTCAGCCTCGAATTTCAACTTTGCACGCTGAAACTCGAGGAGGGGCTTTTGCACACAAATTGCAGATAGCAAAACAAAATGTGAAGCCCCGTGTTTCCTCCCGGCAACAAGACTATTCTTCGTCGCCTCATAATCAATCTTCCACGAGTCCTTGACACCACCGGAGCGGCTAGCAAGGCATGAGACAACAACATCAATTGAAACACCCACGTTCTCCAAACTTTTCTCTAGAGTATCCAATTGGGTCACATCTGAAAAGCACACGTTTGCCCCATTCAACTGTGCTAGGGTATCATCTTTGCTATTCCTCCCCTTAATACCACTCCTTTCCCTGGCAACGGCTATTACATTAAAACCCCGATTAACCAACTCTTTAACCACAAAATTTCCAATATACCCAGTTGAACCCACAACCAGAACATTGATATCTTTCGGGTTTTTGTCTCTGAATGAAAGCCTGGGGGTTTCAACAGTTGGGGCTGATGAAGCTCTGAGGGGTTTAAATCTTTCTCTGCTAAATTTAGAGGGTTCTGATAAATTTAAAGCAGATAATGGTAGAGCATATGGGAATGAGTTTACCTGAACTTGACCAATGAAATAGGAGGAAAGAAGTCTCTTGCAGCTTTGAGTATTGAGTGAATGGAGTGTGAACCCATTGAAGGGTGCAGAAATGGACATCTCCGCTTCAAGGAGATTGAGGTTTTAGGCAGAAGAGGGTGTGGATGTGACTAAGAACATCTCACGAGAAAAGAAATATCAGTAATGAATCAACCAAAATGTGAGGTCGTTCGTTAGTGGAAGAGGCTTGTGGGGTTGCGTTATAGCCGTTGAGATGCTCTATCAAAGTAGAATCCAAACGACTGGTGGATATTAGGAAAGATGATTCCTACAAAAATCTACCACAGTCCATATACGGATATATGTTTCAATATATTTGTATGGGCCAAGGATGGCCCAAAAGACCTGTACTCTTGCGGCGGCTTAAAAATACTCGCATAAGAACAATCTTGCATCAGCCCAAGATTACAAATATAATTCATACATGTTGTCGACTATTTTACTTTAACATTTAAACAACAACCAAAAATAAATAAATTTTTGTCCGTGACAATGTCAATTAGTAATAAAACATTGGAAAAAAAATTATTTTAAAAAAATTGGGTTAATTCAGTTGATCAGAATATGTTTTTTCTTTTGAAGATGTTCCAAATTCGAAATCTATACGTATGAGCGTGACAAAATTATGGAAATAAAATCTCTTAATATATTGAATTGTGATAAGTCATTAGATGTGAGTTTGAATCCATACTGCTAAGTTTATAATTTTTTATTGTACGTGTTGAGAGATTAGTGTGTGAATATCAATTAAGTAAAATTTTATACTAAAATTAATAGTAGTAATTTTTTTTAATTGGTCTGCCTTTATAATCATTTTTTTTATGATGAAAATATGAGGCCATTACTATTAAGGTGTGCATTGGGTAAATTTATTAAAGGGTAACGTATAAAAAATACCCCTACAGTTTACTATCGGTATCACTTTGATCTCACACGTTTCAATTGCAATAGTCAAATCCCTATACTTTTGGTCAAGTATCAATTTGGTCATTCTATTAGTTAACTGTTAGAAATAACCGTTAAACTGAAGATGAAATGATAATTTCATTTATAGTTTACCCTTAGTGTCACTTTCAATCTAACGGTTATTTTTAACGGTCAACTAACGGAATGACCGAATTAATATTTGACCGAAAGTATAGGGATTTGACTGTTACAATTGAAACGTGTGAGACCAAAGTAATACTGAGGGTAAACTATAAGGGTATTTTTTATACTTTACCTTTTATTAAACTTGCGTTATAATTACAAATCATGCTAACAAGGAGGTCGTTTGCCACACACATAATTAGATATTAATGTCTGGTAAAAGTTTGTAAAAGTTAATAAAATTTAAAGGATAAATTATATTTAGACCCCCAGAACATTAGGCTAGTTACATATAGACTCTCTAAACATTTAAATCTTACATCTAGAACCGTTATTCCCAAATGCTTGTAACATTTAGGTTTATCCGTTAATTTTCTCCGTTAACTGCATTATAAGATGATGAAACGTTTCTGACCCATGAATTTAAATAATCGATGTGTAAACTGAAAAAATATATGTTATCCTTCACGCACGTCTTACTTGAGTTAGAAATGGAATTTATATGATTTTTATATAGAGTAAACTCACGAGTCGCTCAGACTAATCTAGGAGGCTTTAGAATTTAATATAGGTAGTAAATACACGGTCAGACCAATTCAATTCATTGGGTGGTTGGTTTATGCATGTGGAGCTTGATCAATGACTATAGGGTCTATTTAGTCACATCAAATTTTATCAAAATTTATTAATTTTAACTAATTTTTATATTTTTTTTCAATTAAAAATTTTCACCTATCACCTTTATATCACATCTTTTTACTTTTATTGTACTTTTTCCTTCACTTTTAATCTACCAAACACCCCCTATGAGTCAACGACTTGAATTATGAGCTTCAGCTTCGTATGATTCGTAACTTTTCTTACCCTTTCTTTTTTATTTCTTTTATTTCAGTTCTGGGCTTATGTATTTATTTTTCTTCGGCTGCTTGATTACTGGGTTTCTCTGAAAATTTTGATTTTTTGCACCCTGGAATTGGGTCTTGGTGGTATAGTCATTTGAATTGCTTTATGTAGATGACTACAAAACAATTTATGAGCTTATTTTGTTCCATTTTTCAGAATGATACTTAAATTCATTATTGAATTTGAAATGGTACTCAAATTCACTATTAAAATTTTTCTGATATCAAATATATTTTTATATAAATTAATTAAAATTTTCTTACCAATAATTTAAGAAATTAAATTATTTATAAGTTATAGAATTTCATATAAGAAGATGTAATCCGTCTGACATTGACGTAATATCGGTAAAATAATCAGTATTTTTGTACTTGGGTAATTGGTCAAGGAAATTTAAAAGTATTATATCAAAGAATACTTTACTAAAATTAGTTATTATTAACTTATTTTATAATATTAAATTAATTAGATTTTATTAATTAAATTATATAAAATATATTTTATTAAATTCATTTAACTCATAAAAATTAATAAAATTATTTTTTAATTTTATTAAAAATAATATAGATAATTAAAAATTGAAAATGAAAATAATTAAACATAAATAAAAAATATAAATGTTATCCAATCACCAATAATAAATAATTATTTTATTTAATAATATACTTTACTAGAATTAGTTATTATTAAAATATTTTATTATATTAAATTAATTGATTACATTATATTAAATATATTTTATTACATTAAATTAGTTTTTAAGAAATTTAATAAAATTAAATGTTTTATGAAAATAAAATTACTTTAAATAATTAAAAATAAAAAATAAAAATAAAAAAATATAAATGCTATCCAATTTACGCTACTATCTGGCGACTTTGTTACTGTCTAAAATTTTGAATTTACCTAAATAAAAATTCAATCCATCAGAATAAAATTTTACTATTCATATCTAAAAAATATAATTTAAGATGTATATACAAAAACATAAAAAATTTTTATAAATTATATTTTATTTCATTTTTATTACTTTAAATATACCCTAAATTGGGGATTGACAATTTTCACTGATTAATAATTTGGGTACTAGAGAGCAGCTCTTTTTTTTTTTTTTTTTTTTTTTTTTTTTTTTTGGTTTGTGCCACACATACCGGCCCCTCAACATGTATAGCGGTCAATCGCGAACTCGCGTAGCGGCGGGGAGTCGGACCCACACCCAAGAACTGGATACGGTTCGTCCAGCCAAGGAGGCCCGTCCTACCAACCTTTACTACGCTTTGCGCCCGGGAGGCTGGCCCCAAGTTTTTGCTAGAGAGGAGACTTGAACTTGAGACCTTGGGGTGGTAAGCCCCTAAGTCCCAGTCCAAGACCATCCCATCTAACCCCTTGGGGTTTAGAGAGCAGCTCTTAAGTAGCCAGAGATGGGAAAAGTCACCGAGGACAAAGGTTATGACGTGAAGGCAGGCAGTTTTTCGCACTTTCTCTTCGATTTTCTTTCCCGAGAAAAAATACGGGGGACAACGTCATGGTGCGTGCGATTGAAGTTGCTTGTTTTCCCATTCAACGTAGCTAAACAGGGCCGTAAAGGCCCATATTTTCTCTGCGATTTTCTATCCCGAGAGAAAATACAGAAACCGAATCACCGAGAACTCCCCAGAGCTCGGCCGAAAATATGAACCAATCCAAGGGTATGCAGAGCTTGCTCCCGGACGATATTTTCCTCAAAATCGCCTCATCCCTGCAGGTTCGTTCTCTGTAAATGTTTCATTCGCTTTTGTTTTCTAATTTTTTTTTTAAATTATTAGTATTTGAATGTGACCATTTTATTTGCCGAATGAAATGGTTTGATTTTTGAAGGCATCGGATGTGTGTTCGTTGAGCAGTTGCTCGCGGTTTTGGCGCAAGCTGTGCGGGTCGGACTGTGTGTGGGAGTCTTTGTACAGAGACCGATGGGCGGGCGCAGACTCTTCAGCCCCGGAGGTTGAGAATTCCTCCTTGGAAGTTCTCTCTCTCTCTCTCTCTCTCTCTCTCTCTCTCTCTCCATAGCTTGATCTGAGTTCTTTATTCTATATTATATTCATCAAAATTCTTCCTTTGCACTGAAATGAAACAATTTAGGTACCGTTTGTTTTCTGCAAAATATGAATTTGGCAATTTTAGAATTGGTTCATTCACCGCCTGAGAAAATTCATAATTAGTTGTATTTGGCTGTAAAATGAAACAACTACAAGTCGGCACAGAGGAGAATTATTATTATTTTTTAGTAGTACACTTTTATAAGGAGACATGAAAGATTTCAAATTACTATTTTTATATTGTTATTTCAAATATTTCATGTGAGGGCTTTCAGTTTCAATCTTGAAATGCATGTCTAAATTAGAAATTTCTATATTTTTATCTATATCCTCCTTCGATAATTAGTATCAAATCCTTTCATTTTAATTAAACAATCCAAACACAACCTAAGATTGTGTCATCTAGAATTAAGAGATGCAAAAGATTTTTTGTTTAATGCCCTGTAAGAAACTTGAATTAGCATTTTGAAGAAATGTGTTCACATGAAGTGATTTCGCTTGCACTAGAAAATGAGCACTTAGTTGATTAAGCTCCAAATGCTATGGGAATGAAAATGGGTGTAGTTTTATGTCTCTTTATTCTTTCCTGTTACAGTGGCTTGAGTTCTGTGATGATCGGAAATATTGTTTTTCTGTTTGTATATGTGAAAACTATAGGGATGGAGGAGCGTGTACATCAAGAAGCACAATGAGATGGCTGGTAAAGCAAAAAATGTTTTCAATTTTGTGGAACAATGTTCATTCACTGAATCAATTGAGGTTGGGAACTACTTGACTGCAATCGAAGCCCTTCACTCGGTGAAGTTTGGATTCGAAGATGTGCAGATGTTCTTTTTCAAACCGAAGCTCAATGTACTACTGAATTTGATTGGGTTGCACTACTGCATTAGTTGGCTTCGAGTTCCGGTAGTGGCTACTTTTATCCTTCTGCTTTCCTTGTTCAGTACTCTTTGCTCTGTTAGCATAAGCAGACTGCACTCCTACAAAGTTTCATTAATTTAAAGGCTTAAAGCAAATAAATGGGAACTTGAATTTATTTTAGTTTTGGAATTGGGTGTTGCATAGTGGGGCATATGTATAGATTCTAGGGTTGGATAAATAGGTAAAGATAAAAAATATCTCTTCATACAGACAGGCAACCCCCCTGTATAGGTGAAACTTGTACCTATGGTATGTTGGGGTGTCAATTTTCAGTTTCCTTTCTTGACTTCACAAGTTGTCTGAGAAAATTTTAAATTTATGTTGTGAGAAGTTGTGCAAGGTTTGCATTCTTCTCTCTGATAAGGCGGAATGCTTGTTAAAAGTATTGATGTCGTTAAGTTATAGAAGAATTCAGTATGAAGGGAAGCAACAATTCTGACATTAGATTAGTGCTGGTAAACAAAGCAAGCAGCTTTTTAACAACTCAGCCTTGGGCTTCTTTGCTCATACATTAGCTCATGCAGGTTCTTGAACACGTGAGCTGGGCTTTATTCAACTATATTAAAAACATTTCTTCCACATAATAGTCTGAGTAAAGCATAATTTTTACTTTTAAGCACGAGTTGTTAATAGCTGGGTTAGTTTCTGTTGGATGGGGAATGTGCTGTCCCATCTGAAAACTGATTGATGTCCACCGAGGGAAGCAAATTCCTTTTATGACATTTAAAGGTTGCGTCACATGGGCCTAATTTTAGAGCAGTCACAAGGAGTAGCATTATGCCCACACAAAACTATACCACGCATAGGTGTAACAATCCTTATGACCACTCTCTTACAACTTGATTCTGTAACCTCTGGTGTCACTTGTTGGATTGAGAATGTGACATCTCTTCTGAAAATCAATTGGTGCCCAGTGAGTGAAGTAAATTCATTTTATGGTATTCAGAGGTCATGCCACACAGGCTTCTTTTTAGATAGGTTACAAGGAGCGGCATTGTGTTTACACAAAACCATGCCACACACTTGTTTGCCTTAAAAGCAGTGATACTATTGGATTTCTCTTGGTCATTTGTACACGATGTTAGAGAGGTCACGACACGCAAACTTGCGTTTATCGGTTTGCCTCTACCCCTACTTTAGATAGACAAAAATAGAGATCGATAGAAAAGTGGATCACGATTCTACAAATATTTGCGATGCAGTTATAGACAGAGCTCAAACGTGCCTCTTTTGCTTTTTATTGTCTTCGAGTTGGATGATGCATGTGTCCCATCAAAGTCCCCCCATAGACAGTGATTACTTTAAATCATTTTGTATTTGTCAGACTAGACATATTTGGGCCATGGAATCCAGTGATTTAGTTTAGTCTATTTTGCTTATTGAAGATCATGCTCTGTTAGAAGAATTTCCTCAATCTTAACATGATTGACGCGCATCCAGGTAAGAGAAGCTAGAATTCTATTAGTTTCGTTGCTGATGCAGACACGTGTGTACAAGTCACTTATAGAAATCTAATAGTATCACTACTTTTCGACTGTATGCTGTCCTTACTCTTGAGCTGTTCGAGAATTTCAGATGTATGATTTGTAATGCTAGTGCCATTGCTTTCAGGCCGAGAACATTATGGAAGCACTTAGTAGTTGCCAGATATCAGAACGGGAATTGTGTGTTCAATGGTGGAAGCTTGGCAGGTGGTTTTATGGCTTCCGTCTACGGGACGAATCTCATTCTCGCACGTTCTCCTTGGGAGCTCTTGCCATGGCCAAAGAAGAGGAAGTTCTGGGAGTGCTTCAGCGAGGTGCCATTCACGAGGTTCTTCGCGTGCAGGTTTCGGTTGCTAAACCCATACACACTCCCTGGTCATCCCAATCCTCACCAACCCCAAATTAGTGAGGATTTCCTCAACATTCTCTTGTCACTCGTAGTTTAATGATGTTTACAAAAATCCCTTTTTTTTTTTTTTTAATATTAACTTGAGAATTTCCATATTACTGTGCTAGGGTGGGTTTGGCTTATGTAAATACACTATTCATATATATGATGTACATAACGTTAATAGATACACCTGGAATTGCTATGTGCAGTACTAGGATTATTTCATTCTGACTATTTAACATAAGTAGCTTCTACATATAATATAGATGTAGATGCCCTCTGATGACTCTGATTACTGCATCTATTTACTGTTGGGAATGTTCCTTGCGTGTATGCATCTGAAGTTTATCTGGATGCAGTTGGAGGAACAACAAAACGTTCTTCTCAAATACATATTCGCCCCTCAACATTTATTCAAAGTAATGGGTCCTAGCAAAGGAAGAAAGGTATACCTCTGTCAAGGGGCTTGCTATATAAGCAGTTGCAATTGTTCACTGCGAAATTCACATAAACAAACTATTAAAATTGCCCAATCACATAACATTTTCTATTTGTCAAAAGATTTAGTATGTTTGAAAGCGAGAAAACAATCAACACGAGAATCACCATTGGACCACCAAAGTAGTAATCAAGTTGGCAAGACAGTCTGATGTTAGATTTCTCACTATTCTCTTAATGGTTGTGTGTTCGAATTCGCTTGTGCGTGAATCAAATGTTGTTGAGAAGAAATTTTGTTTGGTTCCCACTTTGATGGGATTGTGATGACGGGTTCAATTCTTTTAAAAAAATTGAAATAAAGAAAGAAAGATGCAACATGTTTGGCTTCCTTCTTTGTGTAATTGCTTGTCAACCGGATATCTTTTGCCTGCCATCATCTGGTTTGTTGTGGAAAATGCAAATAAAAGTCACAAAATTATTAAATTTAAAAAAAAAAAAACTAATTTAGAGATGAATGCCTAGTATTTTTATATTTTCTAATCCATTCAAATAAACTAATATTTTATATTTCCTCCTCCTTTCCCTTTTGTTTTTCTTTTCCCTCCCCAAATTCTCAATCCAAACTAAACTACCCCTTGAGGTTTGGTTCTATTCCTTTTTTTGAGGGCTAGTATACTAGACCAACACTGCTATATTCGCATTGCAGAGGACATATTTCCCACAACAAAACCAAGTAATAGCTAAGATCAGACTGCATCTCATGCATCCACATTTAGCAGCTTTCAATAGAAGTAACAAGAGAGAGTGCACATCTTTAATTTTCCAACCATCAACCTAGTATTTGTTGATGGAAAAAAGATATATAATCGAAGGATATGAGACCATAATTTCTTACAAAAAATTTAACATCTCCAGAATCCAAACAAAGCCCTTGCCCTATTGGTTGTACTAATAGGTAAATTGTCGAGACTCCTGTTGTTGTTCCAACGCAATTGGGAATTTTATAGTCAAATATACATAATAAACGCCCAGTTGTACAATGAGCCCAGAATCAGTCCCGGTGTCAAAATGACAGGATTGTCAGCTTAATGTCACTCTGCCAGTCTGTGCAGCAGATATAACTCAGAGCAAATCAGATGTGCACCAGAGAACAAAGTTTGATATTAGACAAGAATCAAAGAAGCAATTTTGTTGTTATGAGTGTCACCCACCAAAAAAGTCAACAAAATAGACAGAAAGGGCAAGCAGCAATCCACACGTTCCCTATATCTTTTACCTTCCACATGAGCTCTTAACTAAATCTCATAAAATCGGACCAGCAGTTATACTGACACTCCCAAGGAACTGGGCAAAGCTTGGATGTTTTGGCTCCCATCCTATTTCCTCACGAGTTTTCATATTGTTTAGTTTCTTGCCCAACGGATTGGTGGTGCCTGCAGAATAAACAAAGGGTTATAGTGATGTGGGTTTTGATTACACTGAGCATGATAAGCAGGATACACTTCATTTACTAAAAGTAGTTCCTTTCTTTACATAGGTATACCATGAGCTATTAGAAGTTCGGAACCACCAAAATCAACTCTTAAAGGGAGCAGTTCATTAGGTCACTAGTTCCACTGTGAGACTGAGTCAGTTGGATGAACTGCTTAATACTTGTTTCAAATAGGTGTTGTGCACCAACTAGTATACCCGAAGGTGTTCAAATAAATAATTGAACTGGTGTAGTCCAAGTCCACCTGGCTTACCAGTTCACCAATCTGACCAACTGGTCTAGTCCAATTCCAGTAACACTGGTCCTAAAATTCTCCAATGTATTTGTTACGATAAAGTCCAAGTATCTGACCTGTAAATCCCTCAAACTTCTTACTAAATTTTCCACTCTTATTGACCAGGTCCATGACTTCCTGCCTGCAAAGTAATTTATAAGGTAAGAAAACTTCATTCGATTGATGATATCTGGTGTATATTGCAGTCAGTTTACTTGTTTGCACAGAAAGCTTTGGTGGGAGTCACTAAAGTGAAACATGCAATCAGAATTTAAAACAAAAATAGAAAAAAGAAAAGAAAAACCTGGATAAAGGATGATTATCACAGCCTAAAAAAACTCGGCCCCGAAGTTTCTTCTTCAAGATTGCTACTGAGAGAGAAGCTGCATCCTTTTGTGGGAGTACAGCAACCACACCAAATTAAAATAAAACAGACACCAAATCATTATGAAAACATAACAGATACTTTTGGTTATGCACAGATTCAGTTTAGGAATTCAGGAAATGTATAAAGACTGAAGATGATGAAATAACATCTAACCTAAAGCATGATATGAGCTCAAAAAGGAATTGTATCTAAACAAAATCGACATGCATAGAGAAGAGGCATATCAAACTGAAGACACAAGCAACAAGGCTAAATATAATAAAATTCAATCCACCAAGAGCTCATTCTTTATTTTGTTTATTCCTAATTCCTGTGGACCGTCACAAGGTACTGTTTATTTCTATTTGCAAGTTGACTGAAAAGCAATAGAAGGAATTCAAACATAGAATTATATAAGGGTAATAATTCATGCAAGAGAATAAACATATTCACAAACCTCATAATGTATGAGATTGAGGATGTGATCTGGCCGACTGTCAACAGTGCCTTTCTTCAACCAATAAACATGTGCACCTCTATCTGCTGTGTATTAAGAGTTAAGGTGGATGCATATACTCACATATTCTGGCATCCATAATAATAATGTATTAATTCGTAAAAAAAATCCTAAAGCTTAAGACAACAAATATATGTAGATCTCATGGCCTGCACTTCAAAATGGATATGTAAAGTCCTGCTAATCTGACAACACAACCACCAGACTCCAGCACTACATTTTCTGCTTTTAGAAGAACATCTGTCCTAGGACTCCTCCCAACTGGAACTATTGGACTGTCCTGTATAGCCATCCAAAAGAATGCAAGTCAATATTTAGTGACAACCAACGGAAGATGGTACATTCCTTCTTTTTTTTTTTTTTTAAATATTTGAAAGGTAGAAGACAATACACTCAACACTTCTAATGTCAAGCAAATTGTAAATTGTAAGGTCCTTTAATAATCATTCCAACTAATAATTTCTCATGAACTTGACAACAAAATACGAGCATTATGGAAGCCTCGAAAGAAAATAGAAGGCAAATACTAATGCATTTGGAATCTAATTGGAGCAAATCGTCGGAATAAATTCAGATGAAGTGCCCATCTCTCAAACTGCATTGAGAAAAACTCTTTATACTATCAAGAGCAAAATAATGTGTTATGTAAGATGTAACACCTCATCACAAGGTCCATTGTCATTGCAATCGTATAGTGCAGAGCTTGAAGTAAATAGGAAAGAACCGTCCCCACTCCAGCTTGATACAGCTTCCCTGTTTGTTGAGATATTCCAAACCAATAATGCAAGTTAAAAAAATCATCTGCCTTATCACATCAAAAGACTGGAAACAAAATCATGGTTTTGGAGAAAAGTTGCTAAAAATAAAAATCAAAACATGCAACATAAAATAGGACTCACACCAAACCTTTTCCTCCCCCCCCCCCCCCCCCTTGTCATCCTAGTAATCAAACAAATTGAATCTTACCTTCCTATGTTTTATTACTACTTATGCAGTTGGCACACCTAAAACTTCATTGGTCAATTCCTGAATTCCCAACATTCTCATTTGCTTTTCATGGTTACCCTTCTATTTTTCTTTCAGCCTAAGTGCATAACAGAGGCCTATTAAGAAAGATCAGGATAATTTATAAAGTATCATTTTGCAGAAACAACTAGAGTGTATGTAATTCAAGCATCAGTCATGATTACCATGGAGCAGGCCCTCCAGAAATTCCTACAAAAAGAAGCTGAGAGATACATAGTGCATGTTCAATGATGGGAGTCATGCATGATTTTGGAGTCGTTCATGAACATCGAGAAACTTGCACGGCAAATCAAAACTACTCTCATAGATCGCTTAAAGATGCACATTGTTTAAGATTAAGAGTCAAAGAAACACAATTATGGCAACTAGATGGTTAAATATACTGCAGAAAAGCTAACAACCTCAAATTATCATAGCAACACATTAACAGGTAGCTAATTCAATTATGGTTTGATAGTTCTCTACCCTCCTGCATACCTAACATCACCAGGATAGTCTGGAGTCCGAGATGGAGGAGCACAAAAGACCACATATGGAAATTTACAGGATGCTTTTGTTCCCTTCAGTGTAGGGTTGATCCCAATTTTAATCAACTCATCATGGTGATCTGTAGTTATTGTCCGCCCAAAAATTTGACTACATGGGTGCTCCTGCCCAAAACAGTAACCCATCAATATAAGCATTTTTGTTTCATTATGTACACATTTAAAAATATATATAAGTATATATAAAAAGGGATCCATATAAACCTTGGGTAAGAATTTTTGATATTACACACCTCCATAACCTTTATTATGTCTCACCTTTCACAAAACTCGTGATTGGAATATTGCTCGTCTAATCTTATCACCTTTATTGCTTGCCAAATTTTAAGGTTCCTTGGGGACAACCATCTGGATGGGCCAATTATCCTAAAATTTAGCAAGCATAGGTGTCATCAAATAGAGTATGCCATCCATGAGTGGGATGTGAAGACGGCATCAAAACTGTTTGGAACAAAGAATTGTCAAGTGAAAATAACTGGCAGGGAAATAACTTATATATACTCATTTTGAGCATGGCCTATAACTCAGTGGTTGAGAGCCTCTCCTACCCGCTCATGACTCAAGCTCGAGCCTTCCCCCTCCCCCCTTAAAAAAAAAAAAAAGAAAAACTTTACCTTTCAAAAAAAAATATATATATACTCATTTTTAATGATTTATCAAATAAAAAATTATTTTTTTGACAAATATCTGTTCATTTTATTCTCATTTTTCTAACCCAACAAAAAAAATAATAATAATAAATAAATAAATAGTTAAACATTGTTATTTCATTTTGATTTACTACTTTTTCCCCTTCACTTCTCTTATCACTTCACAAATCTAAGTTCCAAAAGCAAATTTAAAGTATTGTATTCAGGGACTTACAAGTGTCACGGGCATGCAGATTATACTAGGGTCCTATCATACTTAGATAAAAAAATAATTCATAAAGTTCAATGGCTTGAATTATACCTCCCGCCATTTTTCGGCCACTAACCGGCCTAGAACACCAGGCCCAACTATCATCAAGTCATTGATTCCAACCATACCAGGGGAAGAATCACCCCGTGCCTCATTTGGTGCACCTTCATCATCCAAATATCCACTTAATCAAACAACTGCATAAAACTATCAGATAAATCTGTATTAAATGCCAAACAAGCCTACGCATCACAAGATCGTAATTCAGTGGGGAATTTATAAAATTCAAATACGAATTATGCCATCAAAATTATGCACTGGAATAAGTGACTTACACACTTCCATGCATATTCATATCCGTATATATATATATAGGTATATATGTATGTATAGAGAGAGAGAGATGAATTCGAGACCAATAGTAGAGGATGCTTTGACTTGCAGTGGTGAGGCCATGAACGATGACGATGCGCGTTTGGCCTTGAAATTGGGGTTTCTGAAGGGAGAGAGAAGATAAATTGATCGGTTCGATCCATCGGGAGACACCGCAGACCGACAGAGCTTCGTCGGTGTAGCGGTGGCGACGAAAGCGATTGCGGTGCTCATTGTCACAGGAGAGAGTGCCAGTGAATTCCTCGAGCGCCGATTGCAGAGAATTTGGGGATAGATTGCCCCGCGAGAGTTCTCATTGGCTAATGAAATAGTGACACGTCACGAACAAGAGATTTTGACCGATCTCTGCCATCCATTTGTGAACTTTTTCTTCAATTTGGACGGGGAGGAAGCCATTAATACGGGTCCCAGGGCTGCGGTCAAAAAAATTAACCGCTGCAGTGGGGAACGAAAAGTCGAGATTTTTTTTTTTTTTTTTTTACTTTATACAATGATTCTAATTTAATTTAATTAAAATTATTTTTTTTTAAAAATAAAAATTTAAAAAATTTAATTTAAGTATAATCAATATAAAATATAAAAATCACATATTATTAAAATACACACAATTTTAATCATTAATTTTTTTTACTGTAGCTCCTGCACTGCAGCCGTTTGAACCTATTAATATTTGGGGGGAGATGGCAACTTACAATCAGATCACCAACTTTAAACTTTACTGTTCATATATATTTGTATTTATTTTAAATTAAAATAAATACATTAAATTTAACGATCACTAATTTTATGCTACAAAACTGATATAGTTAAGTTAGATCAGCTTTCTCTTTTTTTTAGGTGAAAATTTTAATTTTTTTTATTTTTTTACAACTAACTATTAATTACTTAAAACAATAATTTTTTTATACTTACAGAAGAGAAAAAATTAATTTTTCATAATTAATTTTTTAAATTTTAATTAATTTAATATTTTTATTTGTCATAATTAAAAAAATGTTAAAAATGTTAGAGTGTAAATTAATTATTTAAAAAATAAAAATTTAAGTAGTTAAAAATTAAATAAATAACTAATTTTTTCAAGCATGAGCTTATTGTTTGACCTTTTTAAATGATACATTGATCATTTAACCCATATTTTAAAGGAGTTTTAGAGGGTTGTGATTGAAAAATTTATTGCAGGGCAGCAGTAAAAAAATAAAAGGTTAAGATTTGTTTATAAATTTCTGTATTGATTATATTTCAATCAAACTTTTAAAATTTTTATTTTTATTTTAAAAATAATTTTAATTAAATTAAATTAAAATTATTAAATTTAAATGTAAATAAATTTCAGCGCTCCATTTCTCACTGTAGCCAGTACGGTGAATTTTTTTACCGCTGCCCTGAGCCCGTTTGAAAGAGGGTGAATGAGAATGCCAGGAGTAAGAGGTAGTGTTAAAAAAAAAAAAAAAAATTACGTTGATTGGGAGAAAATGAACGAAAATGAATGAAAGTGCCAATGCTGTTTCTCACTCTACATTTCCATGCAAAGCTTCAATCTACTAGTAAGTAAATCGTTTTTCTTGGGTGGAAGTGGAACTCAGCTCTGTAACTTTCAACATCTGATCTCCAATCACCAGCACCAGCACCAGCACCAGCACCGTCAAAACTGTGCACGCACTAAAAGCACAAAAAAGCTTGTTTTATTTCATTGTATTGCATTACCTCTTGTTTATTACCTTTGTCATAGCTCATTTTTGACCGCCATTAATTGTGGGCTAACCCAGAAATCATTGCTGCTTATACTTTCTTAGGCAAAAAGTTAGGTTTTTCGAATTAGCATATATTCTTTGTATTAATCAAAGGCATTGTTGGGATTAAGCGTTTCTGAGAAGATTTGTGTAATTGGGATTGTGGTTTGATCTGGGTTTTCTGAATGAAGGCCAAGAATGTGGAATGGGATAAGAAACGAGGGTTAGTGTGGGTGAGAGATGGGTTGTGTGTTTGGGAGAGAGGTTTCATCCTCAGGTGCTTCTAGTTCAGAGGATGTAGTGGTAGAGAAGCGAAGACAGGTGAGGCAGAGTGATTTGGCAGTGCAGTCATGGAGGAGAAAGAAAGTTAGTGTTGTAAAGGCTGAGGAGGTTGGTGAGGTTCAAAATGGCTGGGATCAGAAGGAGAAGCAGAAGGATGGGAGTACAAGGTCAAAGGGGGAAAGAAGGAGGTCAAAGCAGAATCCGAGGCTGAGCAACCCACCAAAGCATGTACAGGGTGAGCAAGTGGCTGCTGGATGGCCCTCTTGGCTTGCAGATGTTGCTGGCGGGGCAATTAATGGATGGACACCTCGAGCTGACACTTTTGAGAAAATTGATAAGGCAAAGTGTTTGTTAGTTTAGTTTCCCCATTTTTTGAAGCCTGTAAGGTTCACTGTCTTATTCCTTTTTTGCATATTTTTTTGTTAACTTTGTATTCAGATTGGGCAAGGTACATTTGTGTACAAAGCTAGGGATGCTATAACAGGGAATATTGTTGCGTTGAAAAAAGTTCGATTTGACAATTTGGAGCTAGAGAGTGTAAAATTTATGGCAAGAGAGATTTTGATTCTGCGACGGTTGGATCACCCCAATGTCATAAAATTGCAAGGTTTGGTGACTTCAAGGATGTCTTGTAGTTTGTATCTGGTGTTTGATTAGATGGAGCATGATTTGGCTGGTCTTGCTGCCAGCCCAGCAATCAAATTTACAGAGGCCCAGGTTAGCTTATGTTCGTTTGCTTGATATATTTTGATGAATCATTTTTGACTACTGCTTTTTTTAATTCTGCTGCTTCCTTTCTATGTGATAGGTCAAGTGTTACATCCATCAGCTATTATCAGGGCTTGAACATTGTCACAAATGACATGTGCTGCATCGTGATATTAAGGGTTCAGATCTTCTAATTGACAATGGAGGGGTTCTTAAGATTGCTGATTTTGGGTTGGCCTCATTTTTTGACCCTAATCACAAGCATCCAATGACTAGTCGGGTGGTTACTTTGTGGTATCGGCCACCGGAACTTCTTCTTGGTGCCACAGACTATGGTGTGGGTGTGGACCTCAGGAGTGCAGGTTGCATTCTTGCTGAGCTATTAGGGGGGAAGCCCATCATGCCTGGTCGGACAGAGGTAATTTCAAACTTTTTTTACTTATTCTGTAAGTAATGGGAGTACATCATTCTAGTTTTTGAAATGTAATTAGTTTTTGAAACGAATGAACTGGTTGTCAAAATGCAATTTGTTCTGAATAATTGAGAAGATTAATAATATTCACAAGTGTCTTTCTATCCTTGTCTGTTTATGTTTTAATGCAAAAAAGAACCAGTGCAAAAAAGAAATCATCGCAACAGGTGCATATGCTCTTTCACGGTACCATGTCTTGTGATTATGATATCATTCATCTGCACATTAGCTTCACAAAGTGCCAACAAGGTGTAATGAATCATTATTGGTATTTGTCAGCGTGAAAAGAAGCATTAGGAATATATGTGGTTAGTGCTCACATTTTTCATTACTTTAGTATTTAGCCAACTACTATCCATTAGCTGTTGTTGCTTCTCATGGTGTAAGATATTTGTGGTGGTTTTATCTGTATTGGGGTATGATTATATGTAGCTGGCTTTTTGAGGGTAATTCCCTTGTTTCAGTAGCATTATACTCCTTGATTCAATTGGTGAATGTTAAAATCATTGCTCAACTATTTTCTTTTTCTTTTTTTTTTCATTTTTTTTTTTTTTTTTGGGCTAATTGATGCCCAACTGATTTTTGTGAGTCTCATATATTATATTTTGTTTAGGTGGAGCAGCTACACAAAATATTTAAGCTTTGTGGCTTTCCTCCTGAAGAATACTGGAAAAAGTCAAAGCTACCACATGCAACCATTTTTAAGCCCCAACAATCATACAAACGACGCATAGCAGAGACATTTAAAGATTGTCCACCGTCATCACTGCCACTAATTGAGACACTTCTCGCAGTTTGACGTTCAGATTGACCCTACTGAACGTCTAACTGCCACAGCTGCATTGAGGAGTGAAGTGAGCTTTTCTATTCTGAAAACTGATTAATTGTTCTCTTGCCTCTTCTGAGCGTCAAACTGCCACAGCTGCATTGAGGAGTGAAGTGAGCTTTTCTATTCTGAAAACTGATTAATTGTTCTCTTGCCTCACTTTGCTTGCATTATTTGGAATATAGGCTTTTGTCTGGGTGGTTTTCGCTTGTTTTTTCTTAACTTTTTTGCGGTCAAATAAATTTCAATGTAGTTTTTCATATTAATCACTTATATCATTTTAACTTAAATTAAATAAGTTATTTTCTAATAAATGACTTTTAGTTAAGAAAAAGTACAAGTTAAAGATGGGCATACAGTGCTCATTTCAAGGTATTAAAGATTAGTGAAAGAAAGCATGCATATCTGAAGCAGTGAATTACAGAGGCCGATGATTGTCAAATGATTTCCAAAGTTTTTGCTTGTTGAGGCTCATTTGATAAAATTGTTACTATAATACTGAAATATTTAAGCAATGAAGTCTTAAATTTGGAAATTTCAAGACAAATGTTAGATGAGACTGAAAATGAAGAAATATTTACTTGAGCATATTTAGCATTCAAGCATATTTAGACCCATTTTAGGTCTATTTTCAGATTTAATTGGTAATTGATTATCCATTGTTGAATGCACTAAATTGGAAATCACTGAACGTGTTCAGTTTCAAGTTGCTGCATTTAAGCACCCCCTGCTAGCTTTTCTGTAAATTCTGCATGGATCACTTGATCACTACAGACTGCAGAATCCTTCTTTAATCAATTTGATGGTATTTGAATTATCTTTTGCTGTTACAAGCTTGGAGGTTGAAGTATTTGTTGATACTACAATTTCCTACACCCTACCAAGTGAGCTTTTAATTTGCTTTTGTGGTATCTCAGCTTGCCATGAGCTCCTGCATATATGAGTAGTTTGCTTCCTTGACGACCCCTCAAAAGTTTTTATGATGGCCAGTCGACCCTGATTTCTAGGGGATTATGGATCAGAAATCAGGCGTAAGTTGGAAGGTGGCAGTTGGATCAATTTATGGAGGATGGTAATGGTCTACTTGATGACCCTTGATTGTGTTAGTTTGAATTTTGAAACTTTGAATATATGTCAATATGCACTAATTCCAATGCTTACCTTATCAAATGACAGCTCCCTTCCCAAGTGGTGCCATTGCTTGCTTCAATCCTGTGATGGTCCCTCCCTTTCTGAAGCTTTGTTTGCTTTGCTACGCTGGTGAAGCTGCAGCTTTTCCTGCTTTCTATGACTATTATGTTGTGAATACAACAAAGCTCTCCTCATAATGCTTATTAACCTATGAGTTATAATTTGAAAGTGTACCTTTGCATGGATATGCAGTTGCATGCTATGATACCGTAGGTTAAAACTTCTTGCCGCAAATTAATGGAATTGCTTTGTACTCCTGAAAGCCTTTCTGAGTGAACTTCTGAAATTTCTATTTGTAAAAAACACACTTAATTTCCTCATGTAAGATTCCATAGTAGTCTAGGCTGTGGATCCGACAATATGGAATTAACTTTATGCTGTGAGGAGCTTTAAACATCTTATTTAGGCATATTGATTGAATATCAAATTACTTTTTCTTGTTCTCTTTTCCCAACTTTTTGTTCTTCATGCAATATACCTCCTTTAGAGCAGCCAGCTCATGTGACTGCCTTTTTATTTCATCATTTTCATGACTTGGTAATATGCCGTAGGTATTGGATGCTACTTACGTGTAAATGGTGCATTTTAACTTGTGGGTGGTATGTCAAGTTCTTTGTCAGCAAGTTGTTTGTTGTGAATCACTGATGCATTGCATTTTGTTTAATAATGTTCATGCCACCTGCTTACTATTTTTCTTACTACACATTGTTTTATTTTTTGATAGTTCTTCACAACTGAACCTTATGCTTGTGATCCTTCAAGCCTTCCAAAATATCCTCCCAGCAAGGAGATTGATGCCAAACTGCGGGATGAAGAAGCTAGAAGGTTTGTAATATGCCTTGGATATGCTAATATTCTTATTGTGTATTCCCTCCCCCCCCCCCCCTTTTTCCCTAAAAAAGTGCAAAGAAAAAGAAAGGAAAATTAATTATTTTTGTTCCACCTACTCTCTCCCCCTCTTCCTAACTGGGAGCTGAAATGATTTTAGAATGAGAGCCACCGGTAAACCCCATGCTGATGTTGTGAAGAAAAATCGGATGCGAGATCGAGCTGTGAGGGCAATCCCTGCTCCAGAAGCCAATGCTGAGTTGCAAGCCAGTATAGATGTATGTCAGACTACCTGCTTCTTTCAGCAACATTTTTTCCTTTGCTTTAGTTATTTAAATTTACCAAGATTAATTCTATGAGGCTCAATATGTTCTGAATTGATGAGACATTTTAAATGGTAGTTCTTTCCTTTATATGCCATGTAAATTGTTATTTAGTTGAAGTTAGATGGAAAACCTATTTACAATCTTCCGTTTTCATCATTCTAGCATGAAAAAAGCATGCTTGCAACATCACATTAATCAGAAGCCACTTTTTGTTTTGACCACTCACCTTCCCCAGCTCCCAGCCGCCACAAAAAGAACGGAAGAGTGTAGGGGTAGGCTTCGGATTTTTAATTGGTGGGGGTAAAACTAAAATTTTTAAATGAATAAGGGTAGAAGAAAAAAAGTAGTGGGGGCAAAAGTGTAAAAACAACAGGGAAAAGTGAAATTTTTGGGTAAATGAAAAAAAATAGTATTTTAGGGTAATGTTTTAGTTGACTGGGGGCAATTGCCCCTAGCGGGCCTCAATTCCTTCTGTCCATGGGAGAGAGGGTACAAAGGAAACAATTATAGAAACTTGTAAAGCCTAATTGACCAACATACTTCGCACCAAGTTACTAATTATTGATATGTGATTTGAGAAGGCTTAGGTTGTGGAAGTGATTTCACCTAAGAATTATAGATACTCCTTGAGAGGTGACATAACATTGTCGGACACCAACAGTAATTTACACTCAATACGTGTTGAATAATCGTCTAAGCATTTCATATTATTTTTTAATTTGTACTTTTTGGACACGACACATGTTGATCACTTGAACATGATGAAAGGCACTGTAATTTTAAAGAACATAATTGGAACACTAAGTAATAAGATAAAGATTCATGTATTTTTAATATCAAAAAGTGAATAATTAGTATTTTTTAATGTATATATATAAATAGTTAATTGTGTTATTTAATGTGTGTGTATATATATAAATATTTATTTATTAACATGTCTCTATTGTTTCTTGTCCCCCTATATATTTTTTTTGAAATTAACATATTTACAAATCTGCGTTGTGTTGTGTTGTGTCGTATCCATATTCATGCTTATTAGGGTTTCACTTCATCTTGCAAGGGAAGATTGGTTAGGATTAAGCCTCTGATTTGTTTGAAAATTTGAACAGTTGACTACAGCTTATTATTAAGCATATCTATATATTTTTCTGGCCAAGCAGATACACAGTCTCTCTCTCTCTCTCTCTCTCTCTCTCTCTCTCTCTCTCGCAGAGCATGTGACATCTCTTCATAAAACATGAATAGGAATTTACTTTTTTCATGCTAAATGTCTTTGGTTTGTTGATTTGGTGTCCACAATCATGTTCTTTTCCCTTGTTTGCTCACGCTTTTCTCGTTCACTATTTCTTGATTGATTTGCACTGCCATTTTTTCCCAAATCAGAGGCGGTGTCTAATAACGCCTGCAAATGCCAAGAGCAAGCGTGAGAAGTTTCCTCCCCCACATCAAAATGGAACACTTGGCTATCCTTTAGGTTCTTCACACTACATGGATCCAGCTTTTGATCCTCCTGATGTTCCATTCAGTTCTATGAATTTTTCATATTTGAAAGAGCCCATTGATACTTGGTCTGGCCCATTGGTGGACCCTGCTTCTGTCGGTGTTCCTCGACGACAGAAACAGAAAGACAAGTATTCTGCTCGGATCAGGGGGAAAGAAGAGGTATAAGATAAACTCTTCTATGGAAGATACATTTAATGAATCACTCATGTTGCCAAACCAGACATCTTTAATACAAGCTGAGAAGCCCGTTAATTGCATTGAGAGGTAAAATGTTCAGTATGTCAAAAATTTTTTTTTTTTTTTTTATCCTATTCTTTGGATGGTGAGAAAAGCTCCTCTCGAATATTGTATATGTTGATTTTCCCCCCTTTTTTTCCCTTCCATTGTTGTTGTCAAACTTCATTTAGATGAAATTCACATTCTAATAAATACATCAAGAACCATCATTTTTGTCCATCTTTTGTCTTCAACTGTTGTTACATTGAGATCCAGATATTTGGGTTGTCAAATGGTGTTTGGTTTAAGGGAGCGTTAGAACTCATTTGGTAGCTGGAAAAATGATGTAGAGTAGAAGACAAATGAGACGATACAAACTCATCCTATTTTCTTACCAATCAAATGACAGGATACACTAGTGGGTGTCAAATCTGCCAATTTCGACATTAGTGCTAGTGGAGGCAGATTATAATTCTAGCATTAATGATTCTATTCCGAGTGCACTGTATGAAAAATGGCACTCTACTTGATGTCTACTTTAAAATTTGGCTAGTTGGATGTCCATTTCTTGAAAAGCACTAATGATTCTACTCTGAATGCACTGTGTGAAACATGGCACTATATTTGATGTCTACTTTGAAATCTGGCTAGTTGGATGTCCATGTCTTGAAAAGCCCTAATGACTCTATTCTGAATGCACCGTTTGAAAAATGGCACTATATTTGATGTCATACCTAAAATTTTTGGCTTGTTGGATGTCCATTTCTTGAAAATAGGTTGTTTCGGTTCTCTTCCTATTTTGCCTACTACACCAACGCAGGTAAGTGAAGAAAAAACGTATCCTACCAGTTCGGTCATTGCAATGCAGGTCTCAGAAGATTGAGATTTGACAATGGGTTTGGATCCATTTGTTGAAGAAGAAGAAGAAGAAGAAGAAGAGGTTAATTGAAAAATCAAAAGTCAGGTATATATGTATGTGGTTGAAGAACAGGTTTAGAAGAAAGAAAGAAAGGTAGGTTGAAGAAGGGCAGTTACAGCCTTTACAGGGTCTGAAAGGCAGGTAAATTGGAGTTCCAGAACCTTGTGGAACCCAAAAAGCTCTATATATTGCTTACGACCAAACCAAACTGAGTTGCACAGCTCCCCCCCCCCCCTCTCTCTCTCTCTCTCATATTTTTTGCTTCTTCAGAGAGATTCATTATTGCCATTTTCTCGGGGATTTTTGGAGGGCTGAATGAGACCACCCACGCCCCCGGGTGGACCTGGACCAGGACCCGGTTGGGGTGCTCCTGGACCAGGACCAGGGCCTCCTCCAGCTCCATTCCCAGCACCGGGGGGGTTCCTTGGTGGCCTTATGAATAGCTTGTGTTCTTGGTTAGTTCAAAATTTGTGCTTGCTTTCTTTTTTTCTTTCTTTTTTTTTTTTCCCTCTCCCTCCCCTCCCCTCCCCCAACTAACCGTTAGAAGACTTAAAATGTGAAAATGTTCATTCTGCGTCACTTTATGTTTTAGAACTTGGGTTTTTGTTTGGAACACGAAAAAAAAAAAAAAAAAAAAGAAAGAAAAGAGAGAGAGAGAGAAGAAGAAGAAGAAGAGGAGAAAGTGAAAGAAAATGCAGAGAAATTCAGGGAAAATAATAACCGTCTCTGATTTAAACAACAGAGTCAAATCGTATAGTAGATAAGAGTAAAGGAAAAAAAAAAAACCTAAAAAATATTAACTTTTTTTTCCCTTTTATTTCTCCTCCCATTCACCAAAGAAGCCAAAAATTTATTAGACTGACCATTCATTATCCATTTTTATATGTTTGCAGCTTCTACTTCTTATGCTGTTGCTGGTTGCTACAAGATTGCTTTGCTGGCCCACCCGGCCCAGCTCCTCCTCCCGCTGGTCCACCCGCACCAGTTGGCCCTCCTGGACCAATTTTTGGGCCGCCTCCTCCTGGCCCACCGGCACCTGTTGGACCTCCTATCCCACCTTTTGATCCATTTGGGCCTCCTCTGGGCCCGCCAGCACCTGTTGGGCCTCCTGGCCCACCTGCTGATCCTTTCGGCCCGCCCGGAGGCCCAGGACCACGTCCTTTCTGATGTTTAGCACGAGAGACGATCAAGAATTATGTTTTTACATTTTATAACCTATACTTTGTAGCCAATAATAATAATAATAATAATAACAATAATTCTGGCTTCTTAGATGCACCTGGAAATTTGTGATAGTATCTGTTACTATATTTTGAACGCAAATTACAAACATGCCACTGCCTCGTGATAGCTTGCTGTCAAAAATTCTCGAGGTTATGGAATAACAGAAATTCATTTATAGTCCACTCAAAATTAGCCTCGAGAAAAATGTACCAGTCTTTTATCAGAAACTATGCAATTGTTTCTTTTTTTTTTTTTGGCTTGAAAAAAGAACTTCATCAGTAGCAAAAGGGATTCCAACATGACGCAACAAAGAGAGAGAAAAGAGCGAGGCATAGGAGCAGCAGTTCAAACTACCAAAAGAAAAACTATCAATGCAAAGCCATATACTAGCCCAGGGCCCAAACAAAGAAACAACCACCAAAAAACTATTAGCACAGAATTCTTCAAGCCAATCCCATTGAAAGCATGCTTTGCAATTCCTCAGCCCCAGAGAGATCTACTTTGATTGTGTGGATGAGGGTTCAACAGTGAATGTCCCTGATTGATGCTATAGATGTCAAAAAAATTGAAGCTGCTGCTGCCGCTGCTAATAGGTCCCTATCTCCCGTTCATCTGTGCCATGAAAGACTCACATTTAGTGTATAAACACAGGTAATAAAAGGAATGAGATAAATATGGCCCCTTCGAGTGCCTCAAACGGGCCAAGAAAAGGAAAAGCTGATGCAATTGCGTGCGTGTGTGAGAAAAAAATGGTATGATTATTTGGTCTGATAATTAAATGCATAGGTTGAGAACAAACAGAAGTGGGAGATATGAATTGAAAAGAAAAGGGTGGACTTTTCTGATGAGAAAGGAGGAACATAAAAAATTCAACCGAATGCTGAGATTGCTGCGAAAAAAAGAAGTGTCCTGTGAAGACTTATTGGAAGCTTTAAGAGCTTGAAATATGTCTGAAGAGAGAGTAAGAGCTGCGGAAGAAACTGCTTCGGGGTCTTGAATGAAATTGTTAAAGACAAGCTTAATTTCTGTTGCAAGATACTCTTACTAATTACACAAATAATGGAGTAACAACAAAGATTACCAAGAAAGAAGCATCTACGCAAATTGGAAAAAAAAAAAAAAAAAAAAAGGCATGTACATCTTAGAAGAAGAACGGAGATCATCTCCCAAAGGCAAAATAACAACCATCCAAGACAATAAAGCAGCAGCAACAACCAAAAAACAAGAAAGAGAGAGAGAGAAGCCCCCCCCCCCGGGGGGGGGGGGTGTTTACATGACTAGAGATGGAGGGCCCAAAATATACCAAAATAAAATCAAAATAAACTTATTTACCAAAGTAAGGGCGAAGCCGTCAATGCATTGACGTCTTTGATTAATAAAGTCATAAATAGCATTGACGTTTTTACACTGACATAATTTGAATTAATCCAGCAAGAAGTCATCAGTGGTAGTGACGTTTTCAGGCAAAAAATTTCAGAGGCATCAATACTAACAAGAACAGGGAAGCAGAGACCAAAAGGGAAAACAGAAAATGAAACGATCTGTACAGGAAAACAAAGAAAAACACTAGACCAACAAGGAATAGTTGATCACAAACTGATCGACAACATGTTCTGACTGAAAATATCACAATTTTCCTGATTTGAACTCCAATCATCAAGATCTAAACACCCATCTCTCTCTCTCGTTTTCTCACTCTAAAAATCTTATCATTTCCAATCTGGTCCGTAGACAAATCAAAATAGGAACAACCAGATTAAGTTAGATCAAACCCAAATTAGTTCCAAGATAATACAGATAGAAAAGAGATTGGAAGCTGATCTGAGCACAAACCCACCTCAAAAAAACTCAACAATAAGAGAAACAGAATACAAACAATTCAGCACCTGAAAAGGGGAAGGAATGAAGAGAAGGAAAATTCAGAGCAAGTGCATGATGGGTTGCAATTGAAATGTTCTCAGTGATGCGAAAAGGCGGAGAAATTACTTACAGCAGAGATCAATGTTTGGAAGGAATAAAAAAAGCAAGAGAATCCTCAGCACCTTAAGTTAGCTGAAGCCGTTGATGCTAGTGATGTTTTCAAGCCAAAAATTCTGCTGAAGGTGTCAATGCTAGTGATGTTTTCGGCCAAAAAAAAAAATTCACATGAAAACATCAATGTTGTCGACAACGTCATCAATAAAAAACGTCAATAGCATTGACGATTTGCCTCTACTCTGATAATTATTACTTTTTGGCCTGAGTAGTATCACTTTCAAAAATAATTCAAACTGACTGAGAGGGGGCACTGCACCCTACAGTCGCTGGAGGGCCCACGGACCCCATTTTAACAGACTTTCTTTCCCTTTCATTTACAAACCAAATCTAGATGGCAGTGCAGGATTCACAAATGGTGTCTCTTACTGCCACCTCACCATATCAGTCAAAGTATAGATTAAAAATCCATTTCAAGCCACTTTTCTTCTCCATATACTCTCACCTGATGCCACAGTTGCTCAAGAGGGCAATACAGATGAGTGAACACAAATTGTTTTGATCATATCATATTTATAGTGGGAGATCTAGAATATTTTACTCACACATTTCACAACCCAAGTGGAAAACTTCAATCAAATTGGCATCAGTCTTAGTAGCACACTACAACACTAGACGTACACCTTAACTTCACTGCATAGCAGCAGGCAGAACTTCCTACGCTTGCAAAAACTGCAGTAGCAACAGCATCAACAAATCTGCAACAGCCCTATAAAGATCTTCTTTTATGGTGGTAATGGTATTAATCTGCAACAGACCTATAAAGACTTCTTTTCTGGTGGAAATAGTATTATGGCATTAATAGTTCCTTTTTATTCTTCACTGACTGACATACTATACTTTCCAATTTCAGTTGGAAATCAAATAAAATAAATCCCATAGGCACCCAATTTGTACCGAACTGTACATGTGGCAAAAATAGTATTATCGTGGGAATTAATTTTGGAGCAGGAAGATTGGGAAATCATTTTAAAAAGAGTACCATTATGGGCAAAAAACCCCCTCACCCAAAAACTCATTCAATATAATAAGACTGTATGTAGCGACTTGGGCCCCGGCCACATGGCCCAGGCTCACTATGATCATCCCCGCGGTACATAATCATTTGCGCTACGGCACCTTTAGTCAGCCGCGGGAGATTGCGCGGGATCATGCCCATGGCAGTCTTCCAGCGGAACGTCCTTCCCTCGGATTAGGAACAAGATCCGAAGAATTTTCCAACAAACTTATCTCTATGTAAGATCATCGGGATTCAGCAGATTGGTGGCTGGAAGCCTGGAATCAAGGAACCGTTGGGGATTTACCTAATCAATCTAGAGAGAGATTCTTCGTGGGGAATCCTTATCGTATTGTGGCACACCGAGTTAAGGCCAAATATTCTCCTCCTAACGGATTCAAAACCCTGACTCTTGCTCAAAGGGATTCCCTCCTTGACTATATAAATCCTCCTCCTCTAGAGTCCTGCATCTATCATTCATCACTCACCACGATTAGTACCCTCAGCACACACTCTCTCTCTTGCTCCAGATTACCTTATTTCTTAACCCTGCGCCAGACTCTGGTAAATCTACCCAGTTAGTAGTTAGCATAATTCCCGTAAAGTTAGACCCCATCACTCCCCACACTATACAAGCCCAAACGGCTGTTAGGGATGTTTAATCTTTGAAAAACATATATTCACCGGATCAAAATTGATGTGCACATAACTCAAGAATCAACACAATTCTATGAAAATTTTGAAAACCCAACGTATACGAACAATCTTGATTTTGAAATTCTTGAAAACTCAAAAGGGAAAATAATAGTTTCAAAATTCTTGAGTATAAGCAAAGCAATAACAGAGAAAATATAGCAACTAACTAGGGTTTAAAAAAAAAAAAAAAAAGCGAAAACTGGCGAATAACTCACTTCTCCATGGTGTCGTCACTCTGCCGCTCAGGGGCGGAGTTGGCGGCCGCCTTCGCCGACTCAACTCTCTTCGTCAGAAGATCTAACCTGGACACCGCCATTCTCAAGGCCTCCATTTTTCTTGAATTCTCTTTCTTCGTCGCATCGATCTCCTTCTCAATCTCGTCGATTTTCTCTTGCATCTTCGCCGCACGCAAAGACTCATCATCAGCTTCGATTCGGCCTTCAGTTTGATATTCGGAGGGTACGCATTGGTCATTGTAGAAGTTGATGAGACTTCCGACGGCGGTGGGATTTTCCGGCCACGTTTGAATGTCTCCGTTGGGGCCAAGGACGACGGAACAGGCCATAATGCCGCAGAGCGTGGAAAGCTCCATCGTCTTCTTCTTGATGCATCGAATTCTTCTCTTGAAAGTCAAATTTCGACTTTTCCCGCTCTCGATTTGCTTCACCATCTTCTTGTTTGCTTCTCTCAGGCTCAGCTCTTGGACAATGGTTTCCCTAAAGGGTTCATTTGGCTTGAAAAAAAATAACAAAAATTTTTATAAATTTTTGTTGACTTTATACCACATTAATTTTTTTCTTTCATTACACATATTACAAACTCTCAACTTATCTTATTTTTTTTTTACTCCAAACACACCATTAAAGAGACAACACAAAACAAAACCCAAACCCTACTTTTTGGTTTTGTGTACATAATATTACTTAAAGTCTTGTTTGATTGAAAAAAAATAAGTAAAAAATACAATATATAGTAAAACTTAATTGTTAAAAAATATAAAAAATTTAATTACTTAGTAAGTTTTGATTAATTTTAGTATGTCAAACAGGGCCTACATCTGTATCTTGTGATAATTAGTTTCAAAAAAAAAATTGTATATTGTGATAATTAGAATTTCTAAGTAGATTGAATTTTTTAAAGTTAATGGATGATGGACGGATTCAAAGAATAAAAATAATTGATAAGCATACTGTGCTCGTTCCAATTATATAATTATTATTTTTGATAAAAATATAAATTATATATATATATATATATATATTTGTTGATGTATAAAATATTTAGAAATAAAAAATATAAATATATACATTAAACATATTTTTGATGTATTTGAAGTGACAAAAAATTAGATAAAATGAGATAAATTGTCGATTCGTAATTCGTATAAGAAGATAAAAGATGAATAACTTTTAAAATTTTTTAATATTTTTTTACTATTTGTTAGACTTTTTATTACTCTAAACATAATCATTGTAATTTTATTTTGTATTTTTTTACTGTTTTTTAAGTTTTTTTAATTACTCCAAAGGTAGCCTTGGTAATTTTGTTTAATTGGATGTCACAATAATGTTGATATTTTAAATCGGATAAATGAAACAAGTCATCAGGTACCCTTTAAAGGCCTTGTTTGACTATTAGTTTTGGGAATGGTAACAGACCACAGGGACTCGCCTCGATAATTTTTTTTTTTAAAGTACCATCAGTGATGATGAGGCTTATTTATCAATTTGTAAAATGATTAAATTTATTTTTTATATTTTAATTTTTTTTAACTTTAAGGGTAGAAATATTAAATTAATCAAAATTAAAAATTTATTTAAAAAAGTCACTTTTTTTTTCTTTTCCAAATACAAAATTAGTTAACTTATTTTTAACGTACCTGACTAAAAATAAGCCAGTTACTTCTCTTTCTTGCTGGTTAAAAATAAGCCAATTACTTTTATCTCCAAACCAAACCTAAGACAAGTGGTCTTCTAGTTAAACTAAAACCCTTCATCCACGGGTTCTAGGGGACTGCAGTAGGAGAATTCACTGTAGGGACTATAATGGGTCAATCAACGGTTACATCCTAATATAATGTGTCTTTTTATATTATTCATTAATTATTTTTCAATCAAATTTTGTTTAATTTTTATTTTTATTTTGAATTTAATTTTATTACATTGAATTAAGATCATTAGATTTGATGTAATTACATCCTAACTGTTGATTAACCCACTGTAATCTCTGCGGTGAATTCTCCCACTGCAGTCCCCTGCAACCCCTTCATCCACCAAATTAATTGCTAATAAGGTTTCCAACTTAAGAGTGAGATTTTTTTTCTAGAGAATTTTGGCCATTTAAGAAACATATTGATGGAAAAAATTTATAAAACATACTGATGAAGAAAATATAGAGCTCTAAGAGATATTATTTGTTACGCGCTAAAATTAAATTTTCAAAATAGACAGTGCGAAGATATAAGACTAATTAAAATTAAATAAAACTTAATTCAAAATCGAGTAACATTAATGAACATAAAATTCTAAGGACCGAATATAAGACTAATTAAAATTAAAAAAAAATTAATTCAAAATCCACTCATATTATTGAGTATAGAGCCCCAAGGACCGTATATGTATTGGAAACAAAAATTGGTAACCAGCAAAATAACAAAAATTTTAAACTAAGATGTCAAGTGGTCATTCAATAATCAAATGGCCATTTAAATAGTCTCGATCTAAAATTTATTGTCATATTAGTTATTGTTTGAATCATAGTACGTATATATATGTTCACAATTAAATTTAATCCACTGTCGTTGGCAACTTGTTCAACTTTGATTTTTGTTAAAAAAATAAAAATAAAAAATTCAACCGAAACCAAAAAGAATTTATAAATGAAATGAGTAACTTCAATATTGGCTTGGATATATTCATGTATACGTACCACCAACAGAAGTTCTTTCTATATTCATTACAAACTTTTACAAAATATTACTTACTAAGGCATCGTTTGGGCTAAGAAAAAATAAGATAAATTAAAATAAAATATAATTTGAGATGAATTTTAGCGCCTTTTTTTTTTAAAATAACAAACCATGGGAACGGTTTTTCAAATCCGCTCCCACGGATTCAAAAAAATTCACAAAAATAGCAACAATGGTACTCGTTTGAAAGCTTTTGACACGAAGAATATGATTATATAAAAAATTTACACATTCGGTTAACCTACTTTCAGATTTTTTATTTTTTTTAGCGAAATATTGAAATTTTTTGAAATTAGTGATGGCGAGAAAATTAAAGGTATAAGGGTTGTTAGAAATTTATAGTGATTTTTAGAGGTTTGTAGTAAAGCCAAACCGGGCCAAAAAAAAAAAATAACTTTTACAAAATGTTGCATCATGGCTTTTCCAAATCGATCTGCCAAATGACCGAGGCTATTAAAGTATATATGTAATAGAGCAACTTGGAAAATGAAATTTAGTTCCCATCTAAAAAGAGTTTGCTTTTAATTCGCAGATAAGGCAAAAACAAAAACAAAAAGAAGAAGGAGAGGAGGAGGTTAAGTAACAATTATTTTCTCAAAATAAAGAATTAATTACACTTAATTTTTTCTTAATATTTAATTAATTGCAGATAATTATCATCAATATTTAAAATTTAAAATCATATGAGATGTCTCTTTTATCCTTATAGATAATATAAAATGATCCAATATGTCTTTGAAATCTTCAAAACTAAAAAAAATTAAAATTGCGTGAAAGTAATAATTCTCAATATTTTTTTCTTTATTTCATTATTTTCTTTTCCCCCACGTTGACTTCAATTTTGGAAATGGAACTAGAATATAATTTGAATATTTTTCTTTTTAAATGGTTGAAGATTTCTGTAACGACCCGCATCCATATAATACAATATTGTCTACTTTGGGCTTGGTAAGTTTCTTCCCAGGAGATCACCCATCCTGGTACTGCCCCCATTGGAGTACGCTTAACCTTGGTAAGCTGCTTCCCAGAAAGTCACCCATCCTGGTACTGCCCCCACTGGAGTACGTTTAACCCTGAAGTTTTTACTGAATCCAGTACCCTTACGGTTTTAAAACGCGTTATTCTTATAAGAATATCAAATATTACATATATATTACTTCCATCCTGGTACTTCCCAGAAGGTCACCCATCCTGGTACTGCCCTCACTGGAGTACGTTTAACCCTGAAGTTCTTACTGAATTCAGTGTATTTACGGCTTTAAAACGCGTTATTCTTATAAGAATATCAAATATTACATATATACTACTTCCTTCCACGACCTAGGCGATGTGGGATGGAAGGCATTGCTTCTCTGCTTCACCTTCGGCTTCACTCTCCTGCAAGCAGAGTCCCTCACAGGCAGGTCCCTCATAGTCCCTCACAATCCTCCCCCCTTATAGGGCATGCATTCCCACGTGGCCTCCTGCTTCACTCTCCCGTAGGCAGAGTTTCTCATAGGTAGGTCCCCCATATGCGGGGTCCACGCGTGGTCCCACACTTCCAACTGAGGATTGGCTTTAATACCATTTGTAACGACCCGCATCCATATAGTACAATATTATCTGCTTTGAGCTTGATAAGTTGCTTCTCAAGAGGTCACCTATCCTAGTACTACCTCCACTGGAGTACGCTTAATCCTGGAGTTCCTACTGAATACAATACCCTCACGGCTTTAAGACGCATTCTTCTTATATGGATATCGAATATTACATATATGCCACTTCCTTCCACGACTCAAGCGATGTGGGATAAGAGACATTGCTTCGCTGCTTCACCTCCAGCTTCACTCTCCCACAGGTAGAATCTCTCGCGGACAGGTCTCTCACAGTCCCTCACAACCTCAATAGTATTTTAGATGTTTTATATTATTTGAAAGAATAAAAGAGAGGTCTCATATGATTTTTTTCAAGTTGATCACACTAAATTCCAATTAGCATTAGTAGAGAAAATGATTTAGTTGTGACAAATATCTCAAAATAAGAGTCCAATTGTAACTTTTAAATATTAAAAATAGTTATTTGTAATTAGTCAAATGTTAAGAGAAGAACAATTGATTTGACAAAAAAAATAGTTGGTTTTTTAATTTTACAAATTGTAAAATGTGTTTAATTAGCTGCTTCTATCATTGCTCTAAAAAAATTTCAATTGAGGTGAACATGAACTAATGAAATTGAAAGAACTTACTATTATTTCAATAAAAATTTAGAAGTTGATAAATTTTTTTTGTGAGTTTAAAAATATTTTCAAAATTAAGATCAAGGTTGAATGGCCTATCAATTCCATTTGAACATTACTAATTCATATTCAATCAAATATGAACACTTTTTTATCACATTTGTTCCCCTGAATCATCTCATCTTGACCAAGGGGGCTGCCATAGGTAGGCAAGCTAATTCAAATTCCGTTGTCAATACATGTGGTCCACGCGAAAGGGGAAATTGAGGCCAGTCACGATGTCGATTTTGTGATATTAAAATCAGAACTGTTAAATTAAAATTTAACGGTTTATATATATTTATATTTTTTTAATTTACACATATAAAAAAGAGACTGACATCAATTATAATGTTAATTTTAAAATATTAAAGTTGAAATTATTGAATTAAAATTTAATTATTTAAATATATTTGTATTTTTTTAATTTAAAAAACGCGAGAAAAATCCCGACAGAAGAATCCGCCCTCAGAATCCCCCCGCACGATAAGGATATCAACCCATCAAGGTAGCTGATCCTTCTGTTTCACCCGCTATCTAACGCGTTGGCCAGATGGGCCTTTTATCATCTCTCTTTCCCAAATCCCTATAATTCCCATCCATGTGTTCCATTGAATATGGCAAAGATTTTAAGACAATGATTCAATCCCGCCGAAGATCATGGCCATTTGGCACACTTTCATTCCCCGTTTGGATGCAAAGCCATGCATTATTTTATTTGTTAATCATGGAGCTGTTTGGCACACAAAAGAAATGGAATTCTTAACAATATTTATTTCTAATTATGTACGTCACGTATTACTTTTTAAAAAAATTATGTTGATAAAAATTTATAAAATAAAAAAATTTAAAAAAATAAGAAAATTTTAGTAAAAGTTAGAAAAAGTTAATAAAAATTAGAAATGTACTTGATAAAGTTTATTTAGAGGGCGTTTAAAAGATAAAAGTTTAGAAAAAGTTAGATACACCAGTCACTTTTTGATATTTGAAAGACAAACTTAAATTTTATGACAAAACTCATTCGAAAGTGATTTCACCTGCCTCTTAAAACGGTTTTGGTTAGAAAAGTTGATAGGAACTGACAAAAGTTGGTAAAAATCTGTAAAAATTGATAAAAATTGACAAAAAATTTGTAAAAGTTTGTAAAATTTGAAGTTTTAAAATAAATATACGAAAAACGAAAAATGACCAACATTGGTACAAATTTAAAAAAGTTTGTAATTTTTAGGATTAAAAAAAAAGTTAGCTAAATTTGTGTTTGAAAAGAAAAAAGTGATTTTTTTTAGGTGGTTAACTTGTTTTTGTTAATTTGACATTTTTACCCTTAAAAGTTAAAAAAAAAATTAAAGTGTAAGAGGGTAAATTTGACCAAATACTATTGAAGTAGCTATTAATTTGGTTAATAGTTACTGATACCAAACGGAACCTTAATCTTTCAAACACCTCTTAGTAAAAAAAATAAAAATAAAAAAATTAATAAAAATTAATAATTAGTAAAAAAAATTTGACGACCAAACCGCGTTATGTAGGAGGAAGAAGATTCCATTGCATCCACATCATACACATATACACACGGTATATACACGGTAGTCATATCAAGCATCAATAAGGATCCACATCAAAGCGTCAATAATTCTTAATTGGTGACTCATGTATGGCTACTGCTCCTCCTTTTTCATGATCAACATGTTGAGGTGTTGCTTAATTAATTGTTCAATGCTCTTAATCATGGAGGTTGAACTTCGTGAACAGGGGACAGAGAATCGGGGAGAATTGAATTGAATTGAAAAATATATATATATATATATATATATAAACAACATATATAAATTAATTTAAGCGTAACAAGGTGAAAAACATGTTTCCATTTAATTACTTGTCCATGTCCTTAATTATTCAAAACTTTTTATTTATTTATTTTTAATATTGGCACACTCAATCTTGACCCTTAAATATATATATATATATATAAGATGTGTCTGATTAAAAGTGAGGTAAAAAATAAATAATTTTTAAAAATTTTTAATATTTTTTAAATTTAATTAAATAAACTTTTATATAATTGTACCTGATTATCAATTTGCTATTAGTATTAAACAAAAATAGTAACATCAATAAAGCAATATCATTAAACCAATTACACATTTTCCTTTTCTTACATGTTTAAACAGTAGTAAATAACATATTGTGTAAATATTTTAATTATATTACTTCTTTGATTGGCACTTTATGTAAAGTAAATGTTATAATATTTAAATGATTTAAAATGTATTCGTATTTAATTATTGGGACATAAAACAATTTTACGACGTGATCCCAAATAAAAAAAATAGATATTACGTTGATCAAAAGTTATACTCAAATTAGATTATGATCATATTCAATGTAATTAAATATAACTGAGAATAAGACGATAATAATATTTCATAAAAGGCCATTTACTTATCCAATTATATGGTCACGTCGTCATCAAAGTGCGTAAATAGATAAAGATCAAAACGATATTTCACAAAAAAGTGATTTCATAGTCAAAAAAATCATATAATATTTTATATCATTATCAATATCTAATATTTTATTTAAAATTATTATAATCAAATTAAAATAGTATTCATTGGTTATTTTATATTTATAAATATCAAAAATATATGTGAAATAAAAGCTTCTCTCTCTGTTTTTAAGAATTGTTATTTAATTGCCCTTGGAGAGTACCTGACAAAGCACTCAATTATGACAAATTTTTTTTCAATTTTTACTAAATTAATCAGATTTTAAACAATATAAACCACTGCGTGCAGAAACGAGGAAAATAAGGTTACGGGAGTATTTAGTTAGTCAAAATTATTTTTATTAATTTTTTATATATTTTTTTAATCAAATTTTATTACATATCACTTTTACATTAAATTTTTATATTTTTACTATACTTTTTTTTATCAAACTTTTACTAACCAAACACCCACGTTACTGTAGGAACATAAAAAAGAAAAAGGTTAAAATAAGTAAAAAAAAAAAGAAATAATTCTTTTTGTCAAGTAAAACAAAAGTCGTTGCGCCCCTGAAATTTCTTGCTCTATGGGACCGACAGGTGGCGATTGCTTGTTTGCGCTCTTTTTCTCTTCACTCCTCCGCCAACTCCTCCTCCTCTTCCTCCCGTCTCTCTCTCTACATACATACCTACATACATATATATATATCGATATATACACGCAATATCTGAGTTCTTTCATTTCCTCGACTTCTGGAAGAATTCTACTGAGAAATCCATAACTCATCAAAATCTTCTGAATATTTTTTTCCGGTTTTGTTTCATAATAATTCACGCCTGAAGATTGTCTCTTTGGTGCTTTGTTCCACTGTTTTGGCTATCAGATACTTTGATTTTATTCTATATATATATATATATTTTAAAGGTATTTGTTATTGTAAAGATTCATGGAGGTTTCGGTGATCGGAAGCTCTCGAGTGAAAATAGGGAGTATCGATTCGGTGCACAAAGATGTAGGACTTTCAAGTTTTTTGAGCCGTCGGATCTTCTCTCCGAAGTCAAGTGTCTATTTTGGTCAAAGCATCAGATGGCGTGCATCATCTCCGGTTCGACTCGTCCTTAAAGCTGCTGCACGGCCGGAAGAATTCGTGTCACGCAAAGTTTCCGGCAATACATCCACGTCCCGTAGAGGATACAAACCAGTATGTTTTTTTATTCCCTTTTTCCTTGATATTACTGTTTGGTTGCGGAGAAAACTGAATGAAGGAAAAGAAAATTGTGGCTGTTAAAAAGCAGTATTTTCAGTTACTCTACTTGAAACAGTATAAAAACACTTATTTCAACTAATGTGTTTGTGTTTGAAGTAATAAAGGCTCCGTTTTTATAATTTTTTAAAAATTATTTACTTTTTATTGGAATTTATTATTTATTTTATTTTATCTCATTTTATTTAATTTTTTATCACTTTAAATACACTAAAAATATGAAATAAAATAAAATAAGTTATGAATTAGTAATTCTCATAATAAAATTAAAAATAAATAACTTTTAAAAATATTTTAAAATTTATAATAAATCAAACATAGCGTAAATTTACATGTTAAATTCATGTGCATGGAAATTTCTGCCTTTTGTGGGCTTGAAATGTTGTTTGCTAAAGAGGAAAATCTTATATATATATATATATAATGTATGTATGCACAAATTCACACACACATTAATTTGCAGGTTATGTCTTCCTCCAAGATCTTCAAAATATGGTTGGTAAGAGTATAGACATAGATGGTTTGAATCTTGAATCTCCGTTTATAGTCTGCAAGGCCTTCAAGGAACAAAATCAATTTTTTATTTATTTTTCTTTTTTAGGATGAGCAATGTAAAGTATAAGAATTTAAGATGAGCAAAGAGTTTAAATTGCGTTTGGATGGAGTGAAATCGGCAAAAAAAGAAGATAGTTTAAAATCTATCAAATCAAAGTCGAACAACCCACTTATCAATTCGCTTCGGGTACTTTGCAGTACAATTCGCTTCCAATTGAATTTGTTAGTTGATAAACGGTTTCTTCTTTACCCACACCAACCTAACATCGCGATTCCTCGAATTCTCTTTCGCGCAGATTGATAGAGTGAGGCTGTACGTCGGGCTGCCCCTCGATGCAGTTTCGGACTGCAATACGGTAAAGCATGGCCGGGCAATTGCAGCCGGACTGAGGGCTTTGAAGCTGCTGGGGGTCGACGGCGTGGAGCTTCCGATCTGGTGGGGAGTAGCCGAGAAAGAAGCTATGGGGAAGTACGAGTGGTCGGGCTACCTTGCCCTCGCAGAAATGGTTCAAAACACGGGCCTCGACTTCCATGTTTCACTCTGCTTCCACGCCTCGACAGAACCCGAAATTCCCCTCCCCGAATGGGTGTCTCGGATCGGAGAATCTCAACCCCATATCTTCTTCGCGGGCCGGTCGGGGCAGCGGTACAGACACTGCCTGTCCTTGGCTGTGGATGACCTTCCTGTTCTCAATGGGAAGACCCCACTCCAAGTTTATGGGGAATTTTGTCAGAGTTTCAAGTCGGCCTTCTATTCTTTCCTCGGTTCCACTGTCACTGTAAGCAAATCTACTAATCTAATATTAATATTTTGCCATAAAAATATATCATATTTGGCGCATTTGGAACTCTCAAAATCTGCAAAAATTTTTATAAATCTCTATAAATTTAAAAATTTTTATAAATATCTACAAATTTCTATAAATCTATATAAAATTCTATAATCTTTATAAATTACAATAAATTTCTATAAATTCTAATAGATTTCTACAAAACAATAAATAGATCGTGGCAGAATCTATTCAAACACTAAAAATTTGTTAAATCATATTTTATTATAATTGTGGGAGCTCCAAATAGTGATAGTGCTCATAATAGATAATTATATCTATACTCTTGAAATTGTAATAAACGTATATTTTCGTCGATATGTCAACTTCTAAATAATAGATTTTTAAATATTTACATCATTCTAACTTTTTGATAATAATGTGTTAATAAAAATTTTGCAACTACAATACATATTAAGGTGTTTTTATTGAAAGTGATAATTTCAAAAATATTCACATCATTTAAGCCAAAATTTTTGTACTATCATTCTCCAAATAATTGTTATTTATGTTACATAAATGTTTTATCAAAAGACAGAAACTAAAAGAATGTAGCATGTATTGATGGGCTCACATACCTCTTACATTATTGTAATTGCATAGAGAAACCGTGCATTACCAACAATGTTGCATGGTTGCAGGGCATATCAATGGGTCTAGGGCCAGATGGAGAGCTTCGATACCCTTCTCACCACATTCCACCCATCATCAAGAGGAATCCTACCCGTGGAATCGGAGAGTTCCAATGCTACGACGCCAACATGCTAAGCAACCTCAAGCGGCACGCAGAAGCCACCGGAAACCCTCTCTGGGGATTAACCGGTCCTCACGACGCCCCCTGCATTTACGACGACGTCGCTAGTCCAAACTCGAACGGCTTCTTCAAGGAGCACGGAGGCTCCTGGGAAACCCCATACGGCGACTTCTTCCTCTCCTGGTACTCAAACCAGCTCCTATCCCACGGGGATCGCCTCCTCTCCCTCGCCTCCTCCGCATTCTCCGACGCTCCGTTGAAGGTTTCCGGCAAGGTTCCGGTCGTCCACTCTTGGTACGGAACTCGTTCCCACGCTTCCGAGCTGACGTCGGGGTTCTACAACACGGCCGGCAGAGACGGTTACGAAACGGTTGCGGAGATGTTCGCGACGAATTCCTGCAAAATGATCTTGCCCGCAATGGACCACTCCGACGCGGACTCATTGCTAGCCCAAATCGCGACTGCTTGCAAGAATTACGGGGTGGCGGTTTCCGGCGAAAATTCTGGAGCTCCGAATGGTTGTTTTGAACAGATCGAGAAGCATCTGTTGGGTGAAAACAGGGTGGTGGAGTTGTTTACTTACCAGAGGATGGGGGCTGATTTCTTCTCTCCCCGCAATTTCCCTAAATTTACTGAGTTTGTTAGGAATCTGCATCTGCTAGAATTACATTCAGACGATATGGGCATTGATGAGGTAGAAGGTGCTGGATCTGTAAGTTCAGAGCAGGGTAAGAATCTCCACGTGCAATCTGCTTAACTAGTAAGGTTTGGAAATTTATATTGTAAATTAGAGGGTTTTAATCTCTTTCTATATATATATATATATATAGAGTTCAACTGCATAAGAGAATGTAATAAATACACTACGCTGGAGTCTGTACGGATATTAGAGAAGTTGTTCCTCGGTTTGTTTGCAGGGATATTCATTCATTTATATTCTCTGTGTTTTTCTCTCTGGCTATTTATCATCTGGTTGCAGATCTAATTGCCCAAAACCAACCATCCACCACCTCTTGCAAATTCAACTATTGGAGTGGTAAGAGCTAGCTTTCGTGCCTTTTTCTGGGAAGATATAATATTGGACTTAGGAGGCTAACATCATTTTTTATGTTAGTCAAGTGACATCAAATTATAAATTGTTTGATTAAAATTAGATAATTTATAATAAAAATTAAATTTAAAAATTTTAAGCAATAATTATCAAATTTACATTTGTTATAACCCGTCCAATCACCTTGATGTCAAATGACCACAACACTTTTTTTTTTTTCTCTAAAATTTGCCATCACTGTTGACACCATATGCATTCATGTAAGCTTCCATCTGACAGTTTTCAGATTCGTAAAAAGGCATTTGAGAGTTCAGATTTGTAAGAAGATTATCCAGTTGATAAGGTTATGGAATTGCGGAGTTTGGGTATCTCCTTTAGTACATATATAAAAATTAAACAAATTTGTTGCTCCAAGGACGAAAGGGAGGGGGGGAGAATTTAAGAATTGTGCTATGAATTGACCTCAACAAACTTGTTACCATATTCTTGTCTTAAAAGAGAGAGGTTGGCTTCTCACGTCACTACCAGACAGACCCAGATTTTGTAGAAAGAATAATGAAGTTGTCATCCATCCAGCAATACTATATGACCAATGAAAACAAATCACACAAAAATAATTCTACACAAAATAGTAACAGATGAGTTTTTTGGGGGAAATGACATAAAATCAGCCCATCCACTAGCCTGGAGAGACTTTTGCAAATATAGTCCTAATGCAGATACATACGTTTATTGACAAAAGATAGTGTTGATGTATGCATCGGTTTCATTGATTGGCAATTTTCAAGTAAACACTTTGTTTATAATTGTTCCTAAAAATGTCACAAGATTGTTGAAATTATTCACAAACGTAAGCCAAAGAGTGTTTGTGAATGATTGAGTCTGGTTGGAAAAAGCATAGTTAAAGAGGTGGATGTTGCTGTACCCTGCTCTTGGTTCTTCTCTCTGTTTTTATTAAAAAGGAAGTTTATGTTTGACAGTGTGTAAACAGTAGGGTTCGCGAGTATGAGAAAAGCAACTCGCGCCCTCAAGCTTCTTCTTTCACCTGGAACACACCAGATTTCTGTCCAATGTGTCTAGCATGTCTCGTGAACATGAGCAGAGAAGCTCTTGCCAAGAGCTGCTCATGTTTGTCGCAAAGAAATTTTTAACTGAACCTAAATGACCTTTTTGCCCTTCTTCTTTGATATAAAAAGCAAAAAAATATTTTTCCCAACCCTATGCTTTTTGACCCGCACAGCTCATTCCTACTGTTTTCTGCAAAAAACTGAGAGGATGACCTTGAGCTTTTGATGGTTCAAATTTAAGGTTGTTCTTTCCTTCTTTGGCAACAATCTATCTTTCTCAAAGCTCAGATCTGTAGTGTGAAATCAGATTGTGGAGCTATTTCTTCGTAGATTGAATGCTGGAATCTTCACGGGTAGAGATGTGTTGCGGGTTGTTAGCAAGCAAGGTAAGGGAGTGTGATATACAAGTGTATCAAGGGGTTTTGGTTGGAAAAACTTGTAAAACTCTCCTTTGGTACCTTGTAACCTCATTTTTATAAAGTGAAGATTTTTAGCCTGATCTATTCAAATGATTCGGAGTTGTTTCTCCTTTGTGTTCAAATGAGTTTTTACCCTAATTAACAATTTCTTGTGTTCTTGTGGTGGTGATTATATTGAGTTGAATTTTTGTTATAAATGTCACTTAGTTTCAGTTTATTATAGCTTGATTTGGATACTTGCGTGTGGTTTGGGACTTTCAGATAGTATGTACAAAAAGAAAGAAACATAAAGCATCTTCATTTAACAATTTGTACAATGTCCTTTGAAGTCCAGTGCTTTTTTTTTGGGGCCCGGGGGGGTGCATTTTAGGCAATTGCTAACCAAGATGATAGCCCCGGGCAAGGTAGCAACTTCTCTGAATTTATCCCCCTTTTGCTCCATGTACAATCAATGCAAACACACTGCAAACACCTTATTTCTTTTGCCTTCTCAGCCAGCACAACCGACAGAATTTAGCTGCTTCATTTGCAAAGAATAATATAAGGCTAGTGACACAATATCTAGTGAGTCACAGTCACACGCATGCTATTATGCGAACTTGGCAGTAGCATAACTTGATCAATACCCAAAATCAGATATTCAAGGCAAGTAAGGCTTACATAGTCGCCAAGGAAAGCACAAGTTCCAACGTTTAAACCTTTTCTAAGTATAAAATTCATTTGAGTATCAGCAGTGGAGAAAATATAGGTAATCGAATTTGAGTCAAGGCAATCCGCCTGACCGTTTCTCTTCCATAGCAAGTCCCAATTACTGTGAGTAAATGATGAAAATCTAGGAATTACAGGATTAATTACAAGATTCTAAATCCTGATATTGAACACATCATTTCTACTTAGCTGAGAAGCATTTAAAAGTGAGAAGAATAATCACAGGAAAGATGGCATTTCGGAGGGGGCACTGGTGCTGATGAAGTGCTGTAGTCATCATTGGGCAGCAAGACTATGATCAAGGCGTTTAGGATTCACACAATTACAATTTCACACTGAAGGCAGAAGTCTACAGATCAAATTTCTCTCAGTTACTGTTGCACTTCGAAAAATATATATACACACGCGCATACACACACAAAAAAGTAGAGTTTGAACTAGCTCCAACGCGAGCTTGCTTAAAATGAAACATGGATGTATGAAACTCAGGATAGAATCATAACTCCTGACCGCCAGAGGATAAGCCATCTCAACGGGATTAGCTGATAATTCCAAAATATCCATTGAGTATCCAGAAGTGATATAACTTGGTAGCTAAGATCAGTTCATCAACATTTATCCAGTTATTGTCAAACTACATACTAAATGGCCTTACCCATAAAGTTGAAGACAAGCACGGGCCGACCCAAGAAGGGTCCAATGGGAGCATTTTGCTCCCGCTAATTTAGAAAATTACACTAAAATTCAATTAATCTTACAATTTTTTCTTTTAAATTATATTTTTTTCTATATTTTGTCCCCACCTTATTTTTATTTTTATTCTTATTAACCTTAAAAATGTAATTTTACCCCATTGATTATAAATTCTAAGTCCGCCCCTAAAGACAAGCATGTAAATACTCCCAGTAGAACGTACACTAATCAGATCCATACCTCAGTTTGTCATTCACAGGCAATCTTCGTGTCAAAACTGCTAAGGCAGATTGCAAATGCCTGAAATGCTGAGAGTGGATAGCAGTAATCCATGGTAAACACATCTTTCCCTACTTTCCCAAACTGAAGGATGACCTTCTCGTGTTCTGGGCCAGCCTGGCCATTCTCTGCAGGAGCTACCAACTGAAAGTTTTTCACAGAAGCAACGGTCACCCGTCCATGAAAATTCAAGCACCAGCACTGGAGTTGTTTATGCCATCTGGGAGACTTGTTCTTTAAAACCAGTGCTCCATCTCTCTGATCAGTTGAAGGCCCACAAAGACAATTCTCTGTGCGGCTTGATTTTGATCGGAAAAACGAGAGTGACGGAAATGAATCCATGTTGCTAAGAGGGAACTCAGTCTGTGTGGGAGCCACAACTCCAGGTTTTATAGCAGAACCAGGAATGGCATCCATGATACAGTGCATTCTTCTGGGACCCCTACTCGTTAAAAAAAATGACTAATTTAACACCGGCGTCACGAAAGAGAAATGATTACAACTCATGATTTTTTTCTCCGGGTATTATCACACCCACCCTTGGTTGGTCCAATGGAACAGAGTCAAACTTAAGCCCTAATATACTTAGGTATCTAAGTCGTAAGTTCGATTCTCACCTGTAGCAGTCAGAATTTAAGTAAGGATTGTAATGACATTTTACTACGCTACCACAAGAAAAGAAACCAGAAAGTTTATCGATCTTCACGCTCTTCTTCTTTTTTTTTTTTTTTTTCATAAAATAATGTTATTGATCTCAGTTAGAATCAAACGCCTCTTAGTGAAAAAAAAAAAAAAGTAAAAATTAATAATTAGTAAAAAAATTTTGACAACCAAACCGCGTTATGTAGGTGGAAGATGATTCCATTGCATCCACATCATACACATATGCACACGGTATATACACGGTAGTCATATCAAGCATCAATAAGGGTCCACATCAAAGCATAACAAGGTGTATATATATATATATATATAAACAAAATATATAAGTTAATTTGAGCATAACAAGGTGAAAAACATGTTTCCATTTAATTACTTGTCCATGTCCTTAATTATTCAAAATTTTTTATTTATTTATTTTTAATATTGGCACACTCAATCTTGACCCTTAAATATATATATATATATATATATATATGAGATGTGTTTGAAGTGATCAAAAGTAAGATAAAAAATAAATAATCTTTGGAAGTTTTTAATATTTTTAAAATTTAATTAAATAAATTTTTACATAATTGTACCTGATTATCAATTTGTTATTGGCATTAAACAAAAATAGTAACATCAATAAAGCAATATCATTAAACCATTTACACATTTTCCTTTTCTTACATGTTTAAACAGCAGCAAATAACATATTGTGTAAATATTTTAATTATATTACTTCTTTGATTGGCACTTTATGTAAAGTAAATATTATAATATTTAAATGATTTAAGATGTACACGTATTTAACTGTTAGAACATAAAACAATTTTACGACGTGAACTCAGATTAAAAAAATAAATATTACGTTGATCAAAAGTTATACTCAAATTAGATTACGATCATGTTCAATGTAATTCAAAATAAATGAGGATAAGACAATAATAATATTTCACAAGAAATCACTTACATACTCACTGATCACGTCGTCATCAAAGTGCGTAGGGGGACAAAAATCAGAATGATATTCCACAAAAAAAGTGATTTCATCGTCAAAAAAATCATATTGTTACATCATTATTAATATTTAATATTTTATCTAAAATTATTGTAATCAAATTAAAATAGTGTTCATTGGTTATTTTATATTTATAAATATCAAAAATATATGTGCAATCAAAGCTTCTCTCTCTGTTTTTAAGAATTATTTTTTAAATTACTTTGGAGAGTACTTGACAAAGCACTCAATTCTGACAATTTTTTTTTTCATTTTTTACTAAATTAATGAAATTTCAAACACTATAAACCCCTGCGTACAGACATTGGCGGGCGCACGAAGGGTCAAGTGTAGGCGAAGACTTACACTGGAATTTTAGACTTGACTTGACTCTGACCGGCAATCTGACCCACGTATAGAAAATCTTAAGCCCACTTTTCTCTATATTATTGTAATTCCGAGCCCTAAACCCATCCTTCTCTCTATGCGTATTGGAGAAAAATGTGAAGAAGAGGAGCGAAGAGGAAGTATTCACATGCGACGTGCCAAAGCTTATAGATAAAGGCCGGCGATAACTTGAAAGATTCATTTTCTGGATCCGCCACTTCCCACTTTCACATCCGCCATTATGACGTGTCAGAGTTTGGAGATATAGGTTACGTTGAATTGGGCTACCCTAATTGACGCCTACACTGGCTAAATTTTCTGGTTCCGCCACTACGTATAGACACGAACAAAATAAGATTACGGGAGTGTTTGGTCGGGCAAAATTAATTAAAATTTATTAATTTTTATCAATTTTTATATTTTTTTAATCAAATTTTATTACACATCATTTTTACATCAAATTTTTATACTTTTACAATACTTTTTTGCCAAATTTTTACTAATCAAACACCCCACGTCACTGTAGAAACATAAAAAAAAAAGGTTAAAATAAGTAAAAAAAAAAAAGAAATAATTCTTTTTGTCAAGTAAAACAAAAGTAGTTGCGCCCCTGAAATTTCTTGCTCTATGGGACCGACAGGTGGCGATTGCTTGTTTGCGCTATTTTTCTCTTCACTCCTCCGCCAACTCCTCCTCCTCTTCCTCCCCTCTCTCTCTACATACATACATACATATATATATATATATATCGATATATACACGCAATATCTGAGTTCTTTCATTTCCTCGACTTCTGGAAGAATTCTACTGAGAAATCCATAACTCATCAAAATCTTCTGAATTTTTTTTCCGGTTTTGTTTCTTAATAATTCACGCCTGAAGATTGTCTCTTTGGTGCTTTGTTCCACTGTTTTGCCTATCTGATACTTTGATTGTATTCTATATATATATATTAAGGATATTTGTTGTTGTAAAGTTTCATGGAGGTTTCGGTGACCGGAAGCTCTCGAGTGAAAATAGGGAATATCGATACGGTGCACAAAGATGTAGGACTTTCAAGTTTTATGAGCCGTCAGATCTTCTCTCCGAAGTCAAGTGTCTATTTTGGTCAAAGCATCAGATGGCGTACATCTTCTCCGGTTCGACTCGTCCTAAAAGCTGCTGCACGGCCGGAAGAACTCGTGTCACGCAAAGTTTCCGGCAATACATCCACGTCCCGTAGAGGATACAAACCAGTATGTATTTTTATGCCCTTTTTCCTGACATTACTGTTTGGTTGCGGAGAAAACTGAATGAAGGAAAAGAAAATTGCGGGTTTTTCAGTTACTCTGCTTGAAACAGTATAAAAACACTTAGCTCAACTAATGTGTTTGTGTTTGAAGTAATAAAAGCTTCGTTTGGTTATAAACCTCTAAAAATTTTTAAAATTTTTTTACTTTTTATTAAGAATTATAAATTTACAATTTATTTTATTTTATTTCATCTTATTTAACTTTTTATCACTTTAAATATATCCAAAATATGAGATAAAATAAAATGAGTTATATCTTCGTAATTTGTATAATAAAATTTAAAATAAATAACTTTTAAAAATTTTCAAAAATTTTTTGAAATTTATAATAAATTAAACAAAGCTTAAGTTTATATGTTAAATTCATGTGCGTGGAAATTTCTGCGTTTTGTGGGCTTGAAATGTTGTTTGCTAAAGAGGAAAATCTTATATATATATATATATATATATATATATATGTATGTATGCACAAATTCACACACACATTAATTTGCAGGTTATGTCTTCCTCCAAGATCTTCAAATATGGTTGGCAAAACTATAGACATAGATGGTTTGAATCTCGAATCTTAGTTTATAGTCTGCAAGGCCTTCAAGAAACAAAATCAATTTCCTATTTATTTTTCTTTTTTTTTTTTCAGAGTTCTTGAATACCTTAAGTTTAAATTTATATAAAATAATAATCAAGTTTAGGGTGCCAAAATTTAGAATTTATCTGGATTGAATAAAAAATTTAAAGATAAAATGAGTTGAACTATAAGAATTTAAAATGAGTAAAAAGTTTACATTGCGTTTGAATGGAGTGAAATTGGAAAAAAAGAAGGGAAAAGAAGATATTTTAACACTTGTTTATTAGTTTTTTTTTTGATAAGAAAAGAGAAGAAAAGAAATGGTAAAAAAATGAGGGTTAAACGTTAAAAAATTTCATCCTCTCAAAATTAGGCAAAATTAGGCAGAAAATGAAAAAAAAAAAAAAAGGAGAGAAAAGTAATTAATGAAATTTTAAAATTGACATATTTATCCATAAAATAAGGAATAAAAAATTACAAACATATTTTAAAATCAAATAAATTAACAACCCTCCGATTTTTTAGAGGATGTAATAACAAAATAATAATATAAACTTTTTTTTATTTCTTTTTTTTTTTTTGGTAAGTATTTTTTTTATTTCATTTATTCTCAACTCACAAATAAAGAGAAATAAATTATTATTATTTTTAATTTAAAACAAATAAAAAATATTATATATTTTTTATTTTCTTTACCTTCCTAACTAATTTTTTTTTTCTCTAAATTCAAACAGAATGTTAAGACCTCGTTTGGAGCATCAAAATCTACTAAAATTTACTAACTTTAACTAATTTTTTATATTTTTTTCAATCAAATTTTCTTCACATATCACCTTTATATTATATTTTTTATTTTTATTATACTTTTTTACCAACTCTTCGTCAATCGAATACACGCTCAAGTCAAAATGGGCTCAACTAAACTACATTAAGGTGGAGGCTAAATTTAAAAAAAAAAAATTAAAAAAAAAAATTGAATCAGGCTACTTGGAAAACCCAAACGTGCGTTCGCTCATTGGAATCAGCTATTTGAGCTTGATTCGAGAGTTCACAAACAGGACTTAGGCTCCTCTATAATTTATTTCTCTGTTATTTCTTTACTCTCGTAAATTTTGACCCTTCATTTTTATCTGAAAGTTAAAAATACATACTTTATTTATAATAAATATAAAAATAATTATAAAACATGAATTAAAGAAAAAAAAATATTACAATTCTTTACTCCCGTAAATTTTAACTCTTCATTTTTATCTGAAAGTTAAAAATATATATTTAATTTATAATAAATACAAAAATAATTATAAAGATTGAATTAAAGAAAAAAAAGTTATTATAATGGGAGTCACAAAAAATTTGTATTTTTAATCTTTAAATAAAAATAAAGAGTTGAGATTTATAATAACAAAAAAATAATAGAAAAAAAATTATAAGGAAGTCAAATCCTCGCAAACAAGCATGATCACGTTATCAAATCAAAGTCGAACAACCTACTTATCAATTCGCTTCGGGTAGTTTGCAGTACAGTTCGCTTCCAATTGAATTTGTTTGTTGATAAAGGATAAACGGTTTCTTCTTTACCCACACCAACCTAACATCGCGGTTCCTCGAATTCTCTTTCGCGCAGATTGATAGAGTAAGGCTATACGTCGGGCTGCCCCTCGATGCAGTTTCGGACTGCAATACGGTAAAGTATGGCCGGGCAATTGCAGACGGACTGCGGGCTTTGAAGCTGCTGGGGGTCAACGGCGTGGAGCTTCCGATCTGGTGGGGAATAGCCGAGAAAGAAGCTATGGGGAAGTACGAGTGGTCGGGCTACCTTGCCCTCGCAGAAATGGTTCAAAACACGGGCCTCGACCTCCACGTTTCACTCTGCTTCCACGCCTCGACAGAACCCGAAATTCCCCTCCCCGAATGGGTGTCTCGGATCGGAGAATCTCACCCCGATATCTTCTTCGCGGGTCGGTCGGGGCAGCGGTACAGACACTGCCTGTCCTTGGCTGTGGATGACCTTCCTGTTCTCAATGGGAAGACTCCACTCCAAGTTTATGGGGAATTTTGTCAGAGTTTCAAGTGGGCCTTCTGTTCTTTCCTAGGTTCCACTGTCACTGTAAGCAAATCTACTAATCTAATATTAATATTTTGCCATAAAAATATATCATATTTGGCCCATTTGGTACTCTCAAAATCTCAAAAATCTTTATAAATTTGTATGAATCTCAAAATTTTTATAAATTTTTACGAATCTCTGTAAACCAAAGTTCTATAATCTTTATAAATCTTAATAAAATTTTGTAAATTCTAATAAATTTCTACAAACCAAAGTTCTATAATCTTTATAAATTTTAATAAAATTTTGTAAATTCTAATAAATTTCTACAAAGCACCTAATAGCTTGTGCTAAAATTTATTCAAAAAATAAATTTTTGCTATTTTCTTTGTAATTTTTTAGTTATTAACTGCACTTCAAACACTAAAAATTTATCGTATCATATCTTATTGTGATTTTTAAAGTTTCAAATGATAATAGTACTCGCAGTGTATATTTTCGTGGGTGTATCGGCTTCTAAATAATAAATTCACAAGTATTGTATATTATTCTAACTTTTTTAAAATAATGTGTTAATAAAATTTTGGCAAGTAAGTGTTTTCATTTAAAGTGATAATTTCAGAAATTTTCACATTATTTAGGCCAAAATCTTTTGTAGTATCATTCTCCAAATAATTGTTGTGTATACTACCTAAATATTTTATCAAAAGACCGAACCAGAAGAATGTAGCATGTATTGATGGGTTCGCATACCTGTTACATTATTGTAATTTCATTTTCTGAGAGAAACCGTGCATTACCAACAATGTTGCATGGTTGCAGGGCATATCAATGGGTCTAGGGCCAGATGGAGAGCTTCGATACCCTTCTCACTACACTTCACCCATCATCAAGAGGAATCCTACCCGTGGAATCGGAGAGTTTCAATGCTACGACGCCAACATGCTAAGCAACCTCAAGCGGCACGCAGAAGCCACCGGAAACCCTCTCTGGGGATTAACCGGTCCTCACGACGCCCCCTGCATTTACGACGACGTCGCTAGTCCAAACTCGAACGGCTTCTTCAAGGAGCACGGAGGCTCCTGGGAAACCCCTTACGGCGACTTCTTCCTCTCCTGGTACTCAAGCCAGCTCCTATCCCACGGGGATCGCCTCCTCTCCCTCGCCTCCTCCGCATTCTCCGACGCTCCGTTGAAGGTTTCCGGCGAGGTTCCGGTCGTCCACTCTTGGTACGGAACTCGTTCCCACGCTTCCGAGCTGACGTCGGGGTTCTACAACACGGCCGGCAGAGACGGTTACGAAACGGTTGCGGAGATGTTCGCGACGAATTCCTGCAAAATGATCTTGCCCGCAATGGACCACTCCGACGCGGACTCATTGCTAGCCCAAATCGCGACTGCTTGCAAGAATTACGGGGTGGCGGTTTCCGGCGAAAATTCTGGAGCTCCGAATGGTTGTTTTGAACAGATCGAGAAGCATCTGTTGGGTGAAAACAGGGTGGTGGAGTTGTTTACTTACCAGAGGATGGGGGCTGATTTCCTCTCTCCCCGCAATTTTCCTAGATTTACTGAGTTTGTTAGGAATCTGCATCTGCTAGAATTACATTCAGACGATATGGGCATTGATGAGGTAGAAGGTGCTGGATCTGTAAGTTCAGAGCAGGGTAAGAATCTCCACGTGCAATCTGCTTAACTAGTAAGGCTTGGAAATTTATATTGTAAATTAGAGGGTTTTAATCTCTTTCTATATATATATATATATATATAGTTCAACTGCATAAGAGAATGTAATAAATACACTACGCTGGAGTCTGTACGGATATTAGAGAAGTTGTTCCTGAAAGGTATGTTTTCTGCGTGTTTGTTTTTTTTTTTTTTTTTTTTTGAGATAGGTAAGGCGAGGAAGGATCCCAGATTCGAATCCGAGTAGTGAGTGATTAAAGAATGGAATTCAACCACCGAATTAAGTGCCTTACTCCTGTGTGTTTTTCTCTCTGGCTATTTATCATCCGGTTGGAGATCTAATTGCCCAAAATCAACCATCCACCACCCCTTGCAAATTCAACTATGGAATGGTATGAGCTAGCTTTCGTGCCTTTTTCTGGGAAGATATAAAATTGGACTTCGAAAGCTAACATCATTTTTTATGTTAGCCCAATGACATCAAATTATGAACCGTTTGACAAAAATTAAAGAATTCACAACAAAAGTAAATTAAAAAATTTTAAGCAAAAATTATCAAATTTACATTTGTTGTAATCCGTCCAATCACCTTGATGTCAAATGACCACAACACTTTTTTTTTTCTCTAAAATTTGCCATCACTGTTGACTATATGCGTTCATGTAAGAAGGCATTTGAGAGTTCAGATTTGTCAAAAGATTATCCAGTAGATAAGGTTATGAAATTGCTGAGTTTGGGTATCTCCTTCTTTAGTATATATATAAAAATTAAACAAATTTGTTGCTCCAAGGACGAAAAGAAGGGGGGGGGGGTAAAGAATTTAAGAATTTGTGCTATGAATTGACCTCAACAAACTTGTTACCATATTCTTGTCTTAAAAGAGAGAAGTTGGCTTCTCACGTCACTACCAGACAGACCCAGATTTAGTAGAAAGAATAATGAAGTTGTCATCCATCCAGCAATACTATATGACCAATGAAAACAAATCACACAAAAATAATTGTACACAAAACAGTAACAGATGAGTTTTTTGGGGGAAATGACATAAAATCAGCCCATCCACTAGCCTGGAGAGACTTTTGCAAATATAGTCCTAATGCAGATACATACATTTATTGACAAAAGATGGTTATGTACAAAAAGAAAGAAACATAAAGCATCTTCATCCAAAAATTTGTACAATTTCCTTTGTAGTCCAGTGCTTTTTTTTGGGGGGGGGGGGGGGTCGCATTTTAAGCAACTGTTAACCAGGATGATAGCCCCGGGCAAGGTAGCAGCTTCTCTGAATTTATCCCCCTTTTGCTCCATGCACAATCAATGCAAACACACCGCAAACACCTTATTACTTTTGCCTTCTCAGCCAGCACAACCGACAGAATTTAGCTGCTCCATTTGCAAAGAAGAATATAAGGTTAGTGACACAATATATATTGAGTCACAGTCACATGCATGCTATTATGCGAACTTGGCAGCAGCATAACTTGATCAATACCCAAAATCAGATATTCAAGGCAAGTAAGGCTTACGCAGCTGCCAAGGAAAGCACAAGTTCCAGCGTTTAAACCTTTTCTAAGTATAAAATTCATTTGAGTATCAGCAGTGAAGAAAATATAGGTAATCTAATTTGAGTCAAGGCAATCCGCCTGACCGTTTCTCTTCCAAAGCAAGTCCCAACTGCTGTGAGTAAATGATGAAAATCTAGGAATTACAGGATTAATTACAAGATTCTAAATCCTGATATTGAACACAACATTTCTACTTAAAAGTGAGAAGAATAAACACGGAAAAGATGGCATTTTGGAGGGGGCACTGGTGCTGATGAAGTGCTGTAGTCATCATTGGGCAGCAAGACTGTGATCAACGCGTTTAGCATTCACACAATTACAATTTCACACTGAAGGCAGAAGTCTACAGATCAAATTTCTCTCAGTTACTGTTGCACTTCGAAAAATATATATACACACGCACACACACACACAAATAATCGGGAAAATAACAAAAAAGTAGAGTTTGAACTAGCTCCAACGCGAGCTTGCTTAAAATGAAACATGGATGCATAAAACTCAGGATAGAATCATAACTCCTGACTGCCAGAGGATAAGCCATCTCAACGGGATTAGCTGATGATTCCAAAATATCCATTGAGTATCCGGAAGTGATATAACTTGGTAGCTAAGATCAGTTCATCAACAGTTGTCCAGTTATAGTCAAACTACATACTAAATGGCCTTACCCATGAAGGTTGAAGACAAGCATGGGCAGACCCAAGAAGGGTCCAATGGGGGCATTTGCCCCCGCTAATTTAGAAAATTACACTAAAATTCAATTAATTTTGCAATTTTTTCTTTTAAATTATATTTTTTCTATATTTTGCCCCCACTGTATTTTTATTTTTACTCTTGTTAACCTTGAAAATATAATTTTGCCCCCACTGATTATAAATTCTAGGTCCGCCCTTGAAGACAAGCATGTAAATACTCCCAGTAGAACATAGACTAATCAGATCCATACCTCAGTTTGTCATTCACAGGCAATCTTCGTGTCAAAACTGCTAAGGCAGATTGCAAATGCCTGAAATGCTGATAGTGGATAGCAGTAATCCATGGTAAACACATCTTTCCCTACTTTCCCAAACTGAAGGATGACCTTCTCGTGTTCTGGGCCAGCCTGGCCATTCTCTGCAGAAGCTACCAACTGAAAGTTTTTCACAGAGGCAACAGTCACCCGTCCATGAAAATTCAAGCACCAGCACTGGAGTTGTTCATGCCATCTGGGAGACTTGTTCTTTAAAACCAGTGCTCCATCTCTCTGATCAGTTGAAGGCCCACAAAGACAATTCTCTGTGCGGCTTGATTTTGATCGGAAAAACGAGAGTGATGGAAATGAATCCATGTTGCTAAGAGGGAACTCAGTCTGTGTGGGAGCCACACCTCCAGGTTTTATAGCAGAACGAGGAATGGCATCCATGATACAGTGCATTCTTCTGGGACCCCTGCTCGTTAAAAAAAATGTCTAATTTAACACCGGAGTCATGAAGAAGAAATGATTACAACTCATGATTTTTTTCTCCGGGTATTACCACAAAAAGAATCAAGAAAGTTTATCAATCTTCATGCTCTTCTTCTTTTTTTTTTTTTTTTCAATAAAATAATGTTATTTATCTCAGATTGAATCAAGAAAGTTCATCAATCTTCATGCACTTGTTTTTTTCATTAAATGATGCTCAGACTTAATCTTTGCATATGCTTATTTTGACATAGATTATTCATCATCTTAACATAAGGTCTGCAAGTAGACATACAAGCCTTTCTGTTACCTGGATCCCAACACATTCAACTCATATGCAATGTGAGCCACTGGATAGTTGCCAACGGGAATTCTAGGGGAAACTTGTTTTGAGCCCACTAGCTTAGTTGAGCGACTCTTCATTATTTTGGCTCCAGCATGAGGTGGTAGGGCATCATATATTACGAACTTGGTTCCCAGAAAGTTTGATCTTGCCAAGAGGACAAATAACATCATTATTGGAACTAACATAAAAATAGCTGATAAGACAATAAGCAGGGTAGAACATAAAAACACACCTTAGTTTCCCTATATATGTGTTACTCCCTTTTGATATATCATCAGCATGCAGAGAGATGTTGTAATCTGTGCAGGTGGGGCGCCTAAACTTGCGAGCAGCGAGAAGAAACTTCCCATCATCAGCCAATGCTGCCAAAAGACAAAATATAAAATTAATTTTTTGCAATGCAAAATGGAAGCCGTTATGAGCGTATCATCCAAAATTCAAAATGCTCCATTCAAAAGATTGAAAAAGGATAATCAAGAAATTAACCGAATATATCTACCCAAACAAAGTCATTGAACAAGAATCATGATGATGCAAGAGCCTAGATAAGGATGATAATCTCACCTTGAGTTAAGTTAAGGTAAAGATGATATGTTTGTGTAGACCGACTCCGTCTTATAAAGCACTGGAGGAGAGACTCTCTAGGACCAGGCTGAAAAAAAAATAATAATGATAATAACAAATAAGGCCAGTAACAATGAGCATACAAAAGCATAAAATGCAATGACATTAACCATTAGGTGATCATGAGCAATAACTATATAAAAGATCCCAACCAAGAAAAGTCACAAGTCACTGGCTAATTAATCTTTTGATTATCCCAACACATAGTTGTTGGCATCCCAAGAACAGCAACACTCAAAACCATAACAGCTGTGAGGAAATTTTTGGATGAGATTGGCCAGAATGACTTCAACAAAAACAATAAAGAGTCAACACAAAATTAGGAAAAACATTGATCACAATAGTTCACAAGTTATCCAAGCCAAAGGCGGCCCTTGAAAATCTCATACTAGCTCATTAGACATCATCGAGCAAGTTCTTTAAATAAATGAGATATGGGCATAATTTCTCAGCAGTGGTTTGTACAAAGTGTTTCAAGCATATTGCCATTTCCATTGTTATCATGCCATAAATACAAGAACTGGTCTTCCATTCATTCCACGTAGAATAACTGAGATATCATATGCCATAGCCAATTAACTCCTATGTCATTCAACATGCAAACCCATAAGGGAATCAGAAATATTGAAAAAAAAAATTACAACCCTGTAACATTGAAACATAACAGGAGTGGAGCAAATTGTCACAAGCGTATGAATTTTAACCGTAAGCATGATAACACCACAACTCTTTTCCCATGATCATAGATTTTTACAAGTGGATATCTATATATATATATATATATATATATTGGCCTATAGACACAATCAGTGGCATCCAAACTGGTATTTCATGTTCTGGTCCAAGGAACAAACCTATAGAACGTCAACTCATCAAGCAAATACTAAAAAATAAAATAAAAATTGAACAGCCAGTGGAAAAAGCCAAATTGAATACTAAAATCAACAACTGCACAATAAGGTTCAAGAGTTGGAAGGAGGGGCATTAGGAATCTTACCTGCTTAACTGATATTGGGAATGTCAATTTTCCTGACACCTCCAGCGTCCTGACAACCTCCTTCATGATGTGCCTCCAATTCCTGCAAACCTCAGCACAGACAACCACATTCCTCCGCAACGGCCATACAGTCTCCGACGCCTCTATCCTCACCAACACCTCCCTCAACAGCTCCTGAGGCATATTCGCCCAACAACTCTGCTTCGACACATCAATCTCCGCCGCCCTCGCCTCCGCCGCCACAGAACTGTCCTGAACCACCCGCCGCGACCTCGACTTAAAACCATAACGCAACTTCATATCGAAACTCCTCCTCGAAAGCCCACCTATTTCTGACATCTAATCACCGTCCCAAACAACAATAGATCATCTCTATTGGCTACAAAATCACGCTTATTTGAGATTGCAAATAATTTGCTTCAAATTAAAGATCTAAATCACGAACCAGTAAAATCAAGACACGAAAAGCAAATACACACACACGCACAACAATTACATAAAATTCATATAGATTTAAGAACGACGTTGAAATCGTCCCTCGGAGGCTAAGCTTTGGGTGAACAAAAAGGTTTACTTATTAGACACTCTTCGGATAGATGGCGGAGAGAAAAACACAAACACTGCGAATAGACTCTCAGAGTTTTCCGAGAATCAGGAACTTTCCAGGAAAATTCAATTAGAGGTGGAAATAAAATTCGATTACGATTACAAGCCAGTGACAGAGAGGGTGAGAACCGTGAGACTTATGCGTTTTGGTGTCCGTTTTCTGTAGACCCTGGGGGGGGGGGACAAGGAGAGAGAGTATTGGACACGGGCTGAATGTATGTATAGGATGACAGAGAGAGAGAGAGAGAGAGAGAGAGAGAGGGGAGTGGCAGTGCATAGTGAGGGGGGTGGGGTACACACTAAAGTAGAATCTATCTTTAGCAAGAGCACACGTAATTGATTTGGGTTATTTACTTATTTGCCACTTCATCACCCGATGGTAACATTCTCATGCACGGTTATTTTTTTTAAACCCCAAACACCGCAGCCAAGGGAGGTGTTTGGTGGACAAAAATTTAGTGAAAAGTGTAATTAAAATACAAAAAATTGATGTAAAAGTAACGTGTAATAAATTTTAATTAGAAGAAAATATAAAAATTGATAAGAATTAATAAATTTTAGTTAATTTTGACTAACTAAACACTCTTAAAGTATAGGGTTTGGAGTTTAAAAAAAAAATGAAAGAAAGAAAGCTTTGAAGTTTGGAAAAACTTTTAAAAAATTAAAAATTAGTACTAAAGTGATTTGATTAAAAATGTTAGAAACTTCTAAAATTTTTTTAAAAAAATTAAAACTTCAAACAAAGGTTGAGGGAGCATCTGGAGAAATAATTTTTAATAATTTTTTTTTTTTATACTTTTTTGTCAAAAGTTACTTCTTGTAATTTTTAATATATTTGGTGAAACAAATAACAAATTTTAATTATTTTTTGTAACTTTTAGATGTTTAATAAAATTTTTAACAATTTTTAATAAATTTTGAATTAAAAAGTTCCTGTAACTAAACAGAAAAATAACAAAAATTATTGATTTTCTGAATACTCAACAATCAAAAATTGGTATTTTTTAACTAAGAATTATATCTCCAAACATCCCCTTAACGTCATGCGATCAATATCAAATATTTTAAAATTAAATTGAAGTGCATTAATTTATTTTAAAATAAAAATACTCTTATCATGCCATATTTATATTTTCTTTCAATAATTTTTAAGATTTCAATTAAAATAAATATTTTATATTCTTTTAATACTTTCAAATATTCGAAAACTTCTTGATTCGATTAAAAAAATAGTATTATTAGTCTAATTAAGTTTAAATTTTCTTTATTCTCTACATAGAGATACGTAATCTCAAAAGTTTATTCAGTTAATAAATATAACTTTACCCTTTGCCGTTCAATTTTTGTCTTTAAGAATAATCACTCCTCTGCTGAACCTGCCAACCGGATCTCGTCGATCATCCCAATAAAACATCTTTTACGCCTTGTTTGGTATCACTAAAAATTACTAAAATTTATTAATTTTAACTACTTTTTGTACTTTTTTCTAATCAAAATTTTTTACATTTCACGTTTATGTCACATCTTTCTACTTTTATTATACTTTTTATTCCATTTTTTGTCAACCAAACATTCCCTTAATAAATGAAAAAATAAAAATATATCCATTTAGGGCATTAATGCATAAAATAGCCAAAAAATAAAAAAAAAATTGTGTTACGCTAAGCAATTATAAAAGTTAAAAGGGAATAAAGTTGTCGATTTCCTCAAAGTTTAATTATAATTACAAGAAGAATAAAGAGATAAAACGTGCCAACCTTGATTTATTTATCTTTAACTTGTCGTCTAGTGTAATTCTTTGTTATTTAAATAATACACACAATTGTTTAGCTACTAACCCAAGTTATATATATGAATTATCATATCTGATCCGATTAGAGTGATAAAAAGTGAGATAAAATAAAATAAATTATGAGTTTATAATTCGTGTTAATAACTCTTACAAATTTCTAAAAATTTTCAGTAAAATTTAGTGTGATAAACGCACCCATCACATGGTTCCACTTTATCATTATACTTGTGATTTGTTTGGCGTGATGTAAAATGTTGAAAAATTTTAAAAATTTTTAAAAATTATTACTACAAATTATCTCAAATTATTTTACTTTATCTTACTTTTTGTCGCTCCAAATACTCCCTTAAATACTAGAAAGGAACAACTTCATTATAACGTATAGGATCAGGTCCTTCACGTATGATCTATTCCCTAATTAATTGTCCAAAAATGATACATCAAGCATCCTTGATGTGGATATTCATTTTATCCATGTTTATGTGGCCTAATTTTTCCAAGGCATTCCATACATCACAATCACCTCTCTCTCTCTCTCTCTCTCTCTCTCTCTCTCTTTTTCATTCTTTCTTTTTTAATAATATTTTATTCTTATTATTTTTTTTGTTTAAAAAAAAAAAAAACTAGCACATCATTTCCTTCATTGAGCTTCTTCTTTTATTTTTCTCCTTTATTATTATTTTTTATTTTTATTTTTCATTGCCTAGAAGAAAATTAAAAATATCTTTTCTTGGAGGTTCTTCCTTGTTTCTTTCTTTTTTTTTTTTTTTTTTGCTTTTTAAAAAAATAATAAGGTAATTAGATTGGATGTTTAGTTCACCTAATTTGTTACCACATGCAAGGAACCAACCAACATGCACATTTCCTAATTTCTTTCAATATAATCTTAGGGATTGTAACAACTAGGCTAAGTATCTTATCTTATCTTTACTTCAAATCAAGGCACTTTGATGATAGCATCTCAATCATCCACCATTATGGTAATTATAATTATTGACAAAGCTGTTTTATCTATTTATTTGAATATAAGAAATTAATTTCAAACTACCTCAAATATCATCGATATATATATATATATATATATTATCCCAGTTCAAATTTTCAAGAGAGAGAGAGAGATCATTTTTAAAAGAATATTTGACTTTTGGTATGTTTGAAGTTATAAAAACTAGATAAAGTAAGATAAGTTGTAAGTTCGTAATTCGTGTAGTGAGATAAAAAATAAATAATTTTTAGAGATTTTCAGAAAATTACAGCAAACTAAATGGAACTTTGTTGAAATTTTTTACTCCCTGAATATTGGAAACAAAAGAATTAATGAAGTTTTCATTACTATATATATATATATATATATAATTTCTGTTTTGGTGGATTAAAAGAATATCCTAGTTGGTATTGCCAAATGATGGATCTTAGGATTCAACTAACCTTTCGTCATTAATTAAAAGCTTATTCAAATTTCTTTTCTATCTTATTTACCCCCACCTTGGATTTACCATTATGACCCAATTAAATAAACCACCAGTCATATCTCACATAATTGCTTTAAAGCCAACCCCACTCAACAACCAACCACCCCTCCCCAAAATCCTCCGGAGCTCCTCCTCCTCTTCCTCCGTCGACCTCCACACACTCGTGGGGAGTGGGTGACGTATTGATGCTTTTATGTTTGATTATCAGTCTTTATATAAAGTGTTTTTGGAATTGTATAAAATAAAATAAAATTATAAAAGTAAATATCTCGTAATTCGTACAATAAATAAAAAATTTTAATTTTATTATCTCGTAATTCGTATTTGTAGAGTTTTGTAAGATTTTATTTTATTTGGGCGTGCTCCAAACGGAGCCATACTAATAATATAGATATAAATAACGCATTAAAAATACCAACTGGCAATAATAAATTCCATTGCGTAACAATTCCAATAAAAAAAAAAATTAAGCTCCTCAAAAAAAATAAGTGTCCCCCACCCCCTCCCCAAAAAACAATAATAATAATAAAAATAACAACAAATTTTAGGCTTATTTTTTCCGTCCTCAGAGGCGTAAGAATCATAAATAAATAAGATGGTACAATTTTATAGATTTGAAGGGCTAACATAATAAAGTTTGGTGACTTGTAATCAAAATTGTTAAATTAAATTTTAAAAATTAATAATAACAAATTCTAGACTTATTTTTTCCATCATCAGAGGCGTAAGAATCATAAATAGATAGGATGATACAATTTTATGGATTTGAAAGGCTAATATAATAATACTGTTTCAGTTCGGTGACTTATGATCAAAATCATTAAATTAAATTTTAAAAATTTAAATGTTTTATTTGAATTAAAATAATATGAATATACCTGAACTATTAAATTTTAATTTAATTATTCTTATATTAATGTTACGAAACTGACGTAATAATGTTATATTAGCGTCTCTCTTTTTCAATTTTATGTCAAATTCCATCTCATCGTCACACGACCACCAACTCCGCCAACCCCCTTACCATGTCTATGGCACAAACCCAACTCCTATCGTCGTGAAGAAAATACTTGCTTCGTTGACTCAAGATGCATGATGTACTAAGAAAGTCAAATACGTTCAACAAAGCCATGATGAGAGAGAGAGAGAGAGAGAGAGAGAGAGAGATATGATCTTGTAGCCATTTACACGGCAAGAAACAACAAAAAGGGGGTTTGCTTCTAATCTTAGGAGGGGTTTGGCAGTTCAAAAAAAAAGAAAGAAAGCTTAATTTTCAGTAGTTTTTTTTGTGTGTTTTTTTAACATTTTTTTTTATGTGTTGGGTTGAACAAAGTGTATTTTTTAATTTTTTTTTTAATTTTAAGTGTTTGGTAAATTTTTTACTGTAGTAAATAAAAAAAGTGATAACTTTTTGTTTTACTTTTTACTGTAACAAATCAAAAAGATGAAAAAAAATTATAATTTTACCAAACACACCAAAAGTTACAAAATATAACTTTTAATATTTTTTTTAGCTAGTTTTTGAGTTGCCAAACGGGCTCTTAATTAACCATTCAAAATCCAAGACTTATTAATTAGCTAGGAAAAAAAGCTCCTGCATTAGATTACCTACATTTCCCTGTCCCGCACTTCTAATTGAGACTAAAATGATTAAATATTTGTTAAAAAAATAAATTTTAAATGATTAAATAAGCAAAATTTTCCTTGTGGATCCCATGTACCCGGAAAAGGGCTGGAATACGAAATAGAGTGTCCAGGATCATCTGTCCCAATTCCACAGCAAAAATAATAATTCCAACCAACCCCTCTTCCACTCCAGCAAATCAATAAAATAATTTCATTCGGATTTTCATTTTTCACACGTACAAAAAAATTAGAGTAAATTTCACTAACCTCTCCTGAGATTTTTAACACCAACAGAAACTTCTCATGAGATTTCTGAAATGACACTACCCTCCATTCCTTTACCAGATAAATTTCACTAACCTCCCCTAATCTATTTTTTTCTTATAAAAGTCCCGTTTGACGTAAGAAAAAATAACATAAATTGAGATAAAACATAGTTTAGAGTTAATTTTGGCGCCTTTTTTTCTGAAAAGCTGCAAACTGTGAGATAAATTGAGATAAAATGTAGTTTAGGGTTGATTTTGGCATCTTTTTTTCTGAAAAATAGTAAACTGTGAGAACGATTTTTCAAATCGGTTCCCACGGATTCAAAAAAATTCACAAAAAATAATGACAATGATACTCGTTTGAAAACTTTCGATACAAAGAATATGATTGTATAAAAAATTTACACATTCAAAAAACTCAAGGGAGGTTAGTGAAATTTATCCGGTAAAAGAAGGGAGAGCAGTGTCATTTCAGAAATCTCAAGAGAGATTTCTATTGATGTCAGAAACCTCAGGAGAGGTTAGTAAAATTTATCCGATAAAGACAAGGAGAGCATTATCATTTCAGAAACCTCAGGAAAGAGGTTTATGAAATTTACCAAAAAAATTATTTATGAACGCAATGACAGAAAGTAGATACATATTGGTGTGAACATATGCAATTCTAACTTCAAGATTACGCTAATTTTTACCCAAGTACCGATAGGACAGTTAAGCTAAATAATATATAAAACCAATACTTACCCTGCCGACAACCAGGTTTTATTTGAAAGTTTAAATTTTAATAATTTTTAATATTTTTTACCAAAAATTAGTAACTATAATCTTTGATACGTTTAACAAAATAAGTAACAATTCTTAACAACTCTTTATAACTTTTAGATGTTTAATAAAATTATTAGCAATTTTTAATAATTTACGATTCTTAACAAGTTTTGACAACTTTTGATAATTTTTGACAACTTTTGATAACTTTTCAACTGAAAAAATTACTATAATTGAGTTAAAAAAATAACAAAAATTAGTGTTTTATCTAACACTTAAAAAGGCAACTTTAAGTTCCGTTGCCACTTTTCGAAAAAAAATTTTAAAAAAATTTAAAAAATTTTTAATTTCTTCCATCTAAATTTCATTGTGTCATTTTCACATTACTTCAACACTAACTTTTATTTATTTATTTATTTTTTTAATTTTCCTAAACACCAAGCACTACCATAACAAGGTTTCGGGTACAGAAGGGCAGACCCATGAGGAGAAACTATTAGATAGAGGTGTATTGCACAGCCATGCGTTGCATTTAAAGATGTGTTTGAAATGATAAAAAAATGCGATAAAGATGTGTTCGGAATGATAAAATGGAATACAGTAAAATAACTTATGAATTAATAATTCGCACAATGAGACAAAAAGTAAATAAATTTTAAAACTTTTCAAAGATTTTTCACGATTTTTAAAACTTTTTAACAAATCAAACGCAACCCAAATCGCGTGACAATGTTCACTACCTCAAAATTTTAATTGCCGCATTGTACATCATATGTTACCACGTAATTGGTGCAATGCACACACAACTGTGCAATACACCACTATCTGATAATTTTTCAAGATGAAACAAGTGATCGCTTGTCCCCCTCAATTTTTTTTGGGTCAAATTATTAAAGTATTATTAGTATTTTAGTTTTATTACAAAATTACCCTTAATTCTAATTTTTTTAAAAACTTCTCTCTCCTAGTCTTTCTCTTTCAAGTGACATACCATTTCTCTGCCACTCCCAACCCCCACGGCACCCTCTTCTTCGATGGCCAACAGATTATACTCTCAACCCCGATCGCACTTCTTGATCAAAATAAGTATTCAAAACTTTTGTTACCCTTTACCAAAACCCCGAGTCCACCCCGAGAGAGAAGAGAGAGAGAGAGAGAGAGAGAGAGAGGGAGGAGACTTTGTAACTTTCTACACTCACCACTATGGTGACCTTTGTAATAGCATTGATGTTCCGTAACGCAAATCCATCCAGACACCAACCTCTCCCTTTTTTCTGAAGCTTTGAAAATATAGGACAATTTACCACAAACGGACAAGAATTTCTAGTTATTCACAATCTCATCTCTCAACCTGTGTCCATAAATATCAAGGTAAAGAGCAAGGGCTTCAGACCAAGTGGTTGGGCCCCCTACCCCACATATATATATATATATATATACGGGACATGACCTTACGTATCAATACATACCATACATCTCATCTTGCGTACAGGCTCGGGAATATTTATTATCTATAGTTGTGGGTCACTTGTTAGCTAGCTGTATCTTTCTGAGGAGATGCTCAGATACTACGCCCCCACAATACAAACACACGTACATGGACACGAACTAAATTTTAAATTTCTGAAATTCCAGTGACCAGCTACGCATAAAACCCATAGCACGATATATACATATAAGTTTGTAACTACAGCTCCACCCTAAAAGTGAAATGTTAAGGAAACATGAAACACAGCTATGTCTCGGGATCTAGATGAGCCCAACAATAACTCTGCACCAGACACCAGCTAAAGTACAAAAATATCTTATCAAAGCAGCAGGAACACAGGAACCATGGACCCTTTGTTGTTCAACGGTGAATACAGCAAGAAAATTGATTTCTCAAAGATGAAAAGCACACGGACAGAGCTCGTCCACATCTATCGCTATCAAACCTTCAGCTTTATATCTATTGTAAGAGTCATTGCTGGAGACACAGTCAAGTCCCAGCTAAACTGAATTGATTTCTCATTGAATTGGAACACTAAGTCACTTCCACCAAACCCCTAAAGCACGATAAATAAACAAAGGATGTGCCAATCAGCTGGACTCCTCATTGGGACAGTATCTATCCGTCACCCACTGGATGATAGCGATATGAATGCCAAGACATTAAAATCATTCTAAAACTCTTCCTGCAAGTTGGGTATTGTCTTTTATAGAAGATGCAGACCTTGTATATGTCAACTTGTAGGAAAGGGGCTTCCACATGGTAAACAAGGACTTGCATCAAAACATACCCTGCTTTTGTCTTAGAAGACACGAATTTCATAGGAAAAATTACGGTTTAAATCTAGCAATAACTAATTAAATAAGTCTTGACTTTCATGATTATAATCTCACCAAATGCAAATTTCTAGAGGAACGTTTTCAATGATGCAGCATTCCAACACTTCATATTCTACATTTACGAGGTCCTTAAACCTCTATGACAGAAGCAAAGCAAAGGTAAGTAGTTTATGGGCAACAAAAGGTTAGGAAAAGAGAGGATCATCCAAACACTGAAATATAAACTGGAGACCAAGAAATTTAAGTTTGTTTATTTCAACCAACTATAGACAAAGTTAGACGTCCACTAAAATTGCAGAGCCTGGACTGAAACTTCTCTAAATATTGCTTTTCTCTATCTCAAAATAAGATCCTAGCTCCCAAATTGGGGTGGGAAAAAAGGAAAGAAAAAAGAATATCAACTTCACCTACTAAAAATTCCCAACAGGATTCCTATGTAACAGGAACACTTCCTTTAGGCTGCTGCATGGTCCCTAGCGGCGTTCCTACAAATTAAAAAATCATCATTCCTTCCCCTTCCTTGAGACAGTTTAAACCAGTTAAATAGAAAACAAAAGGGCAAATAGGAATGAAATCTCCCACCTAATTAGGGATAAACCAGAAAGTTATATTTCTTAATTTTCAGAGAATTATAGGATTTCATTTTTAGACAAGCCAAGCTGTCAGTATTATTGCAGTTCAATTAAATATTTTTTTGAGTCATAATTAAAATCATAGTTAACATGATGATTGCTATGTCATCATAGCAAATAATCATCTTACTGGATTGTGCTAAAGTTTATGGTTACCATTAACAACTTTTTTTTTTTTTTTAATGTTTTATTTCTTGATAAGCGGTTACTGTTTCAGTGCTATATTCCTAGATGGTTTCATATCTTTTCTTGATAAGCAGTTACTGTTTCAGCGCTATATTCCTAGATGGTTTCATATCTTTTGCTATGTCGAGTTCTCTTTTTCCCTTTCTTTCATTCTGGAATAAAAAAGCAAAGTAAATCAAGTTACAGAGAAATTTGAAATGGCTACCTGAGTTTCCTGCAAAAGAAAAAGGCTTTGAAAGATAATTGTTTCTCATAATTCCAACTGGTGCTGTTTGACCTCTTAAGACATCATTCACAGGAACATGATTTGAGAAGGTCACTGTTGGCGCGCATCCTCCTAATTTACCTGAGTAAACATCTGAACTATCTGCAAGAGTTTGATCAAGTCTTTGCACAGAAGGAAAGGAGTGTTTCTCTATCTGTAACCCGATAACAAAAGTAGCTTGAGTTAGCTATTTCCCCAAAGCATAACAATTCAAGCAGCATTAGTACATTGGAATTGTGTGACATAAATATAAACAGATGAGCTTAGTTTCATGCAAACAACCATATCAACCATTTATGGTATAAGATGTCAGATAATACAAGGATACTTCCCTTATGACAAGTATTGGCCATGCAACCAGGCCTTCCTAAAACACATCAAGAATCTAGACTAGCACTTTTGAATCCAAATCTTCCAGTCACTAAAATCTCAAAGAGTGTCAATTGCTAAGTTCTCTCTCATTCAGAAAGGCTGAGGGAAGGACAGGCTGATAACAAAAAAGCTTTAGTTTTAGTTTTACAGGAGCACATACTAAAAGGAATTAATTAAAAGCAATCTCTCTTTGGAATTCGCAAGCATACTACAATAACCAATGGGAACCAGGGCTTGTGTTAGTATGTGTAGCAAAAGCACGGCCAGAAATTCCTCAAAAAAAAAAAAAATATTAATCATTGTTGAGAGAGTGAAATTATTATATAAACAGTAAGGATGTCTCTCTCTATAAAAGCTTGAGCTTTTTGGTCAGATAGTAACCAACTGTTTAACAATCATGATTTGTTACACGGACTTTGCAATGTGTGTTGGTTTAGGATCTCTTCAAACCTTAATTTTAGGAAATCAGGATATTTAAGTAGAAGTTGGGTATGTATGTGCGGATACATTGTGAATATTTAAATATATTTTATAATATATTGAAATAAGATAAACTAATTATTTTAAGAATATACTTGAAACTAAATAAAATTTATAGAAAAAATATTTTTATAAATCTAAAAAAAGAGTTTAACCACCAAACATTACTAACTTTAAATTTTATTCACACAGTAAAATGGTTAAGAACATAAAATTTCAACGTATTTTTATACTCATATCTCAATGACGAAAAAATATCACATAATGCACATTTGATAGCACCTCTGTAAATATGCATCATTAATTATTTCTCATCTAGTTCACATCATTTGACAATTCTTAAGTAAGACTATTTGTTGACAATGTGAGAATATTTACTTATATTTCCATTTGATATAGGTGTTCCACTTAATCCTGGTATTAGTAGAATATTAATTCCAACTCCTTATGACTAACATGGTTAATTGCCAATAATCGTAGCTATAATTTTTCTGTTGATTTTGGGTTGGGATTACAGTGGGTTTCCAATGAACCATAGCATGGATCTGTCCAATTTAGCATTCATCCCTTTGATGTTGCGTCTTTAATAATGGTCCAAAACTAACTCCAGCAGTCTGCTTATATTAACAATGCACTTCTAATATTGGGCTAAAAAACACAGTTTTCCTGCTTTAGAGTCCACTGCAGCCTATGAATCAAACAGTATAATAGATTCAATATTAATGAGGCAACTTAGTTGTTTATGTTTAGAAAAACAAGAGGTACAGAAGAAATACAAAAGAAGATGGTAGATGAAATGCAAAAGAGGAGGTAGATGAACTAGTGACTGGTGATTACACATCAGCCTGACAGTGAACCTATTAACAAATGCTACGAAAACATACTTCCTCCACCACCGGTTCTTCCTTCAGTAAAATCTTGGGTGTCACAATATAAGCAAAGACTTTGAAGCATAACCTACACAACTGTTTCGACATAAACATTCAAAGATATCGGAGAGGAGAGAGTGAAGAAATAACAGGAGCATAAAAAAACCAACAATAACCAAAGGGGGCTTGACAAATTAGTGGAATCCTCAGGGGGCAGGAAATGAAAGCCAACTTTGAAGCCTCTTGATTAACCAACCCAATCAGATCAGATGCACAGCGATGGATGAAAAGGTAAAAACTATAGTTTTTTTTTTTTTTTTTTTGTGGGGGGGGGGGGATGAGACCAAAGCTTTGCAAGAGTTAAAATGACTCAAACTTGTTACCCATTCCCAGCATTAAGTAGAGCTTTCTATAGGTATAAATTCCCCAAAGTAAAAACATGAGTCCAACCAACTCTTAGTAATTATATATCTACAAAACTCTTTTTGCACTTTTGATTGCATAAAGCATAGGCGTACAGTAAAGAAACTCAAGCACATCACTTTGACTTGGGGGTACTTAGTATGAAGCCAATATTATTGATAAATTACTCAGACGATCCTAAGTCACTAATGCTAATGAAAATGATATAGACAAGAAGCCATAATAAAATTTAAATAAAAAAAAAAAAAAAGCCTACTATCATGGAAAAGGGGTGAGAGATTATCAGAATGAAGCAGCAAATTGGAGAAGCAAGATCTTTTACAAGTGGTATTTGAACTCCTCCCCTAAGCCTCCCCATAAGAACACTCATATAAGCTTTTCCAATCTCTTTACTACTGATACTGGCACCTTGAACAAACGCAAAAAAAATAGGGGAGGCATGCTTGATAAGGTGCTTTTATTGAGAGTTACTCTACCCCCCCCCCCCCCTCTTTTTAGAAAGGTAACACCTCTTTCAACTTGAAACTTTTCCTAGGTACTTTTCCAAAATGCCATCCCAGACTAAAATGGCTTTGCAGGGAGATCCCAAAGGAAGACCCAAATACGAAGATGGCAGGTGACTAACTTTGCAACCCAAGATGGGGGTCAACAGGTAGACATCCAGGCCCTCACCTACGAGGATCAATTCAAACTTACCAAGATTCACACTCGAGCCTGACATTGTTTCAAAACATAACAACACAACGTACATCAAACTTGAACATTGAAGTAAGATCACTCTTAGAAGACTAGATTCCTAGAAGTTTTAACTTTTCTATGTCTCAAACCAGCTACTCAGTTCACATGCCTCAATAAACAATCAGCGCTCACGTCACAAGTTTTGCAAAGGTAGTAACACCATTGGTCCTCTAAAATAAGATTCGGATCAGATAACTTGGCAAATTTCAATGATATTACATTCTCTCAAAAAATGGCATTTTGTCTATTAATTTGAGAAACCATTTTAATAAGGAAGAAATTTCAACAATATTACATTCTATTATCCAACAAAAAGGGGATAATATCTTCTTAAATCTATGTTTTCTGCATGCAGTATCCACATAATAATCCATGACAATGTGCCCATGTAAGATAGACCATTTCAGAGAGCAGAGAGAACAAGAATGACAAACCTTTTCCCCCTGGACATTAATCTGTTCATCGGAGAAGTTCTTAGTAGATGAAACTTGTAATGGCATACCATTTCCTTTTAATGCTTTTGGATTCAGCAAATCACCAGTGAGCTCCACAGAAGATGCCTCATTATATAGGTAGGTAACTGCTGATCGGAGACGACAATTCCTTTGAGAATAAAACATTTTGGTTGCAAGGGGGGCTGGAACATCTATTTTAGAGCACAACAGTAATTTCCATCAAAACACTAAGGGAAATGCTGGGAAAAAAAGGGGCGGGGGAGTTCACTACTACTTTACAAAACAAAAATTCTGATCATTTGAACAGCTAAAATTAACTTCCTCTGAATTGCCAATGACATGGCCTTGCCATTTTCCAAAAGAGGGCACCAGAACAAGCAGAATGGGTCATAAAAAATGTGATAAAGTGATACCTTTGCTCAGAAAGGAAAATTCATGAACTTGATTGGGTTTTTGATGTTCAACAACACGGTCACTTGAACCTTTGGGAAACCCTCGGCCTGAAGAAGAAGAATGTGCCAAACATGAATACACCATACATGTCAAACAGTAGCACAAGTACTGTGACTTTCATTTTATGAGAGTCAAACTAGCGTCTTCATATTGGAATGCAGCCTAATCCATTTCCATATCTCCAAGGGATGCAAGTGCTGCAACTTTCTACTTTTCATAATTCAATGTTACAAATTTTGTTGATAGCAAAATATCCTATGAACTTGAAAGTTTCAATCATACTTCCAAAACATTAAAAAAGGAGAAAATGTTTGTCCCATAAACATATTGAAGGTTTTGACTCACACTCCATTCACTATGTATAGCCGAAATCAATCCTGCTTGCAAAGTTGAGGGAAAATAATTGAAACTATTGTAAAATAAATACAGCCTTACAGGTATGAGCCGCCTGAGCACTTGTACACAAACTTTTGGCCACGCCATTGGCTGTTTTAACATGTTCTGATATTGTTAAATCCTCAGATGCTATCCTATAAGATCAAGAAAATTTTGCATTACAAAGTGGAAACAGAACAAAGTTTTGTCACTGTCTAAAAGCAATTTTAAAAGAGAATGAGTTCTAAGTGAAACTGCCCCTCTAAATTGGAAATAATATTTAAAGTACATATCAGTTGAACAAAATCAAGTAGTCTCAATTTCAAATTATTCCTAAAGGAGCAAACCACTGGCTCTTTTCAAGAGGTAAAGAGCAGGATACAGACAACTCAGAAATATTCCCCACAAGTCACATGCCCATGCACTAATTATCTTCTAATTATTTTCCTGACGGGAAGAAAACTGAACCACCAGGAATTGTTTTTCGGTCATTAAAATCATTCGCCTCAAAAGGCATAAAAAAACACCAGCAAGTTCTTGAGCTTCCAAAGAAAAATAATTGTTCACTGGATATAACTAGCATAAATCAATGGCGCATTTAGTTTGGTAAATATAGAGAAATTAATTGCAATATTGAAGAAAGAAATTGTTTTTTTAATTAAGTTTAAGAAAGGAGAAAGAGATACACAATAAATGTTTTTAATTTTATTTTTTGATGAAAGTGTTTTTTCTTTTTTTAATGATGAATAAGAAATATGCAATAATTATCAGAAACGATACAGATAACCATACTTAATGATAGAGAGAAGCATACAATTTAGAACGCTTTGCTGGAGGTGGCATTACACCTGTTGAATGAGCTGTATTCCCAGGACTAACTCCTGAACCATCCATTATAAATGCACAATCTACACAAGATGAATTTCCTGAAGGGAAAAGGAGAAGGCAGCCAAAAAGTAAGACCAGATAAAGAAGACATCCTTGTAGTTTACAACAAATTCCCAATTCATGGAAGGCAATGCAAACTGAAATACAGTTTAACTAATCAGAAACTATGAATCAGTGTACAACACAAACAGAATTGAACTTATCCTTCTTTTGTACATGTCAAATCTTAGGACATGAGGAGTCCTGAAGTTTTTCAAACTCCCATACAGCTGACAGCTTTTGGATTAAGATCCTTGCATTGCATGCCAAGACAAAAATTGGATAAAGTCAAGAAATTTTGCATATTAAAATATTGCCAAAATTCAGTAACTCCTGCTAAATTGTTTCATGCATCAGGAGTCAGGACCGTGGATGGAACTCTGCCCAGGAGACATTCTGGATAAAAATCACAGACTAAACATGACCAAAAGCATACTAATACCAAGCAATATGATCATTACAAAATTTCAAAAAAAAAAATTAACTATGCAATTTACAAGAGAAACAATAACTTATTAAACTACTTATAAATTAATATATAGCCCTGAGGATCACGTAATAGGACAACAGCACTAAGATATGTGAAAGATGATAAAACAACATAAGAAACTAGAATTACTAAGCAATTACCAATTCCAATTGCCACATACAGAATACATGCATAAATAGTATTAATCGCCACAATTTCACAAGTGCCCAGGCTCTAATATCACAAGATTTCCTACTTCCATACATCGAAGTCATAGGCATCAGCAATTTATCCCCCAAAAAAAAAATGTCATTTGCATCAGCATGTGCTTTTGAGGTAAATTACCAAAGATCATTTTAAAGAAAAACGAGTCAACGGACCAATGACAGCAGGGAATGTATTACTGCTTAGGATTAATAAGGGCACTTAATTAAAATCACCACAAAGTAAAGCCAAAGTAAGGATTACGACTTAATTTGAGCAATGTAACCTTCACTTCATCATAGCAAAACTACTGCCATAACCACAACAACATCCTTTGCCAAACAAGTTCTGGTATAATAACCCAATAACACTTTTGAATGACAAACAAACCTTTTACAACTACAACCCTGGTAAGAGAAACAAGATTAGCATTCCGTCCAACGGTCAACAGTAGAACATGAACAGATATTTTTTTGGCAAGTAACATGGCTACATATTGTCAGTGCTTACATGACATATCACTAACACATGGAATCTAAAGGGGAAAGGGGGATCAATTACTGACCAAAAAAAAAAAAAAAAAAGAACCAGAGCAAAAGAAGATACGTTTTGCCTCCATGAGGATGGAAGAAGTCGGTTGAATTCGTCCTTCCAAATGGAATCCTGATGTGACAATATCATCAGCTGCTGCAGATTCAAGCCTTTCTTGCTCTCCACCTGACATGTCTTAAACAAAGGGAGGAAAGGAAAGCAAAGCCATCTACAATGAAATGCGATTTAAAAAATTTGTAAACAGAACGGATAAAGCAGTTAAAGAGTGTAACAAGGCAACCTGTAGAAGACAGAGAAGAAAAAACTGAAATCTTGTCCTCGAAAAAGAAGTAAAAAGGACAAGGATACTAGCATAAGTAGTTAATAACTTTTTTCTCTCCTTCCTAGGAGGTTTCTTGTGCCCAGTGCCACCATCAAGCTCCGAAACAATTTCTTCTGCAGACCTTAAAGATTTACAGAGCTCTGGAAAACAAGAAACCAAAAAAAAAAACACTCAGTAAGCACCATTACTAGTATTATGGTTTTGGAACGTTTGAACAAAACTCAAGCCAACATCAAAAAGTTAGCACTAAACCCCCACCATTTAGTTGTCGCTTAATTACAATAAAAATTAAATTGTATGGATAACAGTTGAAATGCCCCAATTTATGCTAATCCTAATTGCCCTCTAAGTATGTTTCAGTTATTTAATTCGGTTAGATAGTGGACTGAAATCATAGAAAGAAAGATGAGTAACAAAGAACATTTGATTTATCTAGGCTTAACACTTCAATTGACACTTGACGGCAAAGACCAAAAAGGGTGATTGCTCTTTAGAATACCCTGCCCGGGGGACAACGTCAGTGGCATGCCACGTCTCTCTCTCTCTCTCTCTCTCTCTCTCTCGGATTTTTTTTACTTCAATAGGAATAAAGGAAGAAGAATATTAAACTACTAAAGCATTTATTTTATTAAAATTACTATTAAAATAATAATTTATTATTAAAGTGATTTATTTTACTAAATTAAATTCTTTTAATAAGCAACAATTACCTCTTAAAATGATTTATTTTATTAAAATGTTCTATTAAATTAATTTTAATAATTAAAATAGTAATTTATTATTAACTTATGTTATTCAAAAATAATTATTATTAAAAATAAATATTTTGTAACATTAAATTAATTAATTTAAATATCGTTTATCAAATTAATTAATTAAATTAATATAAAATATATTTTATTAAATTATTTTAATTTTACAAAAATTAATAAAAGTAAATATTTTATTAAAATAAAATTAATTGCTATAAATAAATTTGCATTAGCAAACATGTTTTTTGTCGTCATTTCAGAAGGAAAAACAAAAACTGAAAACAAAAAATTGAAAATAAAAATACTTAAGCATAAAATAAAAATAAATAAATAAATAAATGTTACCAAACAGCCCTAAAAGCCTTCACCTAAATCCATAATATAAATTGTAAATATATCATCCAAAATTAATAATTCATAAACACATCATCCAAAATACAATGATATCTTTAAAAATCGAGAATTCAATAATTTTGTCACCAATTTTACATGTATACATGAAAATACAATAATATAAATAAATAAACATTCGAATAAAGTAAATATGTTATTATGTAATAAGTTAATGACTATTTAAGTCCAATCCCTTAGCAAAATAAAATTTTAGTATGTAATTATTACATGTTAAAAATAATTCTTGTTTAATTAAATAAATTATTTTAATTTTAGCTTAATTTTGTCTAGATTTAAATTGATAAGGTCAGGTCAAAATTATTGAAGTCGTCACTACCATTGACGCCTTCATGCAAATATGCGAGCGGCACTAAGATGCATAAGTCGTAAATGACATTAATGACTTTTTTTATGTTAACGGGGATACAAGAGAGAGAGTATATCCATTTGAGTCCTTGTTGAACTAATTTACCAAACTAGAGGCAAAGTCATCAATACCATGACTTTGCCCCTGGTTTAGTAGATAAGTCCAATAGGACCCAAATGGGTAAATTCTCTCTCATCCCTATTAAAGTAAAAAAACCCCTCTCTCCCTCTCTCTCTCCACATTATAAACTAAATACCATGATAAAAAAGAAAATTGACTCATAAAAGGACAAAAAGTACCTATACAACATGATATAACATCCAGAAGGATGGAGTGGTGTAATTTTAGTCTTCCAGAGAATTGCAAATATATTGCTACCACCAAATATTGAAAATAGTGGTATAGGTAAACAATGAAACGATATGTCTTACTAGAAAGCTAAAGTCCTTAAATCTGACATGCCATTGAAAATAAAATGATCAAGTCATTGTTTCACCCAGTTCAACATAAGCTCTGCTATGACATGTCAAGTGGCTTATTAGTTTCATTTAGAATTAATTGTATCTTGACTTTCAGCTCCAATGGCTCTGAAACAAATTTTCATTGTCTGATCCATATAGTAATAATAATAGCAAAAAAAAATTGATACCTGCATGAGCTACATATTGGCTGGCTTTGATTGGCTTCCCACAAGCATTGCAACATACCTTCAAAAAAACATTAATGACAAATTAAGTAAAAGAAAAGCCGGTATAAAAACATGCACACACAGATGTTGAGGAAGCTTTAGGAACTAATGGCATGCAACAATAATACATAGGAAAATTATCCAGTGAATGGATATTTTGGAGATAAAAGTATTTAGTAAATAAAATATTTCCATAGCTGCAGTACATTTGAAAATTTTCCATCAGGTGAAGGAATTCTTTGAGCTACACAAAGAATATATTAGAAGAAAAAACTGGATGAAGAAGAAAGAAAGAAATAACAGCAACCCATTGCACAAGATATATCTTTGCTGTTCCATTGCTCACCATCATTGAATTCTCAATTTCATCATTTTCAATAGATTGCATGATATAGACTTCGAACTTCATTTAGAAAAAAAATCCTAAATCTCACAAAAGTTTCAGCTAACATACATTTTGTTTTAACAATATTATATCCAGCTGTGGCCTTTCAAAATCAGCATCAGTCCCAGGTATTTAAAATTGAACTAAAAGTGGCAAAAGCTACTTCAGATTGATTTGGTCGTGTTTGTGACCCAATCCATTCTGTTATTGGATGGTAGCAGGTTTTCATCTTTCACGATCAATAAAAGAGTTTTTGACAGACCAAATACGAATATTATTTCAATTAAAAACATGATTTTACAATCCTACAAGCATAAGTATGCGTATGCATATTGTTTCCTTGCAACCTCCTGAATTGCATCAACATTGAAATGACATCCCTTTTGCTGGAGGCCGTCAAATAAACCTCACTCAAATGTTTCAATGCTACAGCACTACAGCTGAAAAGAATTAACAATCATCACATTGATTCAGCATTCCTCTATCAAATTTGCAATTAGAAGATACAGAAGTATTTGGAAAGTCCAATAGATACATATGGTGTGAGCTATCATATTTACTATAGTAACACATGCACAATGTTTTTTGCATGAAGAATCAACAACAAAGCATAGATCTTCATTCCATGTCTCCAGGCTAAATATTTCTGACATATCTCATTCTTAGGCACACATAAAACCCCATGTTGAGCTAATTACAAGTAGAAACTGAAACACATCTTTCAAGAGAACATTGCACATTGTATGCATACAAACAGCTTTGCAAAGGGATTTCTCAGAAGTAAAGTGGACATCATGAAGCATCTAGATATTAACATGCAAAACATACCAAAAGACGAAGATTTTTCAAACCTTACCAAAAGCAAAGGATCTGTCATAGGCTGCAAATCAAATACATGCATATCTGCAACACAAAATTATCAATACAGCTGAAGAAGTCCCAACACTATCCAACACAAAAACAAACAAAATTTAAGATTGATGTACAATTCATAATAATTTAAATATCAATTGCATCTATAAAACCCACACCATAAAACAATGAATTGTGTTCAATTAGTATGTTCTCATCAACTACACTTAGTTACATGGTATACATACACAACCACACCCTATTGTTGCAAGAAATTATCGGTCTCGTCTTGGTAAAGGAAGCAAGGAGGATTTGATCTTGCAGGATCACACTAGCACAATGACTGCTGTCTAGTGCACTGCATGAACTCTAGGGGCTTTCTCTGTATCATTCTTCCTACAATTAGAAGGCAGTAAGGAAAAAAGGAAAAAAGATTTGAACTTTCTTTCCATTTCAACCTCGTGTTCCAAGGTTATCAAGTATGTTCTTTCCAGCTGAGTATGTTTTACAGTTAATTATGTTGATTATCCACTGTTACAGCAGGAAAGCACACAACAATCAATAACATTTTCATTTACAATAGTAGATTGTAACTTAAGCCCGATTCCTGTCATTTCTTGAGGCAACCAATATCATTACTAAAACCAAGAAGCAAACAAGCTTCTGCTACCATCCCACTGCTTTGTGTCGGCAGTGTTACATAGACTATTTTATTTTATCCAATATATCTGCATCCACCAAATATGACAAAGTTAAGGATATGGCATATGTGTCCAACTCCCATACCCAAATTGGACATTTGGATCTTTTAATTTTTAATAATATTTGAAGAGCAGCAGGTCTTGTCCAACCCTTCACAGAGATGGAATATAAAAATCACAATTTTCCTCTAAATTCCACTTAATTTCAAGTACATATCTAAATACTAATTGCATCTTCTGTCAATATATTATACAATTTATATATATTAAATATTCACGATGTATCCACATACCCATACCAAACTTTTTGATACATATTTCTACATCCTAAAATTAAGACTTCAGAAGGTGTGGCACCTGGACATTGCCAACCAAATCCATGTAACATAGGTTTTGGGATACAACAACTACAGCTCTTGAAAGAAGGGGGAACCATGGTTGAATCACAGGACCAAGAGTGCATGAATTGGTATTTGACAAAAACGTAAACTCACCGTCTTCATCAAGCAAATTTGCTTCATCTGCCTCGCGTAATTCTCTTTGGATGTACTGTGCAGCTAATTTATGGTTGCTAACTTCGTCTGCCAAAGGAAGCAAAGGGGAAAGGAAGGAGAGGACAATGTCATTAAATAACTTAAATAACCAAGATTTTTGCTCAGTAAATACAGTACAACCTCCCATATCAGCTATCTTGGTCTTTATATGACATCCTCATACTAGATGAACAGAGTCCAAATCAAATGAACAAGAGTGAGAAGGTGACCAACTATCAAATATGAAATTGTTAAGATCATTTGACACAGGCAACAATGATCTTGCAAGCAGTACTGTTTTAATACACATCAAGAAGAATATTCTTTTTACTTTTCTAATTGATAAATTATAATTTCCTAGACAATTTTGAGTGTACACATAATGCGAACACATTATTGTTATATGTTGAGTTAGAAAAGGGAAAATAAAATTATTTTTTTGCACGCACTTCTGCGTGCACGTATTTATGTTTTGGTGCATATGTGTAGAACATATGGATGCTTGGTGTTAGATTGCTAGCTAGCCCCCATCTCACCTAAAAGCTTAAACTGTTAGGGAAAGAGACAACTTTATCATTCATATCACTTTTTATACTCTCAACATACTGTCCCCAGATTGATTTTTTTAACAAGGCCAAAAACATATAACAATTGACTAACAAGAATGAAACTTGAACCCAAGACATTTGTCCACTCCGATACCACAGTAAAAAAGATATGAACCCAACTCAATCCTGGAAAACAGTTTACAAGGTGAGGACTACCCAAAACTTTTATATGGAGATTAGACACATGATAAAGGCAATGTGGGACTTGGGACTTCACTCACAACCTCCCTCACTCAAAAGAGCAGAGTGATGTGAGGGAGGAGGTTCAACAATGAGCAAGGCCCAATGAGAAGCCCAATAAAAAGCTCAGTGAGAAGACACTCTAATAACATGTTGGATAGTTAGCCACCATCTCAACTAAAATCATAAACTGTTAAGAAAGGGAGGGCAACTTTATTATTTAAGTTGGTTTATTTTCACCCAAGACGCCCCCTCACATGTAACTGGACTAACTTTTCTTGAATGGGCTAAACACGTGCAATTATTGACGTTTTTTCTTGGTGAGGGTGAGGTTTGAACACAAGACCATTGTTTGCTCTAATACCATGTTAAAGTGTTAGCCATCAGATCACTAAAAAGTTTAAGTTATTTGGGGGGAGGGGCAACCTTATCATTTATTTTGGCTTGTTTTCTCTCAACATTTGGCTTTAACATATCAAAAATAAGTCTTTTTCCACAGTAACCATGCCAGGATGCAGACTATTCTTTCATGAGCTAACAACTCTTGAGAACCCAATGAAGCAAGAGATGTATGCAAGAGTGCACTTCTTATCAGCGCTGTTTGTTCCTCACTAAATAATTCTAAAGCAAGATATGTGTAACTGACCTATTTTTCGACCACTTTCCACGAACACCCCATTATCTTAGGTAGGATATAATGTAATGCATTTACACTTTCATATTGCATTAGACTATTTCAGTTTGAATTCATATGATCCATGGGAAACCCTAGAGTCAAATTCCAACATTTTGATACAAGCCTTCGTACGCAAAATTACAGTTACAATCAAGAAGTCAAGTCCCATACCTGCAATAGTCCGTGAGAAGCTTCCAGCAGCCAGAAGCCTTGCCATGGCTGCCATTCTCCCACTTCCAAGTGGGCATACCATTGGGACTTAGATAAACTGTACAACTGTGGAGTACGGGCAAATATCAGCTCACAAAAAATAAATTTCAAAACAGTGAAATAATAAGTTACAGAAAATGGAATGAAGAAAGAATCTACATTAACATCTAAATTTAAAAAAAAATAAATCCAAATATTTATTAGTTATACTGGCAGCACAACTAGACTGTATTCTAGAGCTTTCACTTAAAATTATCGAACAAAAAATAAATTTAAAATAGCGATAAACGATGATTACATAAAGGAGTAATGGAGGGGAAATGATCATATCCTAAAACATATAGGTGCACTCACAAGTCACATGTAAAACACATGCAAACATAAGGAAGACAACAAAGGAATCCAACTTTGGAAAAGGTACCCAATGTGGATACTTACCCCACCTTGCTTTGTAAACTTGCCATCACATCTCCAGGGGCATAAATGGTAACTTTTTTCAAGGGACCAGGGTTAAGAGTTTTGAGAATTCCACAACACAAGCAAAACTAGATATCAAAGTAGTAATATGAAAATATAAATATTTATTAAGTACTGGCCACAATTATACTTTTTCTCCTTAAATATAATGGATTGATGGGTTTAAAAATTTTTTTTAGACTTCTATTATTATAATGATTTAGAGCTTAAGCTTAAGAAAACAAAATAAATATAAGATTTACAAAATACAGATATTTGTGTGCGCGCGCGCGCGCGCACTCAACTGACTCAACCCAACTTAACTAGGCTTTTTTTCCAACTAAATGAGGTCAGCTACAAGGATTATTTTTCTCCAATATGCTCGATTAAGGGTCATTGCCTCCAATAACCCATGCAAACTCATGTCTTTCTTTATTATTTATAAATGTATATATTATGTATATTTTAATTTCCAATTTTAAAACATATACAAAGTTAATAAATTTTATATTGATAACAAAAAATAAATATGGAAGTAAATATTTGTAAAATGAATTGAAAAGAAAAAATAGTGCTTTTGGATCTAGTCATGCCTATAGGGGATTAATGCACACATGCTTTAGCTTCAAACATAAGAACACAAGGATAAGTTCCAAAAGCACTCCCTATTGCGCAGCAAATCCCTTCAACTCAACTCAACCAAGCACAGCTGTGCCTCAAATCGCCCCTCCCCATGACAACCAAATGCTTCATACTAGCTGAGTTCAAGATCAAGGGGAGAACGACTTCCAAATTGGTGTCGACGTGAAATGAGCAAAGAGTACCCAAGCACTAGCCCTTCACACACACTTGAGCAAAACGACAATTTTTTGTTGCTAGGCTAGGGTTACAAAGTGTGACTGTTCATCAAAAGATGTTAAATAAAGATCTAATTCGTATTACAAAAAATATAAAAAATTGTAATATTGCAACAATTTCAAGCTTAATTTATCTCCTTTCAAGAATAATGAGTTTTAAGATTTTTTTTTTTTTAATAGGTAAAGATTTGGGTTTAAAATTTTTAATAAGACTTCCATATTTGTTCTTTCTTTTGTTTTTTAGTAACTTAGTAAATCACCATCTGGCAGTGTTAGCTTTACCCAGCCTACATAGCTGGGTGAAGGGAGGTTTCATGCCTAGGCATCCCTCAGGGAATACTAGCACTCAATGGGGATTGAACGAGGGAACCTCATAGCCTTAACACTTAATCTTAAGATTCTCAACTCAGTGAACTCACAGACTGCTTCAGCTATCCCCTGGGATTAATAAGACTTAAAAATTAAAAAATGAATTTTCACCTTACATTTAAGAACATGTAATAAATATAATTCAATAAGAAAAAATCAACTCCTAAAAACAAAACATATATAGAATAAAAATAATGAGCAATCAGTAACAAAAATTAAACATGGCTTGTATTGTTTTTTTTTTTTTTTTTTAAGGAAATGGATTACTTGAAAAATGAATTGAACATATAGAATAATAAAAAATGATGAAATAATTAAAAGGGGATTATTAGCTAAAAGTTTTGGATTTCAATTGTTTTAGAATAGGAAAATAATAAATATTCATCTTAAATATAGGGATTCAAATAAGAATTTGGTTGGGAAAAAATACAACAATTGTTTCCTTAATCACATCTTATAAAGCATTTAAACTTAATTATGGTTGAGGAAGAAGCCAATGAGACCTGATAAATTTTTGCAATTACAAGCTCAAAAATTGTTCACCCAAATTACCCTACGCTTAAAAAATATTTTTCACCCAAATTATCACACACTTTCGTAAAAATATTAACTGCAATAAGTTTGAAAATTATCAGCTGATAGCTTGGCAGTGTCTCATCCTACCACAAGAGATGGGGTTGCAGAGTTCAAGAAGGACAAGGAAAAGGAGGAGGCAGAGTAAGGGGAGAGAGAGAGAGGGAGGAATTCTAGCAGACAACGTATTTAAACAACGCAATAGGCTACAGCTGAATACAGAAAGTAAATTTTATCTAACAATATTATAATTTTGCATCATATCTGTCCAATATAAGGGGAAAAAATAATAATGGAAATATCTAAAGTGAATGAAAACAAAAGCAAGAAATTTTGAAAAAATAGAATAAATAGTGTAGAGTGCTCATCTATGATAAGTCAGAAACTTGAGGGATTCAGCAGCATAGCATAAATAGCAGATAAAATTAAAAACAAAGACAAGGAGAAACAACATTCAACTTTGGAATATGCTAGAACCTTACATGTATATTCCACTGTGCAATTAGGTATGACGTCTCATTAATGTCTATCCGTGATACTTTACAAAACTGCTCTTTTCCAACAACCGAATGCTAAGATCTCCGTAAAACTTCAACATTACTCACGAATATAGAATGTTAATAAATGCAATGATCACATTAATTGTGACACCTGGTTTCGATAATACAACAGGTACTAAGTTGACACAATTCACCTGCATTCAAATTGAATATATTAGTTTTAATGATTTTCAATTCCTTCTACTGCAATAACAAAAACAGATTGATGGCAGAGTTTCTAGATCTAGTCCGACATCAAATAGATTATAGAATGGGTTTCAGTCTCCAGCCTTATCTCTCTCAGCAGCACATACTCAATAATTTCCCCTAAATTCATTGCCTTATTAAATATGTATATAGAATCTCGGCACAGTTATTTTAATTTACTTATTATTTTGTTCGCCCCTGCAAACTTAGTGAGAGCACATATTTGAACTAAAATATTCATTTTGCTGGAACAGTTTTTATTTGCTTTTATTTTAGAGTGAACACAGTCACTTGACGCGCCCAAAAAAATTAAAATCAACCCCTGTATAAGAATGAAAATTAGTCATGTACAAGAAGCACAATGCGAGCCAAAACCCTTCAGCCAAACCCAAATCATGCCCGTATCCCAAATTAAAGAAAAAAATAACAAATTAAACACGGAAGTAAGGGTTTGTGAAGCTGATATCATCAGCATTTCACATTTACAGCCAATTTCGCACCCATACTCCCCCTCCCTCCCTGGTAAGCGGCACAAGCAATTTATATCCAACTCTAAGATGTTCAACTGACCAATAAACTTACAAAATAAAATAAAATAGAAACTCATAAATGCCTGGTACTATAATTTGAGTGAAAGGACAACACACATTCATACATATATAATACCAACACATCAATTCAAATTCTATGTTCGTCAAATTAATCTCATGAGACGTTACCTCAATATCTACCGGACGAAAACCAGCCAAAATCGAATCAATTGGGCGAAAACGCATCAAGATTCAGCGAAATTCAAGCCAATCCAGAGTCATCACCTCCGGTGAACGTTCGATGAGCTCGAGATGGATGAAGAACAGAGAAGCGTAACAATGGCGAAAGCAATAACCCTAGGAGAGAGAGAGATGTGTGCTTTCTCTCTCTAAAATTGAGACGCTCCTCTTTTCTCCCCTTTTAAGAGAGAGAGGACAAAGAGAGAAGAGGAGGTGGCAGGAGAAGCGAGGAAGGAATGAGAGGAGACAGGGCTTTTCAGGGAGGGGGACTTTGGCCGCGAGTACCATATGTCTGTGCAACCGCTCGAGCTGTCACACACGTCGCGTCAAAGTTCGGATTTTTTTTTTTTTTTTTTTTTCCGCTGCATTGTGTTGGGTTTGGATTTGGCTTCTAGCTTTTTTGTCTTATTTTTTATATGATTTTTTATTAAAATTTTTTTAAGATATAACATTCAATTGTGGTAATTACATTTATAAAAAAATAATTAAAAATTTTAGGTCTTTTTGCTAAAAGATAAAAAAATAATTTTTTACTACTTTTTTATTTAGAAAGACGTGAATTTTCAAATTTTTTTTTAAGCCATTCAACAAGGGTAAAAACTTCAAATTCTTTAAAAAATATATTTTAGTTGAAAAATTATATAAGATAAAAAAAATACTAAAAAAAAAGTTAAAAACTATGGCCCTGTTTGGCCTACAAAATATTACCAAAAGTCATCAATTTTTAACTACTTTTTATACTTTCTTTTAAATAAATTTTAACACTTATCACATTTATGTCACATTTTTCTATTTTTATTGTACTTTTTTTTCAAAAGTTGGCCCACCAAACGGGCTCTATAATAAAACCCAACAAATGCTAATTTTTGGCTGAGTTTAGCGCCCAAAACAACTTTTGATTTATAGGGCTCATTTGGCATAAAATAAAACTCCAAAAAATTCTATAAATATCTAACAACCCATCTACCTCTAATTTTCTCGCCATCACTAATTTTAAAAAATTCTAATATTTCGCTAAAAAAATAAAAAAATCTGAAAGTAGGTTAATCGAATGTGTAAATTTTTTATATAATCATATTCTTCATGGCAAAAACTTTCAAACGCGTACCATTGTCGTTATTTTTTGTGAATTTTTTTGAATCCGTGAGAATAGATTTGGAAAATCGTTCCCATGGTTTGTGACTTTTCAGAAAAAACGACGCCAAAATTAACATAAAACCACATTTTTATCTTAATTTATCTTTTTTTTTTACTCCAGACATGGCCGAGAAGTTGTCACTTGTCAATTCGGTTGCATCTCAGCTTAAAATTTACATAGATGAATATTTTAATCCAACGATCTCAAACTGTGTTATCTTCAAGCCTTCTCTTTTAGTTTTCAATGTATGTTTAGAGTGAAAATTTTGATAAAAAAAAATTATTTTTTTATTTTTCTAATTTTTCTTTGTACCAAAAATCTCAAACCTATTTTTTTTTACCTTTTTATATTTTATCAACTTTTTCTAATTTTTTTAACTTTTTCCAATTTGTTCATTTTTTTTTTTGGAAAAACACAACAATAATCTAAATAGAAAAAAGATAAGCTGACATAAGAACTTATATCAACTTGGTGATATTGATGTAAACCGTTTGATTAAAATTCAATAATATAGATGAATTTACAAAATTTTAATCCAAAAAATGCTAATGCATTTAGACTATTAGATTTTAATTTAACGACTCCAACCACGAGTTACCATGTTGACATTAATTATTATGTCACCTCTCCAAATCCATCTAAACATAACTATTTTTTATTTTATTTTTTTGACAAAATTTGACACTTCTCAAACAAGTACCTAAATTTTTTTTTTATCTTATATGTTTTTTTTTTCAAATTTTAACATTCTTCTCCAGTAATCATTTTATTAAGGCTATGTTTGGAACTTGGATTTGTGGTGGAAAAAAAAAACAAGTGAAAAAATAATTAAAATGTAAAATGAAGTGAAAAAGTCAAATTTATTTTATTTTTTATTAAACTATAAATGAGACTAAAATAAATAAATATTTATTAATGAACTTTAATTTTTACTTGTATAAAAATTACAAAATTATTAGTTTTATTTTTCCTTCATTTTGTCCTTCCACAAATTCACATTCTACACATAGTGTAAATGTGTGTTTGGAGTAAAAATTTTATGAGGGAAAAAAAGAAAAAAAAAATATATAGAAAAAATGAAAGAAAATGCAAAATCTTGAATATATTTTATTGTTTGAATGAATTTAAAATATAATAAAAAACAGTCATTAATAAATTAATTTGTAATATGATTAATTTTAATTTCCTAGATTTTGTGTCTTTTTTCTTTTTTTTTTTTTATCATGACCCAAACAAAGGATTAAATTTTGAACCTTCGCTAATTTTATTTTCTCTCGACAAATCGTTGATAAACGCCAAGTCAAAGTAAATATGAATTTAGACTTTCAGCTTCTATTGAAAATATATATATATGTATATATATATATATATATATATTTTTTTTAAATATTAAAATTATTGTATAAAAAAAAGGTAAAAAACCATTAGTAAGAAAGAGAAGGAAAAAAATTTATACAAATGAAATAAAATAATAAAAAAAGAAGAGAAAAAGAATTAAGAAAAAAACATTCGATCCTCAACTGAATGGACTAAACATATAATAAACTAGAAAAAAATTATCAACATATTAGTTTTTTATTTTAATTAATTTTAATTTCTATGTTTTATTTATTTATTTTTCTATTTTCTATAATAATCTAAGAGAACAAATTTTAAATTATTATCATTTTTATCCTATTTGGAAAAATTATTGATTTTAAATAACATGCAAGTGAATAAGAGTTTAAGTTTAGCTTTCATTAAAAAATAAAATTTTCAACGTGTTGAAGTTGTGTAGAGAGAGATAGAGAGACATGAGTGAGCTGTGTACAGAGAGAAAGAGAGACATGAGTGAGAAACAGAAGAAATCTAATAAATTATAACAAAATAAAATTAATTAATAAAAAAGGAAAGTGGGAAAGCACTTGAACGCGTGCACACATCCCAATGAACACACGTGTCAATCATGAAGGTAGATTTAAGGGTTTTTCTTCCCAAGCTGAGAATAATTTATCTAATTGCACATTAACCCCCTGATGAGTAAAGTAATCTTTAAAACCACCATGAACTCTATTAAATGGTGATAGCTAAACTATTAGTTAGGAAAATTACGACAAAACCCTTACACTATTAATTTGTATAAAAACAAATCCCCACGAACAGGCATTCGTTTATTCGTATATACCCAAAAAAAAAAAAAAACAGTTATTCATAAATAAACATTAAATTAGAAAACTGTAAACTCAATTTTATTTACGTCTTCAATCTTGATAAATCAATCGGATAAACTTTGATCGCTAATTATTTATTTTTAAAAACTCATTTTAAAAATAAGATGGTATTTGGAGTGAAGAAATTTAGTATAAATTGATAAAAGTTGTAATATCGTAATTCGTACAATAAATAGAGATTTGTTGTGTTTTGTAAAGTTCCAAACACATCATAGCCCCGTTTGGCGTAAGAAAAAATAAAATAAATTGAGATAAAATGTAATTCGGGGTTGATTTTGGCGTCACTTTTTTCTGAAAAATTACAAACCGTGGGAACGGTTTGCCAAATCCGTTCCCACGGATTCAAAAAATTTACAAAAAATAGCAACAATGGTACTCGTTTGAAAACTCTCGACACGAAGAATACGATTGTATAAAAAATTTACACATTCGGATAACATACTTCCAAATTTTTTATTTTTTTAGCAAAATATTGAAATTTTTTTAAATTAGTAATGGTGAAAAATTTAAAGATAAATGAGTTGTTAGAGATTTATAGAGATTTTCAGTGTTTTTTTTATACCAAACGCAGCCCATAATACATTGTCAGTAGAATAAAAATATATATAGAAAATCTTGGTATGCTACAAGTTATCATAACATGGATTTAATCATGAAATGCTTTTATGGGTGTGATAACTATCTTGAGATTGTAAGTAATTAAACCACAACAATTATGGCCGATATATCGACATATTGTCCGGACAAAAGTTTCACTCCTTGATAAGTTAAAACACGCACCTTTGAAAATTTAAGCGCTCATTTGGTTTTTATTTTTTATTTTTTATTTTCTGTTTTGAATTCATTTTTTATTTTGTGCTTTTGAAAATAAAGAAAACAAGTTAAAATTCATTTGTTTACTTGTATTTTTAAAATTTATTTTCAAAAATAAAAAATAACTTTACACATGAAATGAAAAATGGCAAAAACCTGTTTTGAGAGTTTTTAACAAAAAATGAGAAAAATATCAAAACAAAGAAAATAGAACTTTTTTTATTTTCTCGTTTTAAGAGTTTTAACACATAAAATAAAAATAGAAAACAAAAAAGTAAACTAAATATTACCTAAATTTTCCAACCTCTACCGGCTAAGACTCACTTTTCAACTAATAATTATAGGTGCGTTTAGAGTTGTATAAAAGTGTATAAAATAAAATAAAATTGTAAAAATAAATATTTCGTAATTCGTGCAATAAGTGAAAATTTTAAATTTTGTTGTTTCATAATTCATATTTGTAAAATTTTGTAATATTTTATTTTATTTAGTAGAACTCCAAACAAAACTTATATAAAAAAGGACATGATACCTAGCAGCAGTGGTAATTTATTTTTAATGGAAACCCAATTCATTGCACTTTAAGTACACCAATACGTCAACTTTGAATCATCAATCAGATGATCAAAATAAATTATCATATAAATAGAGGTTGTTGTATTATAACCATTCGTGAGAGTTGATCATCAAGTTCCCTATGATTATGAACTAAAGGTGGAAGCACAAGTGATCATGAGTTCATATATCTATATGCATAAATCACACCCACACACAAGATTTTAGCTTAAGTGTGTTCCTTAATCTTAACATTTCTCATGCAATCATACATTTGCCATAACAAACTAAAGACGAATATATGTGCAAAATAATAATAATAATAATAATAATAATAATAATAAATTTTATTAATAATTCACCAAACATATAATGTATAACTTGTAGGTTATATACAATCCAATAAGTCGAGTCCGAACTTTTTAATAAACCAAATCAGTTATTCATAAATGATAAGATTTATTTATGGTGCTATTTGTAGGAGTTGTTTTTCATATTAATTTGTAATTTGATATATGAAAAAAATATAATTTATCATTACATTATTTATGATATTTTAATAAATCAATATGGTGTTATTAATAAATTTTAGAATTTATTAAATTGAGTGGTACAATAGTTTAAATATAGATTTTATATTTTGAGAAATGATAATTCATAAGGTAATTATTAGTATAAAAATGATCTAATTAAATATAAATAAGTTGTAGTACAATTTATAAAATAAAAATACACTATAATATAAATAAAAAATAAATATATTATTTTATTTTTAATATATACTATATAATTATATACATATAAATATTAAACAAGTTTGAGCTTCTAACAAACCGAGTCGAGGAATGTTTAAGCCTGGCTTGTTTAATATACAAGACTATTTTTTTTTTGTTTAGGCTTAACTCATTTATTACATAAATGATTGAGTCTAAATTTATTGATGAACACATCTATTAATTTGCAGCCCCAGGCGGAAATGTCATTTGTGAAAAAAAATATATATATATGCTTGTATAGAACAAAATTTTCACGCTCCACTGAACCAAACAGAGCCTTAGGGCACCCTTGACATTTTCAGAACCAAACGCTCCAATTTCGATGAAAACAAAGCTAAACGCCTCCACATAAAACCTGCAATTTTCGTAGTTCTCTCACTGTAGTTGTATCACTCTTTTTCTAGCGAGATATCTCTTTATCTCTCTCTCTCTCTCCCTCGATCCATCAGAAATGGCTTCTGTTACTGGGTCGACGATGTCCATGAGCTCTCTCTCGTGCTCATTCAAGCAAAATCAGGTAATTTCTCTGAGATCTTCGTCTTACCAGCTCTTGATTGATTTTTTAGCTTCGATTCGCAATTGTTGTCTGGAAATCAATGTTCTTACTGGCTTTGAGCATATTTATATGTTTAAAGATTTGTATCAATGTTTTTTTTTTCCCTCCTGGGACCTGTTGATTATCAACCTAATCTCGTGTTCTGGTTGTGGATTTGGTGGTCGATTAGGTTAATTATTGTGTGAACATCGTTTCATTTTTTCTAGGTCTTTGTATTTCCTAGGATTGATTTTGATTCTGCGACGAAGTTAAATGGCTATCTGCAAGTGTTGTTTGGTGTGTGTATATATATATATATATATTAGCACTGTATTGCTTCTTTATTGGAATCTCACGTTTCAAAAAAATTAGATTTTGTAAGTTATATTGTTGCATTACTCTTTGAAACCATGGTATTAAAAAAAGTTGTTTATGATTTTTGTAAATTTGATTTATTGTCTTTTTCAATTGTGAAGGAAATATGTATTCCACGCAGTGGGATTGTGGCTTGTGTATGTCCACAAGAAAACAAAATTTGAAGTTCTATGCAATGGGATTTTGTTTGTTTGTTTGTTTGCTTTTTTTTTTTTTTTTTTCTTTTTCCCCAATTGTTTTTGTTGTTTTACTTATGTTTTGTTATTGTATTAAGCAGGCATCCACCAGGATCTCCCGTCTGAATTCAGTCTCGCTTTCAATCATTGGGAAAAGCTTCCCATCACTTAGGTTGTGCTCAGTGCCACATTGCTTCCGGGTTTCTTGCGCAGTATGTCTTTCTAACCGAGCTATCACATATTTTAGGTGTAGAAGTCTTATCTTCTGTCTGGATTAACAGTTTCATATCAGTCTCTGTATTAATAAATTAAAAAGCCTCATTGTTTGCATTGGTGTCTTAGTAGTCTGATGTTCAACCACCATAAATTCAGCACACAATTTCCTGCCTTATACTATTTCTTACATTGTTAAGATATTAGCGCTGGGCATATGTGGCTGCATTATTAATGGTGATTAGGCTTCATCATTTACATATATTTCTAGTATGCATTCATCATTTTTCAATGGCATGTTGTGTAATGATAAGCAACGATGCATCCATTACACAGTCTGTGTGAAGAAAGTGGGGACCAAGTATTAGCCACAGTTTTGTCTTTAGTTGATCTTGTGTGCATGTATAATAATCCTATGGAGAAGGCAGCTGTTGCATATTGAGCGAGCAATTGTTGTAACTTTGTGTTACTGAGCAACCGCAAGTTGGTTTGGTATAAATTATGTCTGTCTGCAATTAGAAATGTTATTCATGTAATGATGTGGCTGAATCAGAGCCTTTCACTTTTAAAACCAGACACCAATTATCGTGGCTTTTGACAGAAAACGCAATCATTTTGTTGGATATCCAAATTAATTTTCCGTGAGAATAGAACTTTCCAACTGCAAAATATTGGACATGAATTGAGACATTAATCGTGAGATTCATGACATGGAAAAGTTATGAATCTTAGATGTGAAACTGCCATACCATATCTAGCTTGCTGGGTTTAGCAGCCCTAGTGCATTATATGCATCACATAAATTTCTTGGCCCTGGTATACCTGTATGTATGATGTAACCAGTGATGGGAATACTAAATGCTGATTTGTTTGAACAGGCCAAACCAGAGACAGTAAACAAAGTGTGTGAAATAGTGAGGAAACAGCTTGCTCTACCAGCTGAGACTGCAGTCACTGGAGAGTCAAAGTTTGTAGCCCTTGGGGCTGACTCTCTCGACACGGTATCCAGTTTGTGCCTCTCATTATGTTTAGCTTAATGTTGTTAAATGTTTTGCTGATATCCTACTTATCCTTTTGTTGTTAATTTATTGACATATATGTTTGATGAATGTTTCTGTCGTTATTTGTCGTTGTTTCAACATGATGCTTGTTCTTCATTTTGTTTCCAATGTTGGGCATTTACCTGCCTTATAAATTTATACTCACAATTTGAGTAGTCTCCCTTCTGACAAAACCTGCGCACACAGACACACAAATAAAGTACATTATTCTCTTGCCTCATTACCAAATCCCCCTCCCCAGGAAAAAAAAATGAAGACAAAAAACAAACTAAAAAATAATCAGTGGAATGTCTTTTAAGGAGAAAAGAAAAAATAATCAAATCTAGACTATTAGAGGAATTTTATTTATTTATTTTTTAAACAGTCGTAGGAATGCATTGCACTTGGCTTGGTTGTCTATCCCTTTGAGATTGCCTTAGACTTAGTTCATTTGCTTGCCCCCTTCATCCCAAAAGGAACTGAAAAATAATATCGTGCCTGTCTTTTGCAACGATTTTTCCCCATTTTTTTATAACTGATAAAGATTTCCCTTTGCCGTAAAGGTGGAGATTGTGATGGGACTCGAGGAGGAATTCGGGATTAGTGTGGAAGAAGAAAGTGCCCAGAATATTACCACAGTTCAAGATGCAGCAGACCTGATTGAGAAGCTCGTCGAAAAGAAATAATAGTCCCTAAAATTTTAAAACTTCAGCTGGGAGACTTTCCTTTTTATGTGCTTGTTTCGACAACACCTTCCAATTTGATGCTCTTCTAGTAATAGGGCCTTCGAGTATGCTTGTTAGAATGACTTTCAAGAGTGTTTTTCTCTCCGTGCAATCCTTTTTTATTACCTTAAAAGCAAGTTAAATTCAAATTTAGTATATTTTGGAAATGTATTGGAACTTTCGTAAGTCATTTTTTGCCCGCTTATGTGGTCCATTTGGTTCATCCTATTGCTTGATAATTGGATTAAGAGACTGCTGAGGACAGGGGCATCGATTGGCATGATTAAAATGGTCGCAAATTAATGACTGTATTTGTGCATACTGTCAAACCAAGATTGATATGGAAATTATTTGAACCATTTCAATTGTGGTTTTTGGCATTAATCAACTATGCATTTTTGTGAGATTTCATCGGCTCCTAAAATACATACGTTATCATACTAAATTTTGAATCTTACTACCATAGACCGAGAAGGAAATTACGTTCTCTCTCGTGTTCTCTTTAACTGTTCCCTTGTGGATCAAGATCAAGATCAGTTCAAGATTAAGGTGAGCTGATATCGAATTTGATATCAATAAGATAACAATTCGAACAATTCGATATGAGTCGTTGAATAATATTCAACGGTTCAAACACGTATGTGTGTTTTTTAAATAAAAAATTTATGAAAATTCAACAATTTACATTAAATTGTTACGAACTGATATTAAATTTAAGTTGTTTTGGCGTCCTTGCTCAAAAAGTTGGAAGAGAAAAGATTGGCAATCTCTTTCTTTTATTTTTATTTATATGTTTTGCTATGAAAAAAATTTATACATAAGATTAGGGAAATTTGGAAGAGAAAAGATCGGCAATCTCTTTCTTTTATTTTTATTTACATGTTTTGCCATGAAAAAAATTTATATATAAGATTAGGGATGGTAATTTTAACATGCCACACAAACACAACTTAAAACTCATCATAAAGTTAGTGAACTTATGCAAAGTGAATTTAGGTTGAATATAAATAGATTTGAGTTATAAATAGGTTAATTTCCTTTTGACACATATAATAAATTGGGTTAGTATAAAAAGACAAGTTATTTAAATTTGATACATTTAAACCTTAATAATTAAATATAATAAATACTAGTATAATTCAATATATTTTGCTTAATGTATGTAGTGATTTAGTTTTTATTTAAACCTAAATAATTAAATATAATAAATACTGAATTACCAAAAAAATATAATAAATACTAGTATAATTCAATATTTTTTGTTTAATGTAAATTTATAATAATAGTTGTTTATACAAATTCTATAATTTGTACCATTGTACCCTACAATATATTTATTTAATTATGATATATTGCATATTTTGTAGTTTGTACTATTTGTGTTCTGTTAATAAGAAAAATATTTTTTTATTCATATATTTTTAAATTGACATATTAAACAAATTATTCGTGTTATGTTACATATGTCAACCTATAACAAATAGTAAACAAGTTATACAGCTGATGTCATATTACCTATATACTAAACACATTATATTAATATCAAGTTATAATTTATCTAATTAGTTAAAAACTTAGACCTTATTACGACACAAATGCAGCATAAGATATGTTTGGAATATTTCTCTATAAATTGAAACTTATATGTTTGTTTGAAATATATATATATATATAAAAAAAACATGTAAACAAAATTGATAGAAAAGTAAAATAAAGAAAAAAAATAAAAGCTATTTTATTTTTTAACGAGATTAAAAAAAAATGAAAAGAAAATAGGAACACTTTCGTAAAAAGAATAATGTTTATTTTGTCGATAAAAAAAAAAAAAATGAACACTTTATTTTCCTCCTTTTCCACCATATATTCATGATCCAAAAACAGCTGGCCAAATGTAAGCATATGCGACGGTGGGTACAAATTTACTTTTTTTTTTTTTTTCACATTTCTTTACGGTTAAAAGAAAAATAATTTGTTGGGGCTACAGAGACTCATTCATACATATAAATAATTACATGCAAAATATTTGGATCAGGTGGCCACTAAAATAATTTTTTGGCTGAAACGTAGAAGTGAAATCTTCTGTGCTGAGTTCACATGGGTGCGCATTATTCAAACTATACAAATGTAGAAGGCCCGTAAGAATATACATATATATGTATATATACACCATAAGAATATATATATATATATATATATCACAATACAGGGCCACCCATATACAGCTTAGTCCCTAGTGTAAAGCCACGAACATTTCCTTAAAACGGTAGGTCTCAATTAAAAAATGAATCAAAGCTCAAACCTACTCATCAACATTTAAATTGGTTCTGACAACTAAGGGGGGCAACTTGCTCTTCCCACTCTTTGAAAATGTAATTAAAGAAAGTAATATATTTTACTAATGCCGGAAGCAGATGGACTTGAGATGATTACTCAGCAAATAGGCAACCAAAGATGGGTCCAATGTGGCACTGTCTAAGAGAAGTTTCCAGTCAAAAAAAAAAAAAAGAGAGAGAGAAAAGAAAAAGAAAAAGAGCTTTCTGATCTCTTAAAAAGGCATACAAAAAAAACACTGCAGATTATGGTGAAAAGAACAGTAACGATCAAGAGTCTAAATTCTCAACTAGAACAACCAGACTAGCAAATAATTATCATATACAATATCTATAAACAATGGAAACTCAACGTGAACACTTTCAGCTTACAAGTAGCCAACTCATCACTATCGATTGAATTTTCCGACCAGCAGATATACCTTACACCCTGCAATAACCAGTGCTCACCAAAACAACACCAACCCCATTAAAACTGCAAAATTCAGAAACCCGAACAAGTTCAGAGAGGATGATGATGAAGTCAGTTCAGACCCAAATGGGGAAGCTGCAGAGCCGGGGCCGAGGCTGACTACTTCATCTGGGTTAGGGGGGCTCGGGGTGGAAGGAATGGTGGGGATGGAAGAACCAGTCGGAGAAGGCAGGGCACCACCCGGAGTAGGCAGAAGAGGAGAAATGTCAGGTGAGAGCTCTGTGACCGGAGAAGACAATACGGGAGGCTCTGGCAACAACGCAGGGGCAGCTGAAATAGCGGCGGTGGGATTGTCTAGCTTTAGCTCAGTTGATAAAGAGAGCGAAGGGGAGGCCATGAAGGCCACCACCATTATGAGAAACCAAAAGGAACCCATCATGAAGAAAATCAAACGCACTACGCTATACTTCTTGGAGACTGTAATAAATGTGTAATGTGAGGGGAGGATTATTGATGGAAGTGATGATTAAGGCAATCAAAAGGTATGATTGGACAGATGTGAGAAGAAACAGGTTGGCATGTTTGGGGAAAGAGACAGAGGTCAGTAGGTAGGTGTTTTGTTTCTCTATGTTTGTTAAGCTGGCGATTCCTTATGGCTCGTGATACCTGTCAAGTCCAAATTGCCCCTCCTTGCATAGCCATCCAAGGGAGAGGGGACCAGGGGCAGAAGTGTCTTTTTATTCAAATAGGGATGATCAAATAATTGCCCCGCAAATTCCGGGTTCTACAGGAAATAGTCAAAAAAATCAATCACATGAAAGTTCAAGGGTGAAAACACCTTTTGTTTAAGGTGAAAAAATTTCCTAACTAATCCTGACCCAACCACAAATCAAGAATAGCATACTACACACAAGGTTTAGAAATAATTTTGATAGTAGCGATATTCTAAGTTAAAATATATATATATATATATAATAAAAAAATAAACTAGGCTAACGCTTTAAACAAACTCCCCCCATAAAGGTGAATTACAAAAGTAACAGTCTCATCTTTCTTGATCTCTTCCCCCCTCTCAATTCTCAACCTTCCACCCATAACATTATCTTCGTTCTCACGGTCTACTATTACCCCGGATGCCTTTCTAGCCTATTACCTATACACCAAACCAAAGGCCCACCTACCAAATCCTGCATGGAAACTTTCGGTGCATAGCCTGAGTTATAAGGCGTTAATTGAAAAATTTATGAGATTATGTAAAATATGTAATATCTAATTTCATAATATTATATTATCAGGTAAAATCCTTATTGGTACGTGTAGAGATATACCATATATCCACATATGGAACTATCAAGTATTGGGTTCGGGTCCTGTTCAGGTAAACGAGTCTAAACCTATATCCATATCTGCTTAATTTAACCCGAGTCTACACCCAGTTCATTAGCAGACTTCAGCATTATTGTTTCAGCTTAACTCGTTACCCAAAAGATCAAGAGAACAAACTTGTATGAGGTAAACATCAATGAAGATTTCTCAAGAGTTTTTACCAAAGTGATGAAACTACAGACCATAATAGTCAAACACCAATTACACAACTAAGCAGCCACGTCCAGCCCCGCATGCTCTCATGCATAGCTAGCTGCCATAATCTGATGTATTTTGATCCAACAAACATACAAGATAATAATGTCTAAGCAAACTTAAAAACCAAACTTGTGATGAGCAGTTCCTAAGTTCAGCTTGGCATTGTGGATTTAGATTGAATGTATCACCATTCTAAAATATGGTCCTCAGCATGCTTCAAACTTACTTTCCACAAGACTATGACAGGCATATATAGAATGGTTTTTCTTAACTTATTTAGATGAACAGTGTTAGCACGAAAGTTCCGTGTGTGTGTTGGATCAGATTCTATCTGAAGACTCTGTTTCGTCCTTTGGGCTGCAATGAGCGGTTAAGAAGCCACTGCAGCTTTTTTGGTATTCAAGTTCCTTGTGAGTTGTCATAGACTCGTAGTCTAGATTCAAACTCAGAATTCAATCAATTTCAAACCATTACATTACCCAAAACCCAAGTCAGCTTACAAATGGTGATCTGGGATATCAATATCAGCAAAGACCCAAATTTCATTTTATTTATATGAGACGCACACACACGGATAATAGAAGACATGATGAGATAAAAATATTGGCCAAAACATCAGAAATAAGAAACTCCTAGGCACCAGAAACTGATGTAAACAAGAAAACAATTTTTAAGGGGGAAAAATACTCAATTGAATGAATTGATGGCAGTACAGGAATACATAGATTATACAAAAGCCAACCAAAGCTGGTATTATGGCAGTATTCATGCAAACAACATGAAAACTTAGCCCACCTCAGTATAAACCTTGTTGGCACCTTGTCTGCATTAAGGAAAAGAAGGGTTTGCATTTAGAAAAGCCACTGGACTCCATGGATCCCTGCAAAAAGGATATTTAGTTTACTGAAAAATTGACCTTTAATGAAAAAAAAAAAAAAAGTGGAAACGGGGACTGACAAACAACCTCTTCAACATTAAATGCAACGAGGCAGCCTCTGCAACTCCACTGCTACTCTGAAAGCAGCATCAGCAATACCCGGTGTGGCTGAGCTTTTGAGCTCTGAAACTATCACTTCAATTCTTGAAATCTCAGGTATGGATATCGATAATATCATTGCCTGTGACAGATACTGTCGACACGAAAAGCCAAGAGCATGCAGCATCCGCAGTGCCACAAGGTGAGGGACGTTATGACACCAGGATTCAAGAATCGCACTAACTTTGGGAAGATTAGTTAGAAAACCAGTGGTAGCTTCCCTTGGAGCTGCCCTGAGCAACAAAATTATGCATTCAGAAGCAATATCTGCAATATTTGCCTCATGGGACTTACTCATCTCCACAAAGACACCGACATTGCTACCAAAGTCCATTATATCTCTTATGCATTGCTGCTGATCAAATATGCCACTTCCCTCAGAAGAAACATCACCCAGGAGAGCGGGTTCTTTTGCATAGACAAAGCCTTTCCTAATGCCTACTGAGCGAAGAAGGAAAGCTCTACATAAACCAAGAGTTGGTTCAATGAAGTCTTCCATTTCCTTCGCATACACAAACTCCAAAAGGTTTCCAATTCTCCTGACTACTTTCAACTGCGAAAGTATTTTGTTTTCCAGCTCTGGAGCAGATGCAAGTGCCAGACAGAGCATGACATTGTTTACATTTGCAGTTGAGAGATCACCAAGCAGAAATTCAAAGCATTGTGAAACTATCTTCAAATGTAGGATGTCTGGAATTTTGATGTAATTAAACTCAATGAGCATCACAAGAAGCTTCTGTGCATACATTGGAATGGGATCTTCATCCTCAATCAAGGTGGGGTACAGAGGCAGGAAATGGGCATTAGATATGGATTTCAAAGCCACCAATCTTTCCTTATCTTCTGATGGTTCATTTAAAAAAATAACCATCACATCAAACATAATTTTCAGGCACAGGAATCTGACATCTCCATCTTTGTTTCCTTTGTAAACAACAGCCAGACTGGGAAGAATTTCATGGATAAAAATGTTGGGGCTCTTAAGAATAACCGAGGGCTCCTCTGCAATAGACTCAAGGACTCGTAAAAGGGTTATTTGGAAGTCATCCCTGCCCTGAAATGATGCATATAAATGTTCTCACATTGATTTTAAAAATATAAAACATATCATAATCTCTTCTCAAAGGGAAGTTTTTCTAGAGTTTATTAAAAAATGGAATATATTTCTCATGATTGCCCAGTTTACTAATCATCAGTAGTGCTATGCTCCCAAAATTGTCTTACAGGAAAAGAAAAAAGAAATGATGTGGCAGGGCTGTGGGTCTATCAATTTTAAGAAACAACACACTAAGAAGTCCCTTTATTACATATGTCAATGCCACATCATTCTAGTCTCAATTTCTGTAAAAGAATGACTGGTGGAATAACATTTTCATTGTGCCATTCAGCAACTTCAGCATGCAAACCAAACCCTATTTGGCCAATTGTAACCTAAATTTGTAAGAGGGAAAATGCATCTGATAGTGCAAGCATCATCCCCATTGTTTCCTTGCCGCTAGAGTCATGTGACCAAGATTTATGTTCAGTGATTATTATATCTTAATGTCTCTATCAGAAGAAATACAGGATTACAAATCAGAAAATTACAGATTGCTTGCAGCGTAAAGTCTGAGTTGAGTGGTCTACCTGGAAAGGAGACTCTGTGAGTTTGATTAGATTTGCCAACTGCTGCAGAACCTGATTAGTCACCACCCTGCACTTAAAAGAGGAGCTTCCAAGAAGATGATAAACGACGGGAAACAAATGAAAGTTGGTCTTTGGAGGGGCTCGACTTGTCTGGCCTGGGCGTCTCCCTCCCATCATCTGCTGAATGTCTCCAGTTATAACTTCCAGCAAACCTGGTATGATGGATGCCACAACATTGACAAATGCATCTAAGCACTGTTGCACATATCTGTCCTTCTCCTTCATCAATCGATCCACTGCTGAGAGTAACCTTGCATTGCAAAAGAAATGTGGAAGCCATCTCTTCCCATTCTTACAAAGCAGAGCCACAAACACAAGTGTCTTTCCCCTCAGCACTTCAGTTCCCTGCTCAGTAAGAGCCATGAGACATGGGACAAGATTCTTCTCTTCCACCAATGAAAGAAGATGCCGTCCAAAGTTTGTAAACATATGGCTTCCAAGCATGGCCATATTAAGAAGGTTTAAACAGATTTGTTGCTCACGTGCACTGCCCTTGACAAGGGCTGAAGCAGTGTCCTTTAATGGAAGTTTGTCTATAACCTGTTGGATGGTAGGAGGGTTAAAACGAACAAGACGTACCAAACAAGACCCGGCTGTAAGCCTCATGCTCTCCTGTTTCCCGGCAGCCCTAAAAATATAACAAAGGTTACTAATCACATCCTGGCTGGTGAAACGAGCTGCCCAATATCCTCCTTGACTGCAGATGTTTTCAATTGTCCTCAGGGCATAGAGTTGAGTGACATCATCCTCTCCTTTCCGTAAAATTGATGTCACCAATGAAATTAGCGCACTTGAAACCTGCCCAAATCAATAAAACATCTTTACTAGGAAAAGAGCATGTGAAAAATAGAAAAGGAATTACCTTCATTCAAGGGTACAAAAACAAATACCTATTTTCTATTTTTAATCTTATGCCAAAAAGATAGGAAGCTAACCTGCCAGCCTGATAAAAACCGGCTGTCCTTAGATGGAGATTCAGGAGGATTGTTGTCCTTGTTATGATCATTTTGAGTAGATATATAAAACAGCAACTCACCCAATGCAGCCATGGAGAACCTCCTCACTTTTTCTTGCTTGTCTCTGAGACCATCAGTCAATGATCCTAAAATTCCAGAATTTGCCAAGTCATCATCAATAAAAGTAGAATGTCGTATCAATAAGCCAATCAGCGAAGCAAGTTGAACACGTAAAGCTGAAGCCTTAGACTGTCGAAGCATTTTGACAAGCACCAGCATTATTGGCCCATTGGTCAAGATATTAGCAGCATCAGCATTGCCGCTCAACATCTCAAGGAATCTAATTATGTTCTGCTTCTCACCAATAGCGGTGTTCCCATTTAAGATAGTTATAACTCTATTATTGACTTTATCTAACTGATCCTTTGGCATCTTCACAAATTCTGATGCTGGCATTGGATCAATGGGAAGCGAAGGAATTGATACTTTGTCAGCCTTCCTGCTGGGCATCACGGGTCGGACGGATAGATCAGATGGATGCCAAAGCACTTGTGAGAGATCATTAGATGATTTTGAAGTACCAGAGTCAAGTGCACACCCTGAACCTTCCTTAGCCCTTTGAGTTTTGAGTTGGGGGCTAACACTAGGTGGAGTAGCTTCTTCATTATGTTCTGAACATAATTCCACATCAGATGTTCCTGAGTCATCCCGTAAGGGAGTATTAACCACAGATGATGTGTCTAACTGGTTAATGTTATTATCAAAGGGTTCCGATTTTCCATGATGCTGATCTGGAGTTGACATTTTGTCATTGGGGTTCGCATTATCAGACCCATCAAGATCATCATGTGTCTCATCCTCTGTGCTCTCATTAAAATCGAGTTCCATATCAGTGTTTTCAATTTGCACTTCTGCATCGTTTTCAGAGCCATTTGGCAATGGCCTCCTGTAGTTCTCCTTCTCATTTTCTCTTTGCAAGTTTGATTTTGCTATTCTTGAGAGCCTTAAAAGATTCACACCCCTAGTATTGCTTGAAGGATCTTTCAGCTTCTCCTCAACAACTTTGCCTGAAGCCTTTGTTTGAGTCCTCCGACCACTTGATATACCCTTAGCTGGTGTTTCATAACCTCTTGAGCCCAAAATAGAATTCTCATCCTGCTTGGAACCTCCTTTCGAATCTTTTTCACGATACTTAGGAGGGGTTCTGTTTTGGGGAGGGTTGTCGCTATTGCGTTCTGAGAGATGTGGTTTAGATAAAAGTTCTATCATGTTAGTGAAAGCAGGCTGAGGAGGTAAAGGCAATGGAGTAAATTTTGTTCCCCAGAAGGCATGTCCACAGAGCTCTGTCCACTGTATTCTTTCAGCTGGATCTTTTACCAGGAGAGAATTGATTAGATTAACAAAGGGACGGCTGGGAGTACCTGGAAGAGTTGGAGTTGGGTCTGAAAGGATTGATTTTACTAAATAAGTGAATTCTTTTGCAATAAAGGGTGGGTTCCCAACATAGCACTCATAGAGAACACAGCCTAGGGCCCACAAATCAGAAGCATAAGAATGTACACCTCCATCCTGAAATAACTCCGGAGCCATGTAAAATGGAGTTCCACGTTTTGCTTGTGGCAACTGAACAAATGCAGAAAGATGAAAAAATAAATAAATAAGAAGACAAAATTTCAGCCGAGTTTGAAAAATGAAAAGAATATTGTGGACCTTAATGAGTCATACTAACTAAATCAATAGCATACATCAAAAGTTGCAATTGTTAAAATAACCTACCAAGGAAGAAGGATTTTTATTGATATCACTCAATTTTCTTGCCAATCCAAAATCACATAGCTGCAATACACAAATTAAGGAGGTTATGAACTCGCAGAGAATAATTACCAAAAACATAGAAAATTTGGAGCACACATACCTTTGTGCGTCCATTTTCATCTAATAAGATGTTAGAGGGTTTCAAGTCACAATACATGATTCCCTTTGAGTGCAAAAACCTGGCAATAATGCCAATGCAGATCATACCCCAAAATATATAACTTTAACTGAATCAATTAAGGAAAAAGAAGAAATTTGCAGGTTATAAATTTCTCTTACAGCAAAGCTCTGACAAGGTCACGAGCAAGATCATGTATTGAATCTTCCGGAAGCTTTTTATCCTGTATTGCAGTCATTATGTTAATTTTTTTCCCTTCAACATCCATCTTATATTTTGGTTCATCAAATCCAGGGTGATGAAGAGGCAGGCACCCTTATCCCAGTTCTGTCCTATCTATGACATAACCACTGTAAAATTCTAAAACGATGGTATACCATGACGAGTTAATGGAGATGCCAACTTCTGCTGCAGTAGCATAAAAAACTAAAGTGATGTAGCATTACACGGAAGGTTTTTGCGTACAACCAAGCAAGACATGAAGAAAGGTTATAACCCTGTTTCTGTAAACCACACTTGAGCCTCCAAGTTGAAACAAACCATTTTGTGTTTCTACTTACAGTCCCATGTCTCACCTCAATTTTTCCTATTAAAAATTCTAATAAATGCATTCAGCAGAAAAAGCTAAGTTGAATGCAAACTACAGATGAATGTGGAAACTTAATAGTGAATATTCTAACCGATAATTGTCAGGTCAGACAAGGAACCAGCAGCAAAAAACGCTAAAATCAAGTTAATCCCTTCTCATTATTACACAACATGATCAAACACAAGGGCACTCCAACTTTGCTTCTTTGCCATGTAACACATCTAACATTTTTGAGTTTGTTTTGCATGAGAAGCAAGTTGAAGTACAAAAGCAGCCACTATGTGCACATAATTTGAAAGTCTATCCTGATTTTACCCCTTTCAACACCCTTGATTAGCTGGCCAGCATGAGGTAAAAAGTTTTTAGTTTTGTACAGCAAGAAACACAATTATTTCTGTTAGGCTGTCATCAATTGCTTATAAAATAAGGCTCAACCTGTTTAAAATATGAGTCTGTATATGTAAAATCTATGTCAATTAAACTGATGAATTAAAACAATTTAGCAAATCATAAAGGAGTTGGTACCTGCTGCAACAATGACATGAGATCTCCTCCAACACAGTATTCCAAAACTAACCACAAGTGAGCAGAAGTTTCATACCTAATAATTATACAGAGAAAGACAAGATTAATTAATCAAATGGAAACCCAAAGAACCACAGTACATGCAGTCTAAGATTTATCATAAATAAAATGCCAACTCCTAGGCAACCTCAACAATTCATGAAGGATTAAATGTTTCTGAATGATAGAAGGCCTTACCAGGAATAGAATTTTAGTATATTTGGGTGATCTAAAGAATGAAGAATTCTAACCTGCAGTAAAAACAAAAAAGAACACCAAAACATGGATCAGAAAAAAGCTATAAACTCTATGACTGCAATTAAAGAGTTTGTTGTGAATGGCAGATTAACAAATAGTTAACCTATCTCAAATAGCTTGAACCAATATCATGAAACCGTTACATCTGCTATATTGTGCAGGAAAAGAATTTACTTTGACCTGAAAGATTCTTAATCTTCTATACTATGAAGCTAAATGGGGAAAAATCTACTCAGAAGCAGTTGAGCATCCCTCTCTTTTATATGGAAACTAGAAAAGTTTCTTTCAAACACAATGACAGCAACAAAAAGCAATTGCTCTTTAAACAGTCAAGAAAATAACAACTGTATAGGTCCAGTAATATCTAAAAGTTGAAGTTGTGCTGACAGAAATAATTTGGAGTTGCAAATTAGTCACATTCCCAGTGACAAGTTATCCAATCCACCAAAAAATATTTCAAGAAACCTAAAATGCATAAATCAAATGGGAAATTTCAATCCCACCTGACATCCTTTTAAGCAGTGTATAATTAGGGTTCACAAAATATATGCAGATTGGTGGTCCAGTGCAGCTCAGCAAAAAACACCAACAGGTTAAAAGCACAGCGAGATTAAAAAGATTGAGCAGCTTCAATAGACTATTTCTGCCATATCGTTGGTTGTGCTTTTTGATCGTGCGCAGCTTTTCCAAACCACACTCTTCTTTGAGCATTTCGACGACTCGTTGAATCTTATTAGGTCAGGGTACCCTCATACGTTAGGTCATAAGTCGATAATAAGATCAGGCTGATCAGCTACCTGATTTTCTAATGGGGTGAGCCTTCGCATATGTGAGGCCTTTCCATACTCACCCAACCATTTTATTATGAATCAGCAACACACTTAAATGATTAGTTAACATGAAAATTCATGATGAACAAACAAAAATTAAGCCACAAACCACTTCAATAAACATAATTAACTAATCTAATCAAGTTTAAAGAGGGGAAAGGATTCAGGCTTACTTCTTGAAGAACCTTGCTCTTTTGCGATTTATCTACACTCTTGATCGCAAAATACTCTATAGTCTTCTTCTTCCTCCCCTTGTATACAGTCTACGCATCCATGGTTATGAGTAAACATATAGATATGTAACCAGCTTAATTTGAGTACAAACAGTGAGGAAATGGAATGCAATTCTCGAACAAGCTCGATTGAAACTTAGAGAAGAGAGTTACCGAGTGCTTGCCACGGCCGATGGCTTCGTAGATGTGGTAGTGGTTCATCGTCCCTGGTTGATGATTTATAGGGTTTCGAGTCCGAAACAGAGAGTGAGGAGAGAGAGATCAAGACGAGAGAGTCGCGGATCGGAGATTTTATGCGAGGTCGATTGTTCTTGGAACTGTCAATTGAGATGGCTTTGGATCGTCATTTTCTAGTGAGATAATGCTTTACTGATTGGGGAGAGAGAGAGCGATAGCCGTGGGCGGGAAAGATATGAGTACTTGAAAATCAAACGCGTTGGGGTTTAATTACATCCCGCAGCCAAACAAGGGGCCGCAGCAACGGTAACAGAGGCCAAATTAGTCAAAAGGGAGGATGGGTGCTCTCGAACTCCGCATCATTGGATTTAGGCACTATCTGGTGTGAAGTAATTGGTTGCGGAGGCACCAACTCTTAATTTTTTAAATTTTTTAAAATAATTAAATTTATCTTTTTATATTATAATTTTTTTTTATTTCTTAAGAAAAACTAACTACTATAAAAAAGTTAATTTTTTTCATTCTTAAATATAAAAAAATTAACTTTTAGACTAAAAAAAAACTTAGTTTTTTTTCTTCCCAACCCAAGCCTTGGGTTGAGTTGGAGGCTTGATTTGAAAAGTAAAAAAAACTAGTTTTGTTGGGGTTAGTCAGTAGTTACTAAAAAATTATTTTTTTTTTTTTTTTGTGTATTAGAAGAAGAAAAAAATTAATTTTTTAGTTGTTAACTTTTAAACTTTTTTATTAATTTGACATTTTTATCTTTAAAAGTTTAAAAGAAGATTAAAATGTAAGTGGATAAATCTAATCACTTTAAAAAAAAGGCAAAAAAATAATAACTAGTAGTTCAATTACTTTTTAATAAATAGAACCTGAGAATAAAAAATCAATTTTTTTGTAATTGTTTACCAATTAGTTATCAAAAAATTAATTTTTTATGTTTGAGAAAGGAGCATTTTTTAATTATTTTAATAGTTAGTTTTTTAATTTTTTATTAATTTTATATTTTTACCCTTTAAAATAAAAAAAAATTAAGATATAAGAAAGTAAGTTTAACCATTTAAAAAAATCAAAAAAATTAGTAGTCGATAATTTCCTACTTCCCAAATGCTGACTAAAATTTAACAATTGCGACCACAGTTGTCCCTAAGGTCCTGCTTGGATGCAGTAATAGTCCCTCCCAAAACTTATACCCGTGGGTCCCACGTGTTTGGCATGGTTTGGCAACTCCAAACAGTCCACACTTTTCCCTCCCTCTCTGCTTATTTGTTGCCATGGGTCCACATTTTTCCGCCCCTGCACATATAACTTTTGGGCATGGTCGGGACTAGCCAAAATTTTTCACCCCCTTTTAGCTTATTTTTGACATGTTTAACCCTCATTAATAGTATTATTAACTTAATCAAAATGAATATAATGCTAGTAAAAAAATAATAGACAGGCCAACAAGTCAAAATAAATATAATTAAAAAAATTGAATAATAACCAATCATTCAAAAGTACATTAGATAATTAAAAAATTGGATAATTAAAAAAAAATTCATTAAATAAATTTATAAAAAATTAAATTTTTAATGAAATAAATAATATAACTTCAAATTGTCCAAAAATAATTAAATAGAGTTAATTTTGTAATTTAATATTTAATTTAATGGGTAACTAAGTTTAGAACACTACAAGGGCAAAAAAGTCATTTGACTACTTTTTCCATTATTCACCTCCTCTTATTTATAAAACATCCAAATCAAGTCCAAAGTTATCATTCTCCATAAATATCACATAAATGTGGACCAACCCTCTAAAAATAATACCCCTTCTTATTTTATATCTCCTCTAAAATTTATTCTCCTAAAATTTTAGTACCATCCAACCAAGCATGCGCAATCAACCCCTGAATCCAAATTGGTCAGTGGATCCATTAGTCCATGCCAAATTTTTTTATTATTATCTTCGCAAACCGCTTTTGGCTTACTTAAGGCTCTATAAAATTTCACAAAAATTTATAAACTTTTATAAAATTTAAATTTCTTACTGACTACATGAATTATAAAATCATAGCTTATATAAATTTATACTAATTTTCATAACTCCAAATATCTCATTTATTTTTCTCCTGTAATATTGTGTTTAAAATTATAAAAATTAGTATAAAATTATAAAGATGACGACCTTTAATTCATGTCATGAATAGAAAATTTATATTTTGTAAAGATCTATAGTAAAAGGATCCCATGATCAAAAAATTACTTTATGTTTCCTTCCCTTTTTCTAACTTTAAAAAGTTAATTATATTTTTTTCAAAAGTTTTACTTCTTTAAATTTATGAATTTCGACAAATATTTTTTCTTTTAATGTTTTACCAGATTTGCTAATTAATATTGATTGATGTTTCGAATAAATCTAACCCTTTTGTCGGAGAAAGAGATAAATAAATCGAAATGAAGGGAAAAACTTTCCTCCCGGGTCTGGTTTGGTAAATTAGTAGGGATGGAGTGGGATGAATAATAATAAATAAATTATTTTTCTTTTTATTCTTATTTTCTTCCCTATCTTTTCCTTGCATCCGTCCGTAGATTGGAAAAAAAAAAAAAAAAAAAAACTAAAACTAAAACTTCCCACTTTCTCCACTAAAATTTATCATTTATGAGACCCATAAAAAAAGTTAATATATACAAAAATCATCAAATTTTCCTTCAACTTATACAAAATTTTATCAAACACGTAAAGGGGTATTTGAAGTGATAAAAGTTAGAAAAATCTGTAAGTTTGTAATTCGTACAGTAAAATAAAAAGTAAATAATTTTCAATAATTTTTAGTATTTTTCAACGATTTTCATAACTCTAAACGGAGCTAAAGTTATAAAAAATAACATGAGTTATGGGATAACAAAAATTAGTGATATTTGAAGAGTGTTTAGAGTTGTAAAAGTTAGGGAGAATTTGGTTTATCAATGAACACCAAAAAACTCTAATTTTGACTAATTTTCTTCTATCAAATTTTGTCGTATATCACTTTTATACTAATTTTTTGTGTTTTTTTCCGTGATTCAAACACAACTTTAGTATAAATTTATAATATCGTAACTCATACAGTAAATGAAATTTTTTAATTTTAAAAAAATTTGTTTAATTTTGTAAACCTCCAAGTAAGTACCACACCCCTATCATGGCTTCTTATGTATCATTTCAACTTTCACAACCAAACAGAAGGATTTTGTTTTATTTTTTAGTTTTATTTATTTGTTTGTTTGTTTATTTATTTATTATCATTATTTTTTTTGTTTTTTGGGGTGGGGGAGGGGGGAGCTATCGGAAGAAGGTTAAGATAAGGCGGTAAAAGGATGAAGATCTTTACATGTTGCAGTAACACCTTTCAAGGGATCACGTGCTTGAGCAGTTTATCATATATCAAACTGACAACAGGAGTACGTTGAAAATTTTTCGTGACGCAACATGAATTGTATTAAAATTTTCAATAATCGTCGAGGGGAGGTCAAAGTTTAGTTAAAATTGAATTATTTAAGTCTTATTTAGTAATGTTTATTTTTATTATTATTTTTATTTATCTTTACAAGATCTTTAAAATTAGCAATAAAAATACATTTGTTAAATTTGTTTTTAAATTATTTATTTTCAAAAATATAAAAATTTTAGACAAAAAATATAAAAAAATATTTTCACTCTCATTTTTTTTGTTATAAATATTTTATCAATTTCAACACTTTATCTATTTTTGTTGCATCATATTAAAATTAATTATTTTATTCAAATATTTTATCAAACTAAATTTTTTTTTAGTATATAATTTAATTAACTAAATTAATATGAAACATACTCTATTAACTTATTTTTAATAAATAATAGAATTATATTAATATGAAATATTTGTTGACTTAAGTTACTTTTAATAAAAATAAATAATTGATTGAATAATGTTAATTAATTAAGTTACTTTAATTAAATATGAAATAAATTTGTTAAATTTTTATTAAAAAATAAATTATTATAAATAAAATTACATTTAGAAGCGTAATTTCAATTTTTGTTTCATAAAAAAAATGAAAATAAAAAACAAAAATTATAAAAGATAGACAGTTAAATATAAACTGGAAAATAAGAATCTACTAAACAGGCTTTTAGATATCGAGCTTATTTCTAATTAATTTTAACGATCGATCATAAGTCAATTTTTAATCTTTTTGTATTACCGTATTGAAATACGTATGAATTTGTTGAATCAAATTAAAAAATATATATATAGCAAATTTTAAATTATCTCCAAGATTATTTAATTATGTAATGAGTAAACATTGAGCTTGTTTGTAGTGAAATTGGTATGAGCAACTTGATTTATTTTGGAATCGAGTTATTTACAACTTTTAGCATTTGTTTTGGTGGAAGTTAATTTTTTATTTTTATTTTTATTTTTTTTGAGGGGATGAAAAAAAACGACGGATGATGGAAATATTTATATTTTCCGTGAGGAAATGATTATGAGGAAAAGTAAAGGAATTGATAATTAAGCATTCTTTCCCTTCTAATTTTATAATAGGTGTCAAATAATTGAAAATTGTGTTTCTTTTAATTTCTTTTTATTATTTTTTATTATTTTTATAAATTTATAAAAATATATATTTTAAGCATGTATAATAAAATGTTTTAATCATATTTTTTAATTTACTCTCAAATCTCATTTCCATTTCTATAAAGCAAGAAAAAAAAATATTTCACCTTTATTCTCTTCCCATCTCTCGCGTTTATGTTAGTTATCTTCTACCCCTATTGTTCGGTAGTAAAAAATACCGCCGGAACTGCTGACTACGCCAACCAGAAATGCAATCGCCGACCTGTCGAACAAAAACAGAAAGAAAGGTTACGACCGAAGTGGAGGTCTCTGGCCGGAAAACCCTCCGATGCTTAAGTCAGCAAGTCGCTCAAATAAGGAAGCTTTCAGAGAAGAAATGAGTAAAATTTTAAGTTGGCAATAGTCAGCTTACCTCTGTTGTTCAGCAGAATGTTCTATTTATAGTAGCTTGAATAATAATTAAAGCATACATGCGATTTGACATTACGCACACTTCCGTGTTCCTTTTTTCCATCCTTGCTTTAAATGCCATTCCCGTTCATTTAATGCCTCAAACCTCTCATTTAATACACAATGCCTTTCATTTAATGCTTCTAGTGGCTTAACACGGCATTACAACTAGAATTTCAGGGTCAGACTGTCTTCCTATCACATCCGCCAGCTACTCGTGACGAGATGAACTGACTTAGTTACTTTCTCAGAGATAAATACCCAGTTCAGTCTTAACTACGGTGCATTTATGGTCATGAGCCCTCTTTAAAGGCTGTGGGTCCCAAGTTCAACATTTACTAGCCGCCAATGGATGGGCCGAACAAACAAGCTATTGAGGTCCCCGACTATAGTCACGTAGCAACATACTATTCATTGGTGCTGAGGTTCAGGGTATCCTTTGGAATACTAACCCTAAGACATGTGTTTGTGTATAACACTCACGTGGAACTCTCGTGCCATTAATCAGTTGTTCGGCAGGGCGCCACGTGTCACGATGCAACGTGCTCAGTGAATGACTACGTGGCTCACACAAATATGCTCGGCACTGGGCCACGTGGTGCCCGAACTACACTTGTTCGGCACACGTACATCTAAGTATTATTTTGCCCAACACCTATGACTTTCATCCCTCTCGTTCATGTTAGTTATCTTCCACTCCTATGATTTCACCCCCCTCGATTACTTCAGCTCTGCCTATTTCTCTTTCCCTCCCACTCCTCGAAACATGAATTAAGAATTTATGAAGTTGAAATATAATATTAAAAGTTAAGGGTCCGTTTGATAAAGTTATCAGTTTTTAATTTTTTGTTCAATTTTTTAGTTTTTGTGTCTAGTTTTTAATTTTTTATTTTCATTTACATTGTAGTAAAATAAAACAAAACTTGAAAACACGTTCGGTAATGATAATTGTTAGTTAATAGTTACAGTTGTTAATTAATTAAATTTAATTATTTAAATTATATTAATTATTAAAAATAATTTAATTCTATAAAAATAAAATATAATAAACATAATTTATTATAATTATTTTTAAAAACAAATTGATAGAATATCTTTCTTGTTAATTAAAGTAATTTAATTAATTAACTTAATTTCATTTAATTTAATTACTTAAATTTAATTGATTTTATTAATTAATTAAATTAATTAGATTTAATTATTTTAATTATATTAATTTTTCAAAATAATTTGATCCAATAAAAATAAAATAAAATATATGCAATATAATTTAATTATATTATCTATTAAAAATAATTTATATTAAATTATTTTTATATTAATTTAATCAATTAAATTTAATTATATAATTAATTTAATTAAACGTATTTATTTAATTATATATTTATTAAAATAATTTAATTTAATAAAAATAACAAAAATATCAAATTATCAAATAGTTAAAAAAACTAACTACTATTAAAAAGTTAACTTTTTTTCATTCCTAAATATAAAAAATTAACTTTTTAGTAGTTAGCTACTAGTTAACTACAAAAAAAACTTAGTTTTTTTTCTTCCCAAACCAAACCTTGGGTTGAGTTTAAGGCTTGATTTGAAAAGTAAATGAAAACTAGTTTTGTTGTGGTTAGTCAGTAGTTACTTACTAAAAAATTAATTTTTTTTTAAATAAGAAAAAAGTTAATATTTTAGTTGTTAACTTTTAAATTTTTTGTTAATTTAACATTTTTGTCCTTAAAAGTTAAAAAAAAGATTAAAATGTAAGTGGATAAATCTAATCATTTTAAAAAAAAAGGCAAAAAACTAATAACTCGTAGCTCAATCATTTTTTAATAAACAGAACCTGAGAATAAAAAATCAATTTTTTTGTAATTGTTTACCAATTAGTTATCAAAAAATTAATTTTGTTTGTTTGAGAAAGGAAATTTTTTTAATTATTTTAATAGTTAGTTTTTTAATTTTTTATTAATTTTATATTTGTACCCTTTAAAATAAAAAAAAAATTAAGATATAAGAAAAGAAGTTTAACCATTTAAAAAAAATCAAAAAAATTAGTAGTCAATAATTTCTTACTTCCCAAACGCTGACTAAAATTTAACAATTGCGACCACATTTGTCCCTAAGACCCTGCTTGGATGCAGTAATAGTCCCTCCCAAAACTAATACTCGTGGGTCCTACATGTTTGGCATGGTTTGGCAACTCCAAACAGCCTACACTTTTCCCTCCCTCTCTGCTTATTTGTTCTCATGGATCCACATTTTTCTGCCCCTTCGCGTATAACTTTTGGGCATGGTCGGAGCTAGCCAAAATTTTTCACCCCCTTTTAGCTTATTTTTTACATTTTTAGCTCTCGTTAATAGTATTGTTAACTTAATCAAAATAAATATAATGCTAGTAAAAAAATAATAGACAGGCCAACAAGTCAAAATAAATATAATTAAAAAAATTAAATAATAACCAACCATTTAAAAGTACATTAGATAATTAAAAAAAAGTTCGTTAAATAAATTTATAAAAAATTAAATTTTTAATGAAATAAATAATATAACTTTAAATTGTCCAAAAATAATTAAATATAGTTGGTTTTGTAATTTAATATTTAATTTAATGGGTAATCAAGTTTAGGACAAACTATCAAAAAAAAAAAGTTTAAGACACCACAAGGGTAAAAAAGTCATTTGACTGCTTTTCCATCATTCACTCCCTTTTATTTATAAAACATCAAAATCAAGTCAAAAGTTATCCGCCTCCATAAATATCACATCAATGTAAGCCAACCCTCTAAAAATAATATCCCTTCTTATCTTATACCCCTCTAAAATTTATTCTCCTAAAATTTTAGCACCATCCAATTGGATCCTGACTGACCAAGCATGCGCAATCAGCCCCTTAATCCAAATTGATCGGTGGATCCACTGGTCCATGCCGAATTTTATTATTATTATTATTTTCACAAATCGCTTTTGGCCTACTTACTGCTCTATAAAAATTCATAAAAATTTATAAATTTTTATAAAATTTAAATTTCTTACTGATTATATAAATTATAAATCATAGCTTAGATAAATTTATATTAATTTTTATAACTCAAAATATCTCCTTTATTTTTCTCCTGTAATATTGTGTTTAAAATTATATAAATTAGTATAAAATTATAAAAATGACGACCTTTAATTCATGTCATGAATAGAAAATTTATATTTTGTAAAGATCTATAGTAAAAGGATCCCATGATCAAAAAATTACTTTATGTTTCCTTCCCTTTTTCTAACTTTAAAAAGTTAATTATATTTTTTTCAAAAGTTTTACTTCTTTAAATTTATGAATTTCGACAAATATTTTTTCTTTTAGTGTTTTACCAGATTTGCTAATTAATATTGATTGATGTTTCGAATAAATCTAACCCTTTTGCTAGAGAAAGAGATAAATAAATCGAAATGACGGGAAAAACTTTCCCCCCGGGTCTGGTTTGGTAAATTAGTAGGGATGGAGTGGAATGAATAATAATAAATAAATTATTTTTCTTTTTATTCTTATTTTCTTCCCTATCTTTTCCTTGCATCCGTCCGTAGATTGGAAAATAAAAAAATAAAAAACTAAAACTTCCCACTTTCTCCACTAAAATTTATCATTTATGAGGCGCATAAAAAAAGTTAATATATACAAAAATCATCAAATTTTCCTTTAACTTATACAAAATTTTATCAAACACGTAAAGGGGTATTTGAAGTGATAAAAGTTAGTAAAATTTGTAAGTTTGTAATTTCTACAGTAAGATAAAAAATAAATAATTTTAATAATTTTCAGTATTTTTTAACGATTTTCATAACTCTAAATGGAGCTAAAGTTATCAAAAATAACATGAGTTATGGGATAACAAAAATTAGTGATATTTGAAGAGTGTTTGGAGTTGTAAAAGTTAGGGAGAATTTGGTTTATCAATGAACACCAAAAAGCTCTAATTTTGACTAATTTTCTTCTATCAAATTTTGTCGTATATCACTTTTATACTAATTTTTTGTATTTTTTTCGTGATTCAAACACAACTTTAGTATAAATTTATAATATCGTAACTCATACAGTAAATAAAATTTTTTAATTTTAAAAAAATTTGTTTAATTTTGTAAACCTCCAAGTAAGTACCACACCCCTATCATGGCTTCTTATGTATCATTTCAACTTTCACAACCAAACAGAAGGATTTTGTTTTATTTTTTAGTTTTATTTATTTATTTATTTGTTTGTTTATTTATTTATTATCATTATTTTTTTTGTTTTTTGGGGTGGGGGGGGGGGGGAGCTATCGGAAGAAGGTTAAGATAAGACGGTAAAAGGATGAAGATCTCTACATGTTGCAGCAACACCTTTTAAGGGATCACGTGCGTGAGCAGTTTATCATATATCAAACTGACAACAGGAGTACGCTGAAAATTTTTCGTGACGCAACATGAATTGTACTAATTTTCAATAATCGTCGAGGGGAGGTCAAAGTTTGGTTAAAATTGAATTATTTAAGTCTTGTTTAGGGTTCGTTTGGAGTTAAAAAAAATTAAAAAATTTTAAAAAATTTTAAAAGTTTTTAAATTCCTCTAATCATATTTTACCACCTATCATTTTTACATCACATCAATCCCATCCATTGAGTTTTTTTGATTTTTTTAGACTCCAAACGCACCCTTAGTAATGTTTGTTTTTATTATTTTATTATTTATCTTTACAAAATCCTTAAAATTAGCAATAAAAATACATTTGTTAAATTTGTTTTTAAATTCTTTATTTTCAAAAAATATAAAAATTTTAGACAAAAAATATAAAAAAATGTTTTCAGTCTCATTTTTTTTGTTATAAATATTTTATCAATTTCAACACTTTATCTATTTTTGTTGCATCATATTAAAATTAATTATTTTATTCAAACATTTTATCAAACTAAAATTATTTTTAGTATATAATTTAATTAATTTAATTAACTAAATTAATATGAAACATACCCTATTAACTTATTTTTAATAAATAATAGAATTATATTAATATGAAATATTTTTTGACTTTAGTTACTTTTAATAAAAATAAATAATTAATTGAATAATGTTAATTAATTAAGTTAATTTAATTAAATATGAAATATATTTGTTAAATTTTTATTAAAAAAATAAATTATAATAAATAAAATTATATTTAGAAGCGCAATTTCAATTTTTGTTTCATAAAAAAAATGAAAATAAAAAACAAAAATTATAAAAAATGGACAGTTAGATATAAACTGAAAAATAAGAAAACTACCAAACAGGCTTTTAGATATCGAGCTTATTTCTAATTAATTTTAACGATCGATCATAAGTCAATTTCTAATCTTTTTGTATTACCATATTGAAATATGTATGAATTTGTTGAATCAAATTAAAATATTTCACCTTTATTCTCTTCCCATCTCTCTCGTTTATGTTAGTGATCTTCTACCCCTATGACCTTCATCCCTCTCGTTCATGTTAGTTATCTTCCACTCCTATGATTTCACCCCCCTCGATTACTTCAGCTCTGCCTATTTCTATTTCCCTCCCACTCCACGAAACACGAATTAAGAATTTATGTAGTTGAAATATAATATTAAAAGTTAAGAGTCCGTTTGATAAAGTTGTCAGTTTTTATTTTTTTTTCAAATTTTTTTGTTTTTGTGTTCAGTTTTTAATTTTTTCTTTTCATTTACATTGTAGTAAAATAAGACAAAAACTTGAAAACACGTTTGGCAACGATAATTGTTAGTTAATAGTTACAGTTGTTAATTAATTAAATTTAATTATTTAAATTATATTAATTATTTAAAATAATTTAATTCTATAAAAATAAAATATAATAAACATAATTTATTATAATTATTTTTAAAAACAATTTGATAGAATATATTTCTTGTTAATTAAAGTAATTTAATTAATTAACTTAATTTCATTTAATTTAATTACTTAAATTTAATTGATTTAATTAATTGATTAAATTAATTAGATTTAATTATTTTAATTATATTATTTTTTCAAAATAATTTGATCCAATAAAAATAAAATAAAATATATGCAATATAATTTAATTATATTATCTATTAAAAACAATTTATATTAATTTAATAAATTAAATTTAATTATATAATTAATTTAATTAAACGTATTTATTTAATTATATCTTTATTAAAATAATTTAATTCAATAAAAATAAAATATATTAAATATAATTTATTATATTATTAATTAAATATAATCTAATAAAATAAATTTATATTAATTTAACAAATTAAATTCAATTATAATTAATATAATTTGGTTAATTAATATATTTAATATAATTTACGTAATTAATATATTTAATATATAATTTAATATGTTAAATTAATTATTGATAAAAGTAATTATTAATTAAATTATATTTAATATATTTTTACATAAATAAAAATAATATATTATTAATTTTATATATAAATTATATATTAATACATTATTATTATTTAATATAATTTTTAATATTAATATATTAATTTTATATATTAATATGTTTTATATATTAATTTAATATTTTTATATTAAATAATAATATATTTTGTGGTGACCGGAGATGAGTAAAAGGTAATGGCAGCGGTGGTCGGATATTGGTAACAACTAGTGAATGATAGTAATTGATGATTGTAACTAGTAGTAGTTGTATAAGAAATTGAAAAGTGAAAATGAAAACTTGAGAAATCATATTTTCTATATTTTCATAATTTTTAAAATTTTTGAAAATAATTTTTATTTTTTTGAAAACTGAAAATAAATTTATCAAATGCGTTTTCGTGTTCAGTTTTCAAAAAAAATGAAAACAAAAACTGAAAACTAAAAACAAAATGGTTACCAAACGGGGCCTAAAATTGTTTGTTCAATGTTTAGATAAAATTTCATTAAATAATCAAGATTGAAATATTTTTATTTATTTGATGAAATTTTAGAAAAATATAAAAATAAAAAATATAACTTCAAATTAAGGATGCGTTTAGTGCACCAAATTTTGGTGAAAATATCTGAAAATTTCTATATACTTTTACACATTCTTATCTTATCAAAATTTTTAAAAAAAGTTCAATACTTTTCAAAAAAAAAATTTGATAAATAGAATTCGGTTAATCAAATAGTAAAATTTTTTTCGTCATTCTCACCATTGACTCTCAAACTATCAAATGACATCCTTTTTGACTATTTTTTATGAGGTTGTAGAAACCGTTCTGACGGATTGTGAAAAATGTTTTGACGGATTCGCACAGCCAACTTCTGTCCAAATAGATTGTAGAAACCGTTTCGATGGATTGCAATGTAAATAATAATGACTTATACAAAATTTTGAATCTATCCAAACGGAAATCTAATTTATCATAACTGGAATCTTATTATTCATCTAAAAAAAACGCGGTTTGAGATGTGTGCACTAAACGCAAAAAAAATTTTCCTAAACCACATTTTATTTAATTTTATATCGCTTTTTGTCACTTCAAACACACCCTAAAAATATAACTTCAACTTCTAATATTGTATTTCAATTTAAGGATCATCTTATCCTCCAATGTCCAAACAAAATCCAAACTATAAATAATATTTCTCAATATTTTATAGTTGTAACGAGATTGAGAATCACAATTTTCACCCTAATTTTCATTATAAAAGTTAAACTAGAGGTAAGGCCATATTTGGCTAAAATTTATATCCAGTGCATTTTTTGGAAAATTTCATAAAAATTAGTTTGTAATTAAAAAAGTATTCAGTTTGTTATTATATTCAAGATTTTGATTTTTGGAAAAAATAAGAAAAATTAGATATATGTAATTTAAAAGTTATGTTAAAAAAAACTCAAAATCATCTAAAATATATTTTGAATGGTTCTATTATTTTTAATTTTTTGTATTAAATGTTGATAAATGAAATCAATAAAATTAATCATTATTAAGATAATAATTTACTATTAAAATTATTTTTAGTAAATAAAAAATTACACGTCAAAAATATGCATTTCATTAACTTAAATTAGTCTCAGTAAATAAGATTTATTTTAAGTTATGCTGTTTATTAATGTACTTTATTAAAATTAATTATCATTAAAATAAGTATTCTATAATTAAATTAAATATTTTTTATAAAATAATAAAATATATTTTATTAAAATAGAGTTAATTACTATAATGAAATTATATTATTGTTTTATTAAATTTTGTTAATAAATAATATAATTAAATAGTATTTAGTATACTTTATTTATAATGAACTAAATTGTTTTAATAAATAATGCAACTTATATTATTTATTTTAATAATTTTATTCAATAAAAATATTGTTTAATTAATTATCTATTTAAATTCAGTTAAATTTATTAATTAAATTAATATAAAATATATTTTATTGAAGTTATTATATTTATTAAAAATTTAATAAAATTATATATTTTACTAAAAATAAATTACTGGAAATAAAATTATATTTTTACACATAATTTCAATTTTATTTAAAAAAAATATGTTTAAATTGAATGATTAAATGATAGGGTATAAATAATACTATAGATAATATATAAAATTTGATATAATATAAGATTAATTTTTATGTAAAATTATCTTTTTGATATGTGACTAGTGCAATACAAAATGAGATAAAGATGCAATTTATGACAGAAATAATTTTGAATCTTTAATCCCCCGTTTGGTTAGGCTAAAAATCACCTAAAATTATTAAAAGTTACAAATATTTACCTACTTTTACCTCCATGCATTTATTTTTAAAATTTGAATTTTACAAACTTTTATAAAAAAATATTACAAAAAACTGTAAAAAGTTATCAAATTTTTTCATTTTTTTCAATATTTATTAACTTTTTATACTAATTTTTGATCAAAATCATTAAAATGACTTACTTTTTACTGTTTTAACAAATTATTTTAATAAATTTTAATTAATTATTTAAATATAAAAAATGACCGACATTCCTTATGTTTTTAAATTTTTAATCGTGCAAGCGGCCTTTAAATTTTGAGGGAGAGATTGTGGCACCGGAAATGCTGCATTGGTAGGGCCCACCCGTTTTACTCGACCAAACAAACGCAGCGGCGGATTAGTAGGCCTCGTTAGGGCACCAAAATCCATCAACATCAACCAACCTTAATTAAATTTTTTTTTTTGGTATTTTTTTAATTAAATTTCTTCGCATTGCATAATTACGTCACATTTTTCTACTTTCAGCTATCGATGCCAAGCGGAGCTCAGATCACGTGACCCACGCGCACAATTTAAGTCCAATTTGATGCACTGATGCAGATCAGATTTCTAAGGGAAAAAGTGGAATAAAAAGTACAATAAAAGTAAAAAGATATGACATAAAAGTGATAAGTAAAAATTTTTGATTGGAAGAAAATATAAAAATTAGTTAAAGTTGATAATGTTTGGTGAAATTTAATGTGGCTAAACAGGTCCTTAATCTTGACGTACGGCCATAGGAACAAACAACCACTCACATCTACACACTGCGCCCTCCAACAACCCCTATATCTCTAATTTTTCTACCATTACTAATTTTAAAAAGTTTCAATATTTCGCTAAAAAAATAAAAAATTTGGAAATAGATTAACCGAATGTGTAAATTTTTTTTACAATCATATTCTTCGTGTCGAAAGCTTTCAAACGAGTACCATTATTGTTATTTTATGTAAATTTTTTGAATCTGTGAGAACAGATTTGAAAAACTGTTTTCACGGTTTGTTACTATTCAGAAAAAAGTGCGCCAAAATTAATCTCAAACCACATTTTATCTCAATTTATCTTATTTTTTTACTCCAAACGGGGCCTTATGCGGGTCCAACTTTCCCCATTTTATATTTCGAGATTTGATTAGTTAAAATTAATCAGGATTTATTAATTTTTTATATATCTTTTTATTAAATTTTATTATATATCATTTTTATATTTTTATTATATTTTTATCAACTAAACATCCCCTAAGTTACCTGAATGGGAGCGACCTCATTCCCTTTCAATTCTATCCGTTACGGGCCGATTGGATGCAGCTAAAGAAGGGGGATAAAAATTTTACCCGTGGGCCCCACATTTTTTGCTTGGTTTGGCAGCCGAAATGCTTCCTTTCTCTCCCGGATTAAATTTTGCATGGTATTAAATTTAGCCTCCGCGGGGGGATAATTTTTAGCTAGAGTTTGGGCTAGCTAAAAATTATCCCCCTTCAAGTGGATAAATTTTTGACGTTTTTAACTTTCGTTAATGGTATTGTTAACTTGATTAAAATAAATATAATGTTAATAAAAATAATAATAATAAGCCAACAAGTCAAAATAAACATAATTAAAAAAATTGGATAATAACCAACCATTCAAAAGTACATATTTAAAAAAAAAGTTTTTTAAATAAATTTATAAAAAATTAAATTTGCAATGAAATAAATAATATAACTTCAAATTGTCCCAAAATAATTAAATAGAGTGGGTTTTGCAATTTAATATTTAATTTAATGGGTAACCAAGTTTGGGACATCACAAGGGCAAAAGAGTCATTTGACTCTTTTTATCATCATTTACCTTCTCTTATTTATAAAACATCCAAACCAAGTCAAAAATTATCCCCCTTCATAAACATCACATCAATGTGGGCCAACCCTCTAAAAATAATATCCCCTCTTATCTTATACCCCCTCTAAAACTTATTCCTCTAAAATTTTAGCACCATCCAATTGGCCCCTTAGGGGATAAGTTTTAGATGAGGTATAAGATAAGAGGGGGTGTTATTTTTAGGGGTTTTTGGAGGCCGGTCATAATTTATAGACTATTAAGGGTTTAAGTCATACCCTTAAAAATTATTTGTAAATAAGTCATATGGGCACCGAAAAGACAAAAAAGACCTCGCGCATCTTTTCACTCACAAAACCAGTTTATTTGAAAACCTCCCTGTTTTATCGGAAACGTTCCGCGACTTTCCAACTTCTTCGCAAATCATCTGAAAACTAATCAAAACTTCTTCCAAATCAAGCCTCAATCGATCCCTAACTTTTCGCCGAGCAAATCCACACATTACAGTGCTTCGCAATCAACAGGTACTATATTCGATTAAAGGTACTCTTTAGGGTTTTTCTTCAAAACACATATCGAGGGTTTGAATATTTATTGTGTGGTACTGTTTAGGGTTTTCGATTATCTTTGTAATAACAGGTTTTGTGGTACTGTATTATGTATTTAGTTTCTCCGAAAACGTATAATCGTTGCTATTTTTACAATAGCCTAATATGAAACATTACCACATACATGTGGTACTGTCACACATGCGGTACTGTCCGTCATTCGTTTGATATTTGCAACCATTTTTGTGTTTAAATGTGATGTTTGCATGATAGAGTCATGCGGTACTGTTTTTGAACGAGCATGCATCCTAAAAAAAACAGTACCGCAGACTATGGTACTGTCACACATGCGGTACTGTCTCTCATTCGTTTGATATGTGAGCCATTTTTGTGTTTACATGTGATTTTGCATGATAGAGTCACGTGGTACTGTTTTTGAACGAGCATGCATCCTAAAAAAAAACAGTACCGCAGACATGTGGTACTGTCACACATGCGGTACTGTCTCTCATTCGTTTGATATGTGAGCCATTTTTGTGTTTAAATGTGATGTTTGCATGATAGAGTCACGTGGTACTGTTTTTGAACGAGCATGCATCCTAAAAAAAAACAGTACCGCAGACATGTGGTACTGTCACACATGCGGTACTGTCTCTCATTCGTTTGATATGTGAACTATTTTTGTGTTTACATGTGATGTTTGCATGATAGAGTCACGTGGTACTGTTTTTGAACGAGCATGCATCCTAAAAAAAACAGTACCGCAGACATGTGGTACTGTCACACATGCGGTACTGTCTCTCATTCGTTTGATATGTGAACTATTTTTGTGTTTACATGTGATGTTTGCATGATAAAGTCATGCGGTACTGTTTTTGAACGAGCATGCATCCTAAAAAAAAACAGTACCGCAGACTATGGTACTGTCACACATGCGGTACTGTCGGTCATTTTATTGTATGTGTGATTCTCTTCTTTGTTTAATAGTGCTCTTTGCATGATATAATCATTCGGTACTGTTTTTGCGAAGCAAGCATATTTTGTGAGACAGTACCGCATGTGTGGTACTGTCAGACATGCGGTACTGTCATAGAAGTGGTACTGTATCTAGATGATATTGCATTTTATCTCTAACAGAAAACAAATGTTACGAAAATACAGGTATTGCTATCACGCTCATACAAAATCAAACATGGTGAACATCCAGTACCGTTCGAACCTAATCTCAGTCATTAATGAAGTTGAAACCATCAACTTGACAAAAGCACACCATGTATATCTCAAACATTCTCCATTTTGGAAGCTCATCCTCACTATTTTAAACTGTGAAATTAACAAAGATTACTCGAGGAAAAGCGATGTTGATGTGGAAGTAATAATCAAAACATTTGACCCACAGTCCAAATCTTTCAACCTAGGTGGAATAAAGCTTCGCATCAGAGAGAAAGAGTTGCGAACAATGTTTGCAATAGAGGATGGTGAACAACTGATAGATAGTGTCAAAACAATCGCAAGGCCAGGCACTGAATTCGTCTCTCGTAGATTCTCTGGGTTGCGACGAATTAAGAAACAGAACATATCTGATGCTTTGCGGCAGGCTGCTGCAGAGCAAACACGCATTGGCAGAGAAGATGTTGCAAGACTTTTGACACTGTTCTGTTTGGCAACGTTGTTTGTCCCTAACAAAGGACATTCATTGTCGTGGCACTACACAATATTGGTTGAAAATTTGGATCAAATCCGCCAATACAACTGGAGTGCACATATACTGGAATTCTTGGAGAACAGTTTGTGCTCAGATTCTAGGAACAAAGGTGTTGCAGGCTGTGTCATGATGTTACCGGTAACCTTTTCATATCATATTCTATATTATATGTTGGTACTGTCTTATGAACTTCATTCAACTAATCAGCCCTATAAATGATGCAGTACTGGATCTGTGAGCACACCACTTTGGTCCAACAAGTACAAAATAGTGCAACACCTAGATGTCTAGTCTGGGATCTCAAGCCATTGTCCAATGCATTGAAAAAAATAAATCTCAAAAAGTTGAATAAAAATCAGGTACTATTTATGATAAAATAAATCATGTTTGCATGCTAAGAATATTCGGTACTATTTTTCCAATAGATTCATCTTCATCTTTTACAAAAAACAGTACCGCATACATGTGGTACTGTCATCCGTGCATTAGGTACTGTGTTTCAAAAAGTATGCATTCTTAACAAAACAGTACCGCAGACATGTGGTACTGTCAGTTATTCTTTGAATTTGTGACCTATTCTTTTTTTCATGTATGCGGTACTGTTTTGTTGTGTTTCATGATACTGTTTGAATGCTATATACATTCGGGACTGTTTTTGAACGAGCATGCATCCTTAAAAAAACAGTACCGCATACATTTGGTACTGTCATCCATGTGGTACTGTCAGCTATTTTGTATTTGTCACCTCTTTTTGTGTTTCATGATACTGTTTGCATCTGATAAAAAAAATCATTCTAGATTCAACAATGTATTCATGGACATACTAATGAATTATATAATTGATGAACAAAATATCAGGTAATTGTACCTGATCTTGATGATGATGATGAGGAGGATGACGAGGAGGAGGATGGACAACAACAATATTATGATGATAATGATGATGATGATGATGATAATTATGATGATGAAATGACAGAAACAGAAGAATACATCATTGCGTCAGAAAAAACCAGTGATGATGAATTAGTAATTTCTGACATTCTTCAAAAACTGAAGACAAACATAGTGCATTTGAACAAGACAGCTGAAAGCGAGCGAAAACAAGAGGTGTCTTGTACTCCTGAACTCGATCAATCTGGTACTGTTCCATCTGCCATAGCTGAAAGTCTTCCAGAAACAGTACCAGAATCTGATGAAGGCACCTCACCAGACAAAATAGCAGAAAAAGTCCCAGAACAAGAGGCACCAGAACAAGAGGAACCAGAACAAGAGGCAAGACAGGCTGCATCAGCAGAAACAGTACCAGTTCAGCAAAGTAATGATCCAGTTGCTTCAGTTTTATCAATTTTGAACCGTGAACAAATAGAAGAGCTGGAGCAACAAGTCAAGGAAAAAGATGATAAAATTGCTGAATTGGAGAAGCAAATGGCAGAAAAAGATGATAAAATTGCTGAATTGGAGAAGCAAATGGCAGAAAAAGATGAAATTCTGACAAAGTTGTTCATTGACAATGAAATCTCAACCTGCAAAACACAAACTTGAAGGAAGAACTTGATAATGTGAATGCAGTTGTTGAATTATTAAGGTCTGAACTTGTCGAATCTAGCGTCCACCAGGTGACGCAGAAACATGCAGCAACTAGAAGGCCAAAGAAATCGGATACCAATGAAAAACAAACTCCAGCTGCAAATGAACCACCTTCAATGTACAAAAGGCTCAAGGACAAAACACGCCAAAAGAAAAGAGATCCTGAGTTCACATACAGTGGTAAAAAGAAGGTTGCCAAAAAACAAAAGGCAGATACTGCGGCAGTTGTCACGAAAGATATAGAATCTGACGTTATAGACATTGATCTTCTACAACTGTCTACACATCAAACTGAGCCCAAGCAACCTTCGCTTAAGCAGATCATTTCAACTTTTCAACAAAACACACATCTATCGGACATAGAAAAGGAACGGATCTTAAAACTTATTGATAATGAGGGGAAAGCGTAAGACAGTATTTAACTCTTTCTTTTTTATTACTTGTCAATTATAAAAAAAATTACTTGCTATCATCTGGTACTGTTCTCTATTTTTTACAATAATTGGTACTGTCATTCCTTTATCTGGTACTGTTAACATAAACATTTCAAACTTAACTCATGTTGTTGTTGTTTTTTTTTTTTTTTTGGCTGATCTTGTTGACTTCTCACTGCTCACTGTATACACACAACACAGTGCAACTGTTTGGGCTGTACCAAATGAACCACTCTGCATGATCACCATTGAAGATATCTACAACCTCATAGCAAATGAGAGTATATCAAACATGGTAGGCATATATGATTAACTTATATTTCTACAGAATTAATAAAGTATGTTGACTATTTCTTAAATTCAACAAATTAATCTGATATTTACTAATCACAATATTTGCCCAGCTAATTGACTGTCATGCACGCTATTTAGAATCAACACAACATGAATCAGTCAACAGCACTTTCCCCAAAAGATGCTTATACTTCAGCAGTTTGTGTTGGGTAAGATTTGTGACCTCTTTCTGTGGTTAATTGTGCTTTTTGCATACTATATATATTCGGTACTCTTTTTCTAGAGCATAAATGTTTTCAGAAATAGTACAGCATATATGTGGTACTCTCGACCATGTGGTACTGTCAGCAAATGGCATGGATATGACTTCTTTTTAAGTTACGTGGCACTGTTTGCATACTATAATCGTTTAGTACTGTTTTTCAACTAGCATTCATCTGGTACTGTTTGCATACTGTTATCGTTTGGTACTGTTTTTCAAATAGCATTCATCTTATACATAAAAACAGTACCGCATACATGTGGTACTGTCAGCCATGCGATGGATATGAGACTTCTTTTTTATTTTCATATTACTGTTGGCATACTACAATCATTCGGTACTGTTTTTACGAGAGCATGCATCTTGGGGGAAATAGTACCGCAAGCATGTGGTATTTGACAACATGTATTTTTTCTTGTTGCAGACATTTGTGGTATTTGAGAGACATCATGCAGCTCGAGACACTCAAATTGATCAAAAGCTGAAACTATCTGATACATACAGACTGCTTGTATTCCCTTTGAATACAAGTGGAACGAGAATTCCTGCTGATCCCAACCATTGGACCCTTTTGGTATTGGATAGAGACACGTGGACATGGACACATTATAATTCCATGAAACCACGTAGAGCAAATTCCAAAGATTTGTATCTTGAGGATGCAAGGAAAGTGGTAAGATTCTGTATGTAAATTTTATACATAATTTCATTGGTACTCTTTTCTACTATTTACAACAGTACCGGTGCTGTTTATTAAAACTCATACTGTCTCCACATTTGTCATATTGTATCAGAAAGAGTATGTGGAATTGAAATTTAAAGACCAATACCTCAATGATCCAATAACAAAAAATATTGAACATACCAGCATGGAATTCGAATACCCAATTGTTTCTGCAGCAAATTGCCCACAACAAGGATCTACAACGTAAGCCACACCCTTTTTTATTCATGCAAATTGTTGAACACCTCTAACTAAATTCTTACAATCTATAACATCTTGTGTGCAGTGTTGACTGTGGGCCAATGGTGTGCTACGTAATGCAATGCATATCAAATGACGAGCCACTTGAACCGATGCTTTCAGAAGAAGCTGTACAAGCTTACAGAGCAAAGATGATAACACAATTTATGTCCATTAGTGATGTACAAACATTGTGATTGTAATTAAAACAGTATTAGTGCACACTCTGTTTCTTTTTTAACAAAATACTTGTATATTCAACATTCTTTTCCTGTAAATTGAATGATACAGTTTATGCTAATACAAATAGTCAATGTCCAGTTAATGTTACTATTTGTGCAACATAAATAGTCATGGTTTTTGCGATTTTTGTATGATAACTCTTGGGATGTTGATTCTTGTTATGTTGATAGTGCTGCAAAATAGTACTGATTGATACTCTATTCGAAACAGTACCGGTATTAATATTAACAGTACCGGTACTGTTTTATACCGGTACTGTTTGTATGAAGTATCTCAATACCAACATATGCGGTACTGTCGGTTATTCGTTTGATATGTGAGCCATTTTTGTGTTTAAATGTGATTTTTGCATGATAGAGTCACGTGGTACTGTTTTTGAACGAGCATGCATCCTAAAAAAAAACAGTACCGCAGATTATGGTACTGTCACACATGTGGTACTGTCGGTTATTCGTTTGATATGTGAGCCATTTTTGTGTTTAAATGTGATTTTGCATGATAGAGTCACGTGGTACTGTTTTTGAACGAGCATGCATCCTAAAAAAAAACAGTACCGCAGACTATGGTACTGTCACACATGCGGTACTGTCGGTTATTCGTTTGATATGTGAGCCATTTTTGTGTTTAAATGTGATGTTTGCATGATAGAGTCACGTGGTACTGTTTTTGAACGAGCATGCATCATAAAAAAAAACAGTACCGCAGACTATGGTACTGTCACACATGCGGTACTGTCGGTTATTCGTTTGATATGTGAACTATTTTTGTGTTTACATGTGATGTTTGCATGATAGAGTCATGCGGTACTATTTTTGAACGAGCATGCATCCATCCTAAAAAAAAACAGTACCGCAGACATGTGGTACTGTCACACATGCGGTACTGTCGGTCATTTCATTGTATGTGTGATTCTCTTCTTTGTTTAATGGTGCTCTTTGCTTGTGAAAACACTTATAGCTATTGTCACCAACAAATTTTATGTCCTTTAAATATAAGAATGACAACGGTACTGTCTGCAAATATAAAATTGATACACTATTACAAACAGTACCAGTATTAATAAAAACAGTACCGGTACTATTTTATACCGCTGTCATTCTCAATACCAACATTAAAAATGAATATCGCTGAATAAAAAACTATCACAAAATGGATTGAAACATACTCATTCTCATTATTAATTCAAAAACAGTACCATAACAAACAAACAATAACGGACTTCTTCACAGCATAATTTTGGGAGAAAAAAAAAAAAACAATTCAACTCAACGGCTCTTTGCAAGTCTTCTTATTATGAGAGCCCATGCGACCACAACGACCACAATGAATTCTTCGTACAAGCTCACCAGTTGATCTAATCCTACGCTTCTTCGGCCTTCCAGCTGGTCTCCGTGTTATTGGAGGTAATATTGAACTATTACAGTCTGCAAACTCTTGGATTATGTCTGTTGGTATTGGAACAATCACACCTTCATATGCCAATTTGTAATTATCAACATGAAAGTACTCATCAACAAACTCACTCAAAGGTCTGTTAATCCTCCCAATAACAGCAAATGCATGAGAGCATGGAAAACCAGATATTTGCCAACCATAACAAGAACATGTACAATTCACCAAATCAACAGTTGTTGAAGGATTAGAAAATACTTCATAAATACTATCTGAACACATCTTGATGGTCCATGTTCTACCAGCATCAACAAGTGCATTAAACTTCTCTTCCATTCTTGGACATAGAACACCATTCCACTTTGTAGCATCGAGCTTTCTTATGGCAAACCATTCCATTAATTTAACCCTTATCTTGTCAACCAAATGTGCCACTGGCATATTTCTTGCATCAAGAATCCATGAGTTAAAAGATTCAATGGCATTTGAAGACATCTCACCATACCTTCTACTACAAGAATACGCATTAGTCCAATTTTGCACAGGCAATCCACTCAAAAAGTTATCCACAATTGCACCCCCTTCCCTCTTCAAAACATCTAACTTCTCCTTAAATGCTGCAACTGTGGGAGCATAAGCACACTGACAAAACAAGTTTATAATGTATTCACGGGATCCATTAGATCTGTTACCACGACTAAATTTATCTCTTAAATTGTTCTTCAAATGCTGTAGACAGAAAAAGTGATGACATGTAGGAAACTTAATTGGCAAAGATTCCATCAATCCAGGATTTCTATCGGAAATAATTGTAAAATCTTCAGAGGGGTTCAATATCTCACGCAAATGACCTAGGAACCAAGACCAATTATCGAAATTCTCTGAATCAACAACAGCAAATGCCAATGGGAATAACCCTGCAGATGAACATAAAAACAGTACCGAATTACAAAACAGTACCGCATATTAAAACAGTTCAAAAAAAACAGTACCATTCTTTGTATGGTGTACTTGTGGTCGTTGAATAGCAGATACATTTGGTACTGTGTTATACGATACTACATCTTACTAAAAACAGTACCACATAATAAAACAGTACCGCACAAAAACACTACCATTCTTTGTATTGCTAGATACATTTGGTACTGTGTTTATACGATACTACATCTTACTAAAAATAGTACCACATAATAAAACAGTACCACATAATAAAACAGTACCGCACAAAAACAGTACCATTCTTTGTATTGCTAGATACATTTGGTACTGTGTTTATACGATACTACATCTTACTAAAAAAAGTACCACATAATAAAACAGTACCGCATAAAAACAGTACCACATAATAAAACAGTACCGCACAAAAACACTACCATTCTTTGTATTGCTAGATACATTTGGTACTGTGTTTATACGATACTACATCTTACTAAAAGCAGTACCACATAATAAAACAGTACCGCATAAAAACAGTACCACATAAAATTATGAACATTAACATACCATTATTCGCATCCTTGCCAGTAGCTGCCATCAGAATACCCTTGAAACGTGACTTCAAGAAAGTACCATCAATAAAAATGATAGGCCTGCAATGTTTGAATCCACGTATACTGGCCCCAAATGATACAAACAACCGTCTAAACCGGTTTATACCGTCATCCACATCCAACACAATATGACTACCTGGGTTAAGATCCATTGCAGCCTTCACATAACAATTTAAGTGATTAAACGAATCAGCATACTCACCATAAATCATGTCTTTAGCTTTCTCTAAAGCACTCCAAGCCTTATCATAGCTAATTTCCATGCCATAGTTGTTTTTAAAAATATAATAACGTCGACCGGCGACATTGAAGGTTTTAATGCTACTTGATCAACAATCAACTTACCTAAAGATTTCCTGCTCATCCTCTTAAACCTATCCCTAATAATTGTCGGACCACAACTGTGAATATTGTTGAATTTCCTTATGTAAAAATTACGATTAACTTTTGATAACGATGCAACAATTGACCACGGACACCCTTCAGCGAACTTTTTTGCACAAACAACTTCGACTCTATCCTTGTTATTCCTCTCATACAAAAATTCAAAGCCAACCTCTGTAGCATATCGACAAATTGCATCACGAAACTCATCAACACCTCCTACGAATTCCTGTCCCACTCTCAATATTAATGACGACCAATTAGAACACAACAATGGTTTATCCTTACGGCTTGAAATTGAACTACGATACACATCAACATCACAGTAATCATCATACGAATCCAGACCAGTACCAACATCACCAATTGGCACACTATTAGAAACAGTACCGGAACTGCTGGAAACAGTACCGGTACTGTTTTGGATCGGTACTGTGTTCAAACCGCCGAAAAAAACATCAATCGATATATAACACAAACCAACCATGCGAGCCAACATAATCATATTTTGAAAATCAACATCGTTTCTCAGAAAACATGAAGAATGTTCATGGATTGAGTAACTAAATGATACATTTTCCAAATTCAAACTCGACCAATTCTCACACACTTTTAACGCAAAATCTGAAAATGACATTTCACAGTTCAAATTGACTACAAAAGTCTCTGTACCAAACTTACATAGCAGCATCAAATTCGAAGACATGACTGACCGAAATCGTTCACAGCACAAACTCACCCAAATGCGTAATCCAAATCCGTACGTATTCCTTCGACTGACGTTAATCTCACTGCAAATCGTGTAATCTGTATCTATTTCTTCATATATAATCCTTTAACAGACTTTTTATCTCACTATATACTTGTTCACGCGATCTATAAAGAATGAAACAAAAAACGGAAAACGTGATTCTCGGTTCCATAATTATCGGCAATTTCATCTCAGTTAATTATAGATAAAAGGGCATTTAAGTCATATTATAAATTATATTTAAAACAAACTCGTGGGACCCACTCAAAAGTGTGACTTAAATACAAAACTTTCCACATTAATATAACTTAAAAGCAATACTTTTTTTTGGTATGACTAATATCTTTAAAAGATTACAAAGTATGACTTGGATACAATTTTCTGTTATTTTTAGAGGGTTAGCCCATATTGATGTGATGTTTATAGGGGGGATAACTTTTGACTTGACTTTGATGTTTTATAAATAAGAGAGGGTGAATGATTAAAAAAACAGTAAGATGACTATTTTACCCTTGTGGTGTCCCAACTTGATTACTCATTCAATAAAATATTAAATTACAAACCCACTCCATTTAATTATTTTTTGACAATTTGATGTTATATTATTTATTTTATTGAAAATTTAATTTTTTATAAATTTATTTAAACAAAAAATTTTTAAATATGTACTTTTGAATGGTTGGTTATTATCTAATTTTATTTTTAATTATGTTTATTTTGACTTGTTAGCCTATCTATTATTTTTTTACTAGCATTATATTTATTTTGATCAAATTAATGAGGGTTAAAAATGCCAAAATAATAACCATTTCCCCCTGGATAAATTTTGACTGGGATCGATGCCGCCCAAAATTTATCTGGGAGATGACCGTGTGCGAGGGAAAGTGAAGACCTAGGAGGGAGGAAAGTGTGGTTGCCAAATCATGGCAAAGGGTGGGACCCACCAATAAGGCCGAATAAAGACTTTAGACGCTGACTTTCCCTGCATCCAAGCGGGGTTTAAAAGAAGAATTACGTGGATATAAAATGCTACCATGGCGATTGTTTTATTTTTTATTTCTTATTTCGAGATTTATTTTTTAAAATATTAAAAATGTATTTAATTAGTCATTTTTTATTTTTCATATTTTAAATTTTGTCTTATTTTAAGTTAAAAATATTTAAAACGACTTTTGATCATTTTGCGTTTCATGTGTTAACTTGTTTTCTATTTTCTAAAATAATTTTTAAAAACATGAGTGATCAAATAAATTTTTAATTATTTTTCTTATTTAAAAAATATAAAATAGAAAATAGATCTAAAGCAGATGTATCAAGTGACAAATTTTGTTTTAAATTATAAATAACAAGCAATTAAAATATTAAAGTAGGCATGAAACTAAGTGACATTTAAATAAAATAAAAAATATAAGAATAATAGGTAACTAAAAGACCTTTAAGCTACATAAAAAATAAATACATATATGAAGATAAAATTACTTAAATAATTTATAAAAAATAAAAAATTATTTATATACTTTTTTCAAGTTCTTAGTGAGTATTAGTGATTCGCGGATATTTTAAGGAAGAAAGTGAAAGCTTCACCAACCAGTTGAGAAAGTTATAAAAAAATAAAAAAAAAAATTGAAAAGAAATTTGTTTTATGTTTGGTGAAAATTAATTTTTTTCTTTTTTGGTAAAAGTTTGTGCATCAATCATCTTCCAAATTTTTTTTAAAGTGGATCTCGCATCCTTATTTTCACCCTAAAAAATGTATTTGTATATTGAATATAAGTTTGACAAATTATTTATTCATTATGAGATATTTATTTTTATAATTTTATTTTATTTATACATTTTTATATAATTTTAAATACAACTAAAGTTAAGTCTACAGGTTACAGGGACTCCAGTGAGCCAATCAACGGTCCAGAAAGAGCGTGGGAAAACATCAATGGCAGGTGAAGAGGAGCGACACACTAATCAGTGACTCCGCGCTGGTCACGTATACAAAACAAAACTCCGCACCAACCCCTCATTTTTTTATAACAAAACGAGCGGGCATTATCTGTGTGTGTCAGTGACTCACTCCCTCTCTCTCTCTCTCTCTCTCTCTGTGTCTGTCCGTGCGAAGGGGTGTTCTGAGGTGAATCGATCCATCTTCTCTCTTGTTTTACCGATTCGATTTTGTGATTTCTGTGATTATTGTTTTTGGATCTTTTGATTTGTCGGAGCACCTAATGATCGATCTCGATTGATGTTTCTGGTCTGAGTTTTTGCACAGACTCGCCTAGTAGTGTTTTTCGTTTGAATGTTAATTTTTTTGTTTATGTGTTGTTGTAGCTATCGGAATCACCGTAAACCATATCTCATCAGCCTTTGAATTTACAGATCTTGAGTTTGGTGGAGATTCAGAGTGGTGTTTTCCGGCTTTTCTTTTATCTAGGGTCAAGGGAATCAAATCTTGGAAAAGGGTTTCAAAAAAGCTAGAAAGCTTTTGTTTGATAGTTTTTTTTTTTTTTTATTTCGTCTTATATGATTTTTTTTTCTCAAATTTAATTTTCTTTTTCGTCTTATATGATTTTTTTTCTCAAATTTAATTTTCTTTTTAAAAATTATAGATTTTAGATGTGATAATCACATTTAAAAAAAATAAAAATAAAAAATTCGTAGAAAAAAAGGAAAAAATTTCGTCAGTTTAAGTGAAAGAAGCGAGTAAAAGCTAGCGATTTAGTTGGAAAAAAAAATGTAAAAGTTAGTTTTTTGTTTTACTAAGCCACATCTCATCAGCCTTTGAATTTACAGATCTTTGAGTTCGGTGGAGATTCAGAGTGGGGTTTCCGGGCCTTTCTTTTATCTATGGTCAAGGGAATCAAATCTTGGAAAAGGGTTTCAAAAAAGCTATAGCTTTTTTTTTTTTCGTTTTATATGATTTTTTTAACCAAATTTTAATTTTATTGTTTAGAAACTGCAATTGTAGGCGTGATAATCGCATTTATAAAATAAAATAAAATTAAAATTTGAGTAAAAGTTATCTGGTTGGTTAAAAATAGTAACAATTTTTTTTTTGTTAACATCCGCCCCGTAGTCCAGTGCTAGTGTCAATAAATTCATGGCATTATTATTCATTTTGCTTCATGAAGAAAATTGTTTGTATTTTATTTTTTTGCCAACTGTAGGTTGAATAAAGAATTCTCAGTAGCTGTTGAAGGGATGAATTTCCTGATGGGTCTTGTCTTTGATTACTTTCTCTTGAGAATTCGCTGTTTAAAGATACTTACGAGTAAAAGATAAGACTCTCGGGATGGGTTAGAAAACCATCTGTACTCTTTTCAGTGGTCCTCCATGAATAATATTCTTAGTATTTGCATAATCAGAACAGAAGCTGAGGTTAATGAAATTTCAGCTTTTGGAATTGGAACCTAAAGGCCCTCTGATTGCATCCCACCTGCCTTCCTTTTAGTGCTCTGTACTGTTGAAGAAAAATACTGTAATTTGAATGACCTAGGAAGGAAATAAAAGCCGGCAGTTGGGTTTGGGTTGGATTTATTTCTATATTTGGGTGTGTGGAGGTTGAAGTTCTCTTTCTAGCTTTAACATTTTGGGCCATCTGGTTGTCACCCTCAGAGGAATTACTATTTAAATTTATCTCTAAAACTTAGGTGTCATTTGGTGTGTTTTTTATTTTGTATTTTATTTTCTATTTTGAGCTCATTTGTCATTTTGTACTTTTAAAAACAAGGAAAACAACTCAAAGTGCATTTAGTCACTTTTATTTTTAAAATTTGTTTTAGAAAACAGAAAATGGGTTTATACATAAAATGAAAAATGGCAAAAATTCATTTTGAGCGTTTTCAATCTAAAATAAGGAAAATCTCAAAACAAGAAAAACAAAGCATTTTCTGTTCCTTATTTTGGGATTTTTAAAACATAAAACATATAAAGCAGAAAACAGAAAAACAAACCAAATGCCACCTTGGCTTCTTAGATGGGTGCATGCATCTCAATTGAAATCTCTTTTTGTTCAGCCCTTTATGAGCAGATCTAATTGCTGAGGCTTTCTTTTTCCCCCCGATTTCTTGTTTAGATCACATTTAACAATGGTGAAGGCTGTTGCTGTTCTTACTAACAGTCAGGAAGTCAGTGGCACCGTATACTTTACCCAAGAAGGAGATGGTAACATTCAATTGAATCCAAGCATCCAGACGTTGTGTATATGCATGCAATTGCATTGTGAATTTGAAATATTTTGATTGTTTATACCTCAGGTCCAACTACAGTTACTGGAAGCCTTTCTGGGCTTAAGCCGGGGCTTCATGGTTTCCATGTCCATGCGCTTGGTGATACAACAAATGGTTGCATGTCAACTGGTAATTTTCACTCCCTTAAATTCATTTCTTACTCCTCTTTTTTTTTTTTGGGTCCATGGAAGGCTGGGCAAACCAGAAAAATCAAATGATAGCAATTAGTTTCTGCTTAAGAAGACTAGTCTTGACCATTTAAATTTGCAGGACCACATTTTAACCCTGCTAGCAAAGAGCATGGTGCCCCTGAGGATGAGAATCGCCATGCGGGTGACCTTGGTAACGTCACAGTTGGTGAAGATGGTATGATATCATTTGGACTGTGTATTATCCTTTTCCCATATCATCATAATTGTTTGTTATCACGGGTGTATTAATTACTGGTGTCTTTATCCTGATCTCATAATTCTACCCATCACTGCAATAGTATTTTTTATTTATGAAGCATATTTTGTTTAGCTTTACTCTAGTTATTTTTTATGTCAATTCAGATTGTATTTATTTCACACAGATCTTTGACATTGAAGTTATTTTTTTTAAAGGGGGGGAAAAAAAAACACATCCAAAGTGATATTACAACATCACTTTCGATGTTTACAGAATGATGGTGGCTGTTTGGCTTTCAAATGGATCCTTTTTATTTGAAGGCAATTATTTTATATCTTGCTATAGTCATCATCATAATCTCCCTCCCCCCCTTCTTGCGAAACTGTTGTGTGATTTGAATTATGTCTCCGTATTTTAGCATTTCATTGACAGTTGTCACAACTTCTTATGTTTCAGGCACTGCAAGTTTCACCATCGTCGACAAACAGGTGAATCAGTTTATTAGTATTTTTTGATTCAGGACTTGTTTCATGGGCCGTTATATGGTTTTCTGACATTTTGTACATTTTGTTTACTTCTTGAAGATCCCTCTTTCTGGACCGCATTCCATAGTTGGAAGGGCTGTTGTTGTCCACAGCGACCCTGATGATCTGGGGAAGGGTAACACTAGTTTACGTCACATTTTCTTCAAGGGTTTCCATATTTATTTTCCACTTAACGCATTATGTTTCTTTTACAAATACACTATGGCATCCCCATAGTGTATGAGACAAATGTATGCATTTCGATTAGGGTCGTATCTGACTTGGATATGAATGCAAGAGCAAGTAGATGGGTGTGAATAGCATTGCTTTCTCTTGTATATTGCTTTCGACTGGCAAATAAAAAGAATATTCTGGTTGATGTTTACCATTATATTAACCTTATTCTGGCAAATATAGGAAGTTGAAATGTTGATTTGCTGCTGGCTGGAATCTTGCTTCTTTTATCATGTTTTAACAACATTGCTGGAAGCAGCGGTGCTAGAACTTGTTTCACCCTCCCACAAAGTCTTAAAACTAATATCGTACCACTAATCCCCTAGAGTCAAGACCTCCATCATTGTTAATGCTGTGTAATATAGAAAGAAACCATTCAATTTCAATTTCCATGGGGCTCTCTACCCTGCCCAAAAGCAGTGGACTGTGAACCCAACTGTGATAATCTGTGAATTCACTGGGGTTTGATTAGGTTTGACCTAATCTGAAACAAAACGTCTGCCTCAAGAGAGGGTTGAATTGGTTTAAAACGATGTCTGTTACATAAATAGTATGCTTAGTAATTTTACTGTGTTTTTTTTTTTTTTTTTTCACCTGGCCTATTCTTATGGTAGCTGCACTTCCTCATTTTTTGTTTAGGTGGCCATGAACTCAGCAAAAGCACTGGAAATGCTGGCGGAAGGGTTGCCTGTGGTAAGCATTCTGGTTTTGCATCTGACCTTGAATTATGTACAGTTTGCTAGTGAAAACTTCATTTCCATTGTTAAAATACTTGCCTTCTATTATAGAATTCATCGACATGCAACTTTGACTCGCCTTATTATTCGACGTTAGATTGATCCTATTCTTAACTTATGAATGCAGGTATCATCGGCCTGCAGGGTTGATTAACCACTCGCATTGCTTTTTACCTTGAATCCTGCTACCAAATTATGTCCTTGTAGCCATGTGAAAACCCACCTTTCTGGCAAAGGTGTGTTTGGTATAAATAAAGGGTTGGCTGTGAGAGTTGAGACTTTTGGAACTTTTGGTTTTGGTCTGTAAGACTGATGCTTGTTTTACCTTTCCAATTGTGAAGTGAGTGTTTCACTTTGACAAATCCCTAGCCATTCTGGCTTTTTTTTTTCTTTTTTTTTTTATGCAATTCGACTCCGTGTGGAAGCACAATTTTGTGCATAAATCAGCTAAAAGTTGCAAAATTGGTGTTTTGTTACTTTTTTGCTCTATTATAGTAATTTATCAACTTAAAAGTTAAGAGTTACCACAAGTTGTTAAAAATTATCAAAAATTATTAAAAATTTATTAAATACTCGAAAAAGTTATTAAAATTTAACTATTTGTTTAATCAAACTTACTAAAAATTATAACTATCAATTTTTAGTAAAAAAAATATCGTAAGTTGCTAAAAATTGATTCAATATCAAGGAACTAAAGATAAATTTGCTCGCTGTGCGGCGATCTAACATGCTTGGCCATTATTTTGTGCACGGAGAAAAAAAAAGAAAAAGAAAATAGCAGCAGTAGACAACTGAACTTGTTTTGAGTTCGACCTTTAAATTGTATTTACGATGGCCTGGATTTTATAATGAGTCAATCTTGACCGAATTATAAACTAATTGAAAATAAATTGGATTCAAGTTGTTTGATTCGTTTTGTAGCCTTAATTGCAGATGGTTCTCAAAATTTAAAGTTTTCAAATTTTTTTTTTTTATTTGGGTAATCCGGAACTCTCATTGATTTATTATAACTTTCAATCATATATTCAATAGGTAAATTAGAAAAATATATATTTTCTCTCACGCACACCGCACTTGAGTCAGGAATCGAATCCGTGTGATTTTTGAGCATACTTGCAAGCCACTCGAACTAACCTGCGCGGGTTGCACGAAATTTTGATGCTATGAGTTTGTAAAAAATTGTATTTTACTTATTTTTTCAATAAATTTGAACCAAAAGGCCTGGTTGTGTAACAACCTTGTATGAGTTTTGCTGATACAAGTTTATTATTTGGAGATAACATTCTTGTTGGTGTAACGGTGTTATATAAGTTTATTACACATATATTGAGTTTATTATTTTGAGATAACATGCTGTACATGTTTCATATATCCTTTCGTTCTTATCTTTACATAAAATTTTTTGATTACCTTGAAAATTATGATAGAGAATTGAAACATAAGTGAATAAAAAATTTCTTAAATACAAAATATATATTTTTTCCTTTCTATATTCTTCCCTTTTTTCAAAATTAGTTCAATTTAAAAAAAAAATGGTTTTAAATTTAATCTCGCTTAAATCAATTTTGCCTTAAATAAATCAATCTTTATCTAGGGCTTAGTTTAGAAAGAAAATATATATATATATTCGTAACTAGCTACTAAAACTTTTTTTTTTTTGAAGTGAAAAATTTTAATTTTTTAATAACAAACTTTTTAGTTTTTTTGTTAATTTGGTATTTTTGTCTATAAGTTAAAAGAAATTTAAAATATAAGATAGTAAATTTGATCATTTCAGAAAAAAAAAAATCAAAAAATTGAGTAATCAAAAATTCAACTTCTAATTACTCTTTCCACACAAAAACTTAATTCTTTTTTTTTAAAACGTGCTCACAAGAAAGCAAACGATTTTAAATAATTATATTTACAACTTGTAGCAACAAACAATACAACAATCTGAGCCTATAACCAATTCAACATCAATTCTAATTTTATGAAAGAACATGAAATTATTATTTTTTTTGGCAATTAAGAATGATTTGGATTAATGGGAGATAATTTACATCATTTTAGAGGTATTCTCCCGTGAAATAGAGCATGTTTAGTTACAAAGGAATATCTCCCGACCTGTGCAAATTCTAGTATGTACATCAGAATGCTTAGTGACAGATAGCTGGGAAATCTTGATTCTAACTTCATGTTAGACATTCTTGACAAGGTTGGGAATTGACGAAGAAAATCTTTTAAAAGCTCTTACATTCGTTTCTTTCCAAATGTGGTAAATCATAACTACACAAGTAAGCTTGCAAATGGTATTGTGTATACTTTTCCCACTGAATTGACCCTCGGCCAATGTGATTTCTTCCTTCCAAGATTTTACAATTTTGGTGATAGAACATTTTTGTAGTATTGCTTTCCTTAATTCAGCTAAGAAGGGGCATTGAAAGGGTAGATGATCAATGTTCTCCATGGCATGCCCACATAAGATATAAGAAGGATCCACGTTCATGCCCTATGCAGTAAGTACATGAAATTATTAGTTTCACCTCAATCACTAGCAAATGGCCTCAAATAATTGTTAAGCTTGACACGCAATTTTGGATAGTCATTTAAGACTCGTAGGGACAAGCTACATAGTAATTAAAGTCTTGATAAATTCAGTATGATCAACTCTATTATTCTATTACTATATATAAAAGTGTGCTAACTTAAAAAACATTAATTTCACAAATATATTTCTAACAAATGCTAAAACTCCTTATTTTTAGGGTATAAGACATTCACACCAGGTTTTTTTAAGGGTATTTGGTTTATCAAAATTCATCAATTTCTATCAACTTTTTTTAATTTTTTTAATCAAATTTCACTATATACCGCTTTTATATTCACTTTTTGTACTTTTTTGTTCATCAAAACACCTTCTTAATGAAAATTCTAAGTTAGAGTAAAAAAATTACTTTATAAATCACATATTCAAAAGTATTTTACATCAACTTTCTCTAAATAGATATTTTTAATAGAGAATATATTGTGCGATTCACTATGTTTGAAAAGTCGCTTTAAAAATTATTTAAAATAAATAGTGAGTAGAGATATTGATGTAAGATTTTTTTTCACTATTATCTCTTTATTTTAGAAAACAAGAGTTAGAATATCTGATGTGGATGGCCAACATTTTGCATTCACGCTTACAAATTTAGAAAAACCAAGTTAATATTTATTCTTGTAACTTTTCATCCAATTTATCCTTGTACATTTGTGTGCATGTTAAACAACGTATTCTAATCATAAGAATAACATATAAGTCCTACAAAATTATACTATTTGGAGTGACAAAATTACAGCAAAATGTCAAGATGACGTGTCCGACCAACTAGGATGATGTCAGTAATGTGATTAGACGGTCAACTAGTCCACCCAAAGCACCTTTGTATTCTTGCTTGCTTGAACGAATCCTGAAACAAACTATTGGCGGGGCGATATTCGGCCGAACGTCCCTCTAGTGGTTAAGTTAGATAATGTGAGGAAACAGAGGAAAACCCAGAGCAATTTTAGTAGAGTTTTTTGTACATAGGAGAGTGTAGACCTCTTTTATTTGTTCGCCATCCCTTTTATATGCACGTATGGTCCTTATTTACTAGACAATTTTACCTGGATGTTGTGGGGCAAACTGAATCAAAACTGCAACACGTTGTGGAACAGGCTCAATCGGCGTTGAAATGCATAGTAGAGGTGAAGCACTTAATCGTATCTTCATCTAGGCGTGGCAGGGACAAGTGGTGGCTTGGATAAGTGCCAGGTGTCTTTTCTTAGATGCGGGCCATGTGTTCGAGTGCCCTCCTCCAATCGCCCCCAGCTCTTACACGCGTGCTTAGGGCAGCCATGTGTGTCAGTAATAAATAGCCTAGCCCGTTAATGAACCACTGACATGGCCAACTATCATAACCCTCTATATGGACAGCTGTAATATCTACATACGTGCTAGTGGATACATAGGGTATTCTTGGTGAGGTCTGTACGGACCGAACTCACTATTTATAATTAGCCGATCGTCTCAAGCTCTTGCGCACGTGCTTAGTGTATCACATGCGTAAGAGCTGGGGGTGATTGGAAAAGGGCGCTAGAACACGTGGCCGCATCTAAGAAAAGACACCTGGCACTTATCCAAGCCACCACTTATTCCCTATGATGAAATAAAAAATATGGAGAGGAAGAAGGAATTGTGTATATATTGAATTGTGTTAATCTGTACATTACAAGGCCTATATATAGGCATAAGCTAAATAAAAGAATAAGGAAAAGAATAAAGGTAAAAAGGAAATCACAAAATCAATCCTATAATTAGTCTTGCTAATTTATAACTATTCTATATATATAATATAACGCATCTGCCAGCTATGGATACAAGTTTATATTAGGAATAGGTTATATTTCGTAACACCCCCCCTCAAACTCAAGGTGGTAAGGAAGATGCCAACTTGAGTTTGGAAACTAAACTCCGATGTCGAGCAGGTGGAAGAGACTTGGTGAAGAGATCAGCAAGCTGTTCTGTAGAGGAGAGATGTTGTAACTGAAGAATACCTTGTTTGAAATGATGTCGAATGAAATGACAATCAATTTCAATATGTTTAGTGCGTTCATGAAATACATCATTGTGAACAATTTGAATGGCACTCGTGTTGTCACAATACAATGAAGTACTACTGGGAAAAGAGATGCTCTTGTTAGTAAGGAGGCAGCGTAACTAAAGTAGTTCAGAAGTAGTATCAGCCAAAGCCCTATATTCAGCTTTAGTGCTAGAACGAGCAACAACAGACTGTTTCCTGCTACGCCATGAAATGAGAGATGAGCCAAGCAAGAAACAATAACCAGTAGTAGAGCATCGGTATGTGGGATCACCAGCCCAATCAGCATCAGAAAATGCTTTAGGGTTAAGGAAGAGCGAGATGAGTAGAAAAAACCATGGAACAAAGTCCCCTTGATATAGCGAAGTATGCGAAGAACAGCAGCATAATGAATAGAACGAGGGGCATGCATAAATTGACTGACTAGAGTGACAGCATATGAGATATCTGGGCGAGTCACAGTGAGATAAATGAGACTGCCAACTAGCTGACGATAGAGAGTGGATCAGATAAAACCTCACCATCAGTAGCAAAGAGTTTCACATTAGGCTCTAAGGGACTATCAACGGTTTTACCGTCAGTAATGCCAGCACGAGCAAGAAGATCAGAAGCATACTTTGCTTGAGAGATATAGTATCCTTCAGTGCTGTAACTAATTTCAAGACCTAGAAAATAACTTAAGCACCCCAAGTCTTTCATTTCAAACTGCTGATGAAGGAATTGCTGAAGAGCCTGAATGCCGAAAAGATCATCGCCAGTAATTACCATATCATCAACACAAAGTAACAACAGAATAAGGCCAGTAGAAGAGCGACGAATAAACAGTGCAGAATCATAAGCACTAGGAGTGAAACCCTGTTGGGCAAGAGTCGAGCTAAACTTAGCAAACCATGCTCGAGGAGATTGCTTGAGACCATATAATGCTTTGCGGAGTCGGCAGACTTGCTGAGGAGGATGAGCAAACCCAGGAGGAGGTTTCATGTAAACTTCCTCTGATAAATCACCATTGAGAAAAGCATTCTTAACGTCCATCTGAAATAACTTCCATTTGCGGATAGCAGCAATGGCTAACAAAGAACGGAATGAGGTAATACGAGCAACAGGAGCAAATGTCTCCTCATAATCAATGCCATATTCCTGAGTGAAGCCCTGAGCAACTAGGCGACCTTTGTAACGCTCAATGGATCCATCAGCCCGAGTTTTGATCTTATACACCCATTTGCACCTGACTGCAGTTTTATGTGGAGGTAAGTCAACCAGATCCTAAGTATGGGTAGAGGCAAGTGCTTGAAGTTCATCATTCATTGCTTGCTGCCAAAGAGGGTCAGAGCGAGCCTCACGATATGTGCAAGGCTCGTAGAAGGAGGCAATAGTAGAATAACAATGATAATCACGAAGATAAGAAGGAGGTGCTTTTACCCAATCAGATCGACGTGAAACAATTTCTTGGGTAGGTGTATACGAAGATGGTTGAGAATCCACGGGCGCGTCAGGTGGATTGGTTGGAGGCGGCAAGTGATCACCTGTAGATGAAGAAGAACCTGCATCAAGGGAAGTGGTCATAGGAAACAATGAGATAGAAGGGTCAGTAAAAATAGGAGAAGGAGTAGGAGGACTCGTTGGAAGAGAAGACATAGTTGTGAACAAGCGATGCTCCCAAAAGGTAACATGTCGAGAAATGCGAAGACGTTTAGCAATCGGATCATAACAACGATAACCCTTTTGTTCAATGCCATAGCCAAGAAAACAGCACAAACGGGAGCGAGGTTCAAGTTTATTACACTCATGAGCGGGTAGAAGAACAAAACAGGCACATCCAAAGACTTTAAGTGCTGTATAGTCAGGGATTTTCTTATATAACCGCTCATAAGGAGAACAGTTATAAATGATAGGAGAAGGGATTCGATTAATGGTATAGACTGCGGTAAGAACAGCTTCTCCCCAAAATGATTCAGGAAGAGAGGCAGAGATAAGAAGGGATCGAATAGTCTCCAAAATATGACGGTGTTTTCTTTCTCCACGTCCATTTTGTTGGGATGTGTAGGGACATGACAAATGAGGGAGTGATCCATTATGTTGAAGATTTTCAAGAATAGTACCATCTTTATATTCCATGGCATTATCTGAACGAAAAGTTTTAATTTTACAAGAGAATTGAGTTTCAACCATTCTCTGAAAATTATTAAAGATGGTAGGTAGTTCAGATCGATTATGTAAGAGATAAATCCATGTATATCGTGAAAATCATCAACAAATATCACAAAATATCGAGAGCCCCCCTTTGTAGGAATGGGTGCAGGTCCCCAAATATCAGAATGAACAAGTTCAAAAGGTGCAGAAGAAATTGAATTACTTTTATTAAATGGTAAAGCAGTTTGTTTTCCCAACTGACATGACAAACAATCAAAAGAAGAAAATTCAACTGAACCTAAATAACCTCTAGACACTAATAACTGAATACGAGACATAGAAGAGTGACCAAGGCGAGAGTGCCACAAGCTGGAAGAGGTGGTGGTGGTGGCAGCGGCAAACTGAGGTGATGAACTAGGAATATTGAGGGATGATAGTTCAAACAGGCGACCAACTTTACGCCATGTCCCAATTAACTGATTTGTCCGTGGATCCTGCGCAACACATCCTTCATTAGAAAATGTAACAATATAACCAATGTCAACAAGTTGGCCAACAGAAAGAAGGTTTAAGGACAAATTCGGAACAAAATAAGCATTAGGAAAACAGAGGTTAGGATTTGAAATAGAACCAATATGACTGGCTTGCATAGAAGACCCATTGGCAGTGTAAATCATGGGAAGGTGAGTAAGGGGTTGTTTATGTGAAAATAGAGAAGGATTAGAGGTCATGTGATTGCAGCAAGCAGAATCGATGTGCCAAGCAGACTTACCTGGAGTGGCAGATAAAGCAGTGGATGAGCGAGTAAGAACCTGGTGAACAATAGCCTCTACATCTGCTGCAGTTAGATTGGATGGGATGGCTGGTGCTGGAGGAAGTGCATCAGAGGTAGAAGCGGTAGCAGCCTGATTGCTAGCATTGCGAGCTTTTAACTTACGACACTCACTGATGTGATGCCCTTCTTTCTTGCAATAAGCACATCGGACAGTTTTATTACGTCGGGATGAAGCAAGTACCAGGTAAACTAGGAGCAGTAACATTGACATGAGGAGAGTCAACAGTAGTAGTTGGCATTGGAGCAGGGGTACTGGCCATAACCATATCATGATGGTGTGAGTGACGAGGTTTTTACCGAGTCTCTTCAGAGATGAGTTCAGTGAGAGCCACGTCTAGTGATGGCAAGGGAGAACGATGTAAAAGAGAGGCTCGTGTAGACTCGAATTCGTCTCTAATGCCCATCATGAAGTGAATAAACTGACGACGATCTTGGTATGTGATAAAAAGCTTGATAGATTCAGGATCTGTAAAGAAAGGATCGGTATGGGACAATTGATCCCAGATATTATGAACTTGAGCATGATACTCACCAATAGATTGACCAGGCTCCTGACGCAGTTGATAGAGTTTGGATTCTAGCTGGAACTGTAATGCAGTATCACTTGTACAATTATATCGTTTAGCAAAAAAATCCCAAGCCTTACAAGAATTTCGAAACTGAGGCAGAAGGCTTTGCATAGACGTGCAAGATGTATTAATAAACCAGGAGATGATCTTGCAGTGAATATTTTCCCAGTCCTCAATACGATTGTCAAAATCCTCTTAGGATTCTTTATCCTTTTTTTCTGGTTTAATTCGTTCTCCCGTGACATACCTCCATAGTTTTCTACCAATGAGAAATACAGACATCTGCTGGGACCAGATGTTGTAATTAGTGCCGTCAAGAATGGTCTCAATAGGACGAGTAACGTCGTGTTGAGAAGCCATTGAAAAGAAGAAAGTGTACTGAGACAGTTGAATCCTCAAAAACAGACTACAGAATCACGATCAGAAAGGTCAAAAACCCTAGGAACCGGTCTGAACCGGTCAAAATATACCTCACAGAGGGCTAAACCGGGTAGATGACTTCTAGACCGGTTTGGACTGAACCGGACGGCTCGGGACCAAATGAGCCGCGGGCTGATCCAGGCCAGATGCTGGAGCTACAGGCTGATGCTGAGCCGGACGCTGGAAGGCGGCTCGAGGTAGAAACTGGTGAGCCGAGCGTGAGCCGAGGTTGGGGAACGCGCGTGAGATTATGCTGCAGCGGAGGAGGCGCGTCTAGAAACTTTGGGCGGTGCGTGCGGGCGCGTGGAAGATCCAATGACCGTGAAAAAAATTCAGGCGACTACTACTGGCAGAGACGAGGCCTTCTGTGTGGTTTGTTTCTGAAATAGATGAACAGATAAAAGCAAACAGGATGCAGAACCGAGGAGTGCGGCGTTTGTAACGGTGCGTGTGGTAGAGCAATACTCTAGTTAATGAAAGCACCAAAAACAAAATAAAAAACCGCAAAGAGATGGCTTTGATACCATGATGAAATAAAAAATATGGAAAGGAAGAAGGAATTGTGTATATATTGAATTGTGTTAATCTGTACATTACAAGGCCTATATATAGGCATAAGCTAAATAAAAGAATAAGGAAAAGAATAAAGGTAAAAAGGAAATCACAAAATCAATCCTATAATTAGTCTTGCTAATTTATAACTATTCTATATATATAATATAACGCATCTGCCAGCTATGGATACAAGTTTATATTAGGAATAGGTTATATTTCGTAACACCCTACCACGCCTGAATGGAGATGTGATTAAGTGCTTCGCCTCCACTGTGCATTTTCAGCACCGATTGAGCCTGCTCCACAATATGTTGCAATTCTGATTTAGTTTGCCACACTACCCACAACATTCGGGTAAAATCATCCAGTGAGGAAGGACCACACGTGTCTAATAACATATAAAAGAAATGGCGAACGAAAGAAAGAGGTATGCACTCTCATATGTACAAAAAACTCTACTAAAATTACCGAGGGTTTTCTTCTATTTTCTTACATTATCTAACTTAACCATTGGAGGGGCATTCAGCTGAACATCGTCTCGCCGGTAGTTTGTTTTAGGATTCGTTCGGGGAAGTAAGGATTCAAACGTGCTTTGGGTGGACCAGTTGACCGTCCGATCACATTATTGACATCGTCCTAATTGGTCGGACATGTCATCCTGACATTTTGTTGTAATTTTGACACTCCACTATTATTAAAATTTTGTGAATAAAATTATGATGATTTAATCAGAAAGATGAGACAATTGAAGGCGAACAATGGGCGGTCCATGCAAATAGTAGATGATTATACACTTAATTGTTGACTAAGCATAATTCTAATATTATTCTTAAATATCAAATTCGCCCAGTTAAGACATACACTTTGGTATTCGCGTGTTGTTGTATTGTTAATATTGTTTGTATATTTTTATTTTTGTAATATATAAATAATAATATGTTTAAAAATTTTATATTTAAATATCTTCAAGTAGGGCTAAATTGGGGCTTAGAGATACCATTCCTCCTCAAATTTTAAGTCTAATTTTTTAACACATATCATAAAGTCTAGAAAGTATTTAAACATTAAATATTTTAATATGCTTAGGTCACAAGGTAATGTTCACCCATAACTCAGTGGATTAATGGTTCATAAAGTTAAAATATAATTTTATGGGACGAAGTTATATTTTCAACATTTAGAATAAAAATATTTTAATTTTGATTGTCTGATGGACTTGTATAAGAATCAAAATATTTAAAGTACAACTTCAAATATTAAAATTGTATTTTTAACTTAATTATCTCCTTATCGTGGTTTAGTGGGCTAGGAATGAGATGAGTTTAAAAATTTTGACTAAAAAATAAATAAGTTTGGGACAAAAATAAATGGATACATTAACTAAACGAGTTTTAAAAATAAAATCACGAAAATTCACGAGTATCTGACCCATTGCCATTTCTATAATTAAACGAGTTTTGAGAATGAATTCGTCAAAATTCAAGAGTACCCGATCCATTACTATTTCTATTAATTAAACGAGTTTTGAAAATGAATTCATGAATATTCACGAGTACCCGGTCCATTGCAATTTCTATTAATTAGGGAAATTTTAGGGTTCATAAGCCCAGTACAAAAAAACCTAAAAAAAATAAAAGGTAAAATACTATTACAGCCCTTGAATTTAGGAAGAGTCATGCAATTACCCAAAGTACAGAAAAAAAAGAAACCGTAAAATCATAATAATTTTCAGGGGTAAGATTGGAAAAGAACACACAAAAAAAAGCCCCGAAGTTCAGGTTAATTACCATTTGCTTAACCCTGCTCTATATGGGGTCACCTGCGTAATTAAGCCAAACTCGAGGTCTTCTTCTCCGTCCCCCTCACCCCTGTCCCATATTCTCTATTCTTCATTGCGCTTGGCGCACTTCGCCGGAACCACTTGGTTTTCTCTCTCTCCCTCCCTGTTTCTTCTCTGAGTTTTTTTAAGGTAGTCAACTTGTGGGTTGAACAAAAGAGCAAGCCCTCTTCATCCGATCTCTTCAATTTCACATTAGCTTTCTCTTCTGGCTGATGATATAAGAAGTAATTGTTCTTTCTCTTTACTTATAACCCTTATTCGTTATCAAACAGTTTTAGGGTTTTGGTCTGTTGATATTTTTTTCCTTTTTTTTTTTTAATTAAGATTTTCAGTCAATTAACCAACTTCTGCGTACCAGTGCCTCAAGTCTAAGTGTGTTTGCTTCGTGGGTCCTTCTTTAGCGGATTATTTTCAATGGCATTGTCATGGGTTTTACATGTAATGCATGTTCTGTTTGTTTCAATGAATCGTTTATCTTTGGTCATTGAAGTGAAAATGCGCTAGCTTAAGCTTGTTTTGCCCTGATTGACTCATTTAGTTTGTTCTTCACTTTCTGTCATTTGTTATCATGGGTTTTGTGGGCGAGGCTTAACATCCTTGTACGGTTGTTTTATTGCAACCTGCTTGTTGCATTATTTACATAGATATATACATATATATATTAATGCGTGAACAGAGAAACTTTTCTTTCCGTGGCAATTTTTGCATGCAATTTATGTATCTCAGGTCTTTCTGTGTTTTTCTGTTTCTGTTATCATCATCGTCGTCATCATCATTTATCTGCTTGGTTTATTTCACTGTATTGGCATGTTATTGTATGAAATAGTGGTTCGGGGGACGTAAGAAACAGTTGGTTTCATCGTAATTGGAAAAGGGAATAGGGGCAGAAAGAGCTTATTCTCTGAGAGGTGCTTTGGGGATTTGAATTTTTACAGAGGGTTGTTGCTCTCATAGCTTATCTTTATTCTTTCCCTTTTGAGTTCCTTGCTGGATTTTATCAAGCGTTTAACTTGGCTAAGAAAAAATAAATTAGCGGTTATGGTAAGATGGTGATATCACAGTGAAAATTATGGTGGTCTTTATGTGGATTCTATAAGAGTAGTGATGTATAGGTTATGTTGTTGCATTTGGTTGCATTTTGCAGTGTTGGAGATGGAAGCTTGAACAGCTAAACTTGATGTCATCCAGTTTTTTGAGTGGAAAGTGTAATGTTTTAACAGTAGTAGTGATCTATATTTAGTCTAAGAACTTTCAAAGCTGTGTTCTTATATAGCTTTTACTTCTATTCTGTTCTTAACACGTCTATGGAGACCAAGAAAGTGGCCAAATTTTTACAAAGGCCTTTTATTTCCTCTTTAACTCAATTTATTCAAATCAACAACTTGAGGGATGACATAATATGTGTCGACTTTAACAAGATGTTTGTTTGATTGTCTGGGGCTGCAAGTATTTTTGAGGGTATCATGCTTACCTATGAATTTAACATATTGTTGGTTTTGAATCCTGTATTATTTCAAAATGTTCCTAGTTGGAGTGTGTACGAACCCAATCTATGTGTCAGTGTGTGCTGAGTCTCACATTTGGAAGCACACTTGATTTTGGGTATAAAAGCAGGACTGGTGCACCCAATTATCAAATCTTTTGTTAGTCGTTTTGGGGGAACTCTTTTGGTTGCTACTGGGTACTTTGATGATTTACATCTTGAAGGAGGGAAGCAAGAAAATGACAAGTAGTTGGCTCAACTGGATGAATTTGTTGGCAAGCATGCAATAAGCAATGCATTTACTGGGCAATCCATAGCGTTACTAGATATGAATTTTGAGTTTCTTTACACATAAGATTAGAAGATGCGTGAATGAGTAAAAGAGGAAAAAGTGTATTTACATGTGTGAGAGCCAATATCTCCCTTGTTATGAATCTTGTGGTTCAAAGTTTTTATTCAGTCTTGTTTACATGACTACATTTTAGTCGATATTAGTGTATAAACACTAGGGTCATTTGGTGACTCGTTAAATTTGGTTGGGCTTGGTGAAACTTTTTTCCCCTTTTGATACCCCCCCCAATTACTCACTATTAGCCATAACTCCAAGAGATGTATAAAGAATTTTTTTACTTTAAAAACAAAAAAAGAAAAATTGATTAGGTTAGTTTACTTTTAGATTTTGTTTCCCTTCCTTTAATATGCTTACCCATCCACTCTAAGAAGTGTACAAAAGGGCTTTGTAACTGCGAGAAGGTGATTTATCATGCTCGTTGCACGTGCATCTATGCTTAGGACAATAATATTGTAGCAAATGAGTTTATAAAATATCACTGGAACAGTGGAACTTTATAAGGCCTTTAACTATTGTCTTCATACACATATGACCATGATCTATGTACTATCCAGCTATACGGGGACACCGCCATTCCTTGGTGAACCTCCTAGTAATGATTGGATCAGGCAAAGTAAAGTTGGCAATGTGACTGCACGTGGAGCGTTAGCCTCTTTGGCTTGACCCTCCATCTATATAAATCCTCTTCGTCTACCTTGGACACATTTGAGCTCCACTCTATAGTTGAAGCTCTACTCTAATACGTACTTTCTCTCTCATGTTAGGTTGCCCTAGCTCTTACCCCACTCGTCTCCAATTAGGAATGGCAAAATACTCATCCCCCGAGGGTACCCGTATTACCCATCTCACTTGAGGAGGGTATGAAAATACTCTTTATGTGGACGAGGATGGAGAATCCTTGAGTGTGTAGGAGGATAGTGATGATAGTTCTCACCCTGTCCCATTCCCATTTATAGATCTACTTATATATTAATTATATTTGTATAATAGTATAGGTTGCTTTATAACATTAGTTGATTTAAAATATATATAATTTTTGTTTTATTATATAAAACCATTTGATTTAAAGTGTGTGTAATTTTTATTTTAATAAATATTTGATAGCATTATTTCGATTTAATAAATATATATTTTTTTAAACAGAGAGCATGGAACCAACATCTAGTTGGAGAAGGGGATGAGGATGGGGATTTTTTTTTTTGGGGGGGGGGGGTGTGGGGACAAGAAAAGGGTTCTCTCTCCAAACTTTCCTAGTTGATATTCCTATTCGGTGAGTTTCGTTATTGACACAACCAGCATTATTCCCAAATGAACGGGACATTTAGCCTGGTAGTTCATACATGAATAATTTGCAAGTGCCATCTCTCCTCTATCCCAATATTTTGGAACTTGGACTGTTTGGCAAATTGGCAAATGGAGCGGGTCGAGGCCTTCAAGGGTTACTAGTTTTACCTTGGGTCAACTGAAATCAAACTGTGCCAAGTTCCATTAGGCAAACTGGGACTTAGTCTGCAATCTAATTAGAAGGGGGAGTAAGAATCAGAAGACACTCGCTCATATGAAGTCCTTCTTGGAGAATGACTTTGGAGGTTCACTTATAAGAGTTTCAGCTTGTGGAGAAAAGTAGTTGCAATTAAATATAGGTTAGCTAGGGAGGAGTGGACAATCAAGCTGGTGATAGGAACACATGGCATGAGATTATGGAAAGGGATTCGTGCGAGCTGATGGAATTTTGTCAGGCACACTTTTTTTTTTTTTGTGTTGGGTAGAGGGAATCAGGTGGATTTTTGGAATGATGTGTGGAGTGGAGAGAGAAGTTTACGGGAGTTTTACCCCGGAATCTTTGGCATACTTGCGGATTAGGATGGTACTGTGGCAGATTTCATAGAATTGAATAATGGAGTAATTACCTGGAATGTGCAGCTGTTGAACAAATATCTGGGATCAGAATTGGAGGATTGACCACCTATTCTTGCATTGTCATTTGAGAAGGGAGCCCTGAATAATGGAGTAATTACCTGGAATGTGGAGCTGTTGAACAAATATCTGGGATTAGAATTGGAGGATCGACCACCTATTCTTGCATTGTCATTTGAGAAGGGAGCCCTGAAATCTTGCACTAACAAGTTTTGGTTTTTTTGGGTTTTTCCAATAGAGGTGAAGTATGCCTTGTAGGAATAGTTTACGTGCGAGGATCCACAAAAGTAGAAGGAAGGCATCACTTTGTGTTTTTGGGCTTATTTGGGAGGTGAAGAAAAAAAGATGCTTCCGAGATGAGGAGACTTCTATATACAGATTAAATAGCACTTTCTTGGAGATACTTTATGGTTGGATAGGGGACGACAAAGACTGGCAATCATTTCTTTTTGGCATTTCATTGAGCATATGTGTACCTCTTGAGAGGTTGCCTTTGAGGCTTGCTATTGCTTTTTGTACTGTAGTGGCATCCCCTTGATACTTTTTTAATAAAATTTCTTACTTATAAAAAATATATATTATTAAAATTACACAAAAATTAAAAAATGTAAAGTACATTTTTTTTTCATTATATTAAGATGAGCTTATTGGATTAAAAAAAATATTTCTTAACTAACACTTCATAGAAATATACTTGCTAACTAATCCGTTCATGGGTGATAAGAGATAACCATACTGTTAATAAGAACTTCGGTTGTCTAGTCGATTTTCTTTTGTTAGATTGCCTGAGCAGGTTCATATAGTAGTTATTACATTCATCTCTGACCTATTACAAATAACCTAGGAAGCACATACACTCTTTGGAGGCTAGTGTATAGGTGTCAGACACTTTTTGAACACGAACACGCAACCAACGCATAGTAGACACGTAGTTAAGCATGCCCCTATATTTTGTAACCGTTTTTTTTGGCTTTAGACACTCCTTGGGGCATGTTTAAGACACTCGGTCAATTTTCTATTTCTTAATTTACCTCCAACACTTTCCAATGATTATACAAAAATTTACTATGAATTTTTCCTTATCTCTTCCTTAAGCATCCTCGAAGGCTTTACCTTTTCATGTTATAATTTATTTTATAACAGAATTACATTTTTTTTAAATGATTTGTTGATTTACTCTCTTTTTATTTTATTTTAATAGATGGTAATTATTATGTGAAGAATATTACAATAATTAAGGTATAGAGTACATGGTTTTGTTTTTTTAGAGTGCGTTTGGAGTGATAAAAAGTGAGATAAGTTGTGGGTTTGTAATTCATACAATGAGATAAAAAGTGAATAATTTTAGAGTTTTTTAGTGTTTTTCACCAATTTTTTAGAGTTTTTTGTTACTCCAAATGGAGCGTTAATCATACTTTGTGTTTTCTTGCATTTGTTTATTGTCTTTGAATAAAATATTTATACATATGATTAAAAAATTATATAAAATTATGTTCTTTTGTGTGTCTTTGCTGTGTCATGTCCTGTAATTTTTTGAAAAATTGTGTCGCATGTCCAAATCGTGTTGTGTCACACATTGCTGTCCATGCTTCTTAGCAAATAACTTTCAACTTCCTTTCTATCCCTAAGAAAAGCTCACGATGCATCTGTGTGATACTATTTCCTTTTTCTTTTCTTTTTTGGTTTCTTTTTCTAAGTAAGTCAATTCATCACCGTGTTTTAATGCATCTCACTTGCATAAATTTCCTTGATTTGTTGATGCGGAATTGTAAAGTTATTGTTCTTGTAAGCATGAATGGCATGAGGGCCGTTTGACCCCAATAAGGAACTGAAGTGTTTTAAAGACATCAATCTCTTTGTCAATTGTTCTATTCTTGCAGAATATTGACGCCTTTTCTTTATTTATGGTCTTATCTTGGCAACTGTTCTGTTTCTTTGCTACCGTGGCAGTTTGGCCATGCTTCTAAATTTGTTTTATATGTTGAAGCGTATTTATAAGCTTTCTCTATGCCTTCTCTGATCTCTTTTCTTACCCTTTTTGCCTGTAAAGTAAATTGATGCCCTTTTTGCAGGTCTGCGTGGGGAAATCCGGAGAGCTGATACTAGCATTGCACGTTCACTTGGCTGTGGTGCTATATAACTCAAGCATGAGGTGTATGCATAGACTTCTTTGTCTAAATCACTGTATGGAGGCAAGTTGATTCTGTTTTTCTGCATTCTGGATCAGTGATGGAGTGCAACAAAGAAGAAGCTGTCAGGGCCAAAGATATTGCAGAGAAGAAGATGCAAAATCAGGACTTTTTGGGGGCAAGGAAGATTGCACTTAAGGCCCAACAACTCTATCCTGATCTGGAGAACATTTCTCAGATGATTATGGTTTGTGATGTGCACTGCTCTGCGGAGAACAAGGTTTATGAGAATGGAAGGGACTGGTATGGTATCCTTAAAATTGGTCTGACTGCAGATGAGGCATCGATCAAGAAGCAATACAGGAAGTTTGCTCTCTTGCTTCATCCTGATAAGAACAAGTTTGCGGGAGCGGCAGATGCCTTTAAGTTGATTGGGGAAGCTCAAAGGGTGCTTTTGGACCGTGAGAAACGGATGTTACATGATAGTAAATGTAGAGCTTCAAGACCTATGGCACCTAATTGGGCCCAAAAACAGACAAGCAGCAACTCAAATGTTGGGAAACAGCCTTGGGTACAAAACAATTTTGCCAGCAAGACTTCGCCATTCACCGGATTCAATCCGCAACAACAGCAGCCTCAAAGGCAGACTCAACCGGGCATCTCTAATGACCGACCAACTTTCTGGACTGTCTGTCCTTTCTGTGCTGTAAGGTACCAGTTTTATAGAGATGTGGTCAACAGAGTTCTACATTGTCAAAGTTGTACAAAGGCCTTCACAGCCTATGAGATTAAGGCTCAAGCTGCACCATCAGGTGCTAACTGGAGTAGGCCTACATTCCCCCAGCAGAAAGAGGTTCCCAATCAGGGTGCTTTTAAGGCCAACATGCAAGGTACTAGTGGGAACAGTATGCCCAAAAGGGGATCCCAGGGAAATGTTAGCACTGAGAACAAAAGAAGAGGGTCCGTCCTAAACACAGGAACTTCTGAGGATGGTAGAGAGTCTAAAGCCAATGAAAAATGTGAAAATGTGGAGTCTAAATCCTCACAAAAAGTGAATAATAAGAGAGGGAAGCGGGTAGCAGAATCAAGTGAGAGTTGTAGCACTGGAAGTAGCAGCGACTTTGAAGAAGATATTGTTAATGAAGAGAATGGGGATGTTATGGCTAAACAGAACTTTGGATGTTATGGAGATTATCCTCGGAGATCCACTCGGTCTAAACAACATGTTTCTTATAATGAAAATTTAAGCGATGATGATGGAACCCCTTCAAAGAGAGCAAAGTACAGTGGGTCATTTCATGCCACTGAAGATCCATTGTTGAACAAAGAGGCACCCAAAGTGACCAAATCAAGTAGCCATCCTCCTCATATGAAAGAGGATGTGAAGCAGGCACAGCGGAAAGAAAGTGCCTTTTATGATGGGAGCTTGCATGATGGGAAAGAAGAAAGTGAGAAGGGAAATGGAGAAACAAGGGCTGAGATGGATGGCCATGAAAAAGGTTCTCACGCTAATGCTGAGTCTTCAATGACTTCAAGCCTTGTTGAGTCCACAGATCCAGAAATTTATGAATATCCTGATCCAGATTTCAATGATTTTGACAAGGATAGAAGAGAAGGGTGTTTTGCAGTTGGGCAAATATGGGCTGTTTACGATACATTGGATGCCATGCCTAGATTTTATGCTCGAATCAGGAAAGTATTCTCGCCTGGGTTCAAATTGCGGATAACTTGGCTAGAGCCAGATCCAGACGACAAGGATGAAATTAAATGGGCTAATGAGGGGTTGCCTACTTCATGCGGCAAGTTCAAGCATGGAAATTCTGAAGACACCGTAGATCATCCTATGTTCTCGCATTTGATTTGCTGGGAAAAGGGTAATAGAAGGGATACTTACAAGATATATCCAAGAAAGGGAGAAACTTGGGCCCTCTTCAAAAACTGGGATATAAAATGGCACTCTCATCCAGACAGTCACAGGACGTATGAATTTGAATTTGTGCAAATCTTGTCAGACTATGGTGAAGGTATTGGTGTTTCTGTTGCATATCTGGGTAAGCTGAAAGGCTTTTCGTGTCTTTTCTGTCGATCGGCAAAGGAAGGAACACAATCATTTCAAATACCACCAAATCAGCTATTCAGGTTCTCCCACAGGGTTCCTTCCTTTCAAATGAGCGGTGAGGAAAGAAAAGATGTACCTAAGGGATCTTTTGAACTTGACCCTGCTTCTCTGCCTACTAAGCTTGAAGAAATTGCTGTTCCTGAAGATGTGAAAGTGGAGGCTGTCAACATGGAAAATGATATTTCATTTTCTGAATCTACAGCAGATGAGGTTGAACCAATGACAAAGTTTGAAGGCACATCTGGGTACCAGGGGAATGAGAAGATCCAATTAGATCCTGAGCACGTTAGCTTGAACAAAGATACTGAAGACTCTGATGCTGCTCCGCTTTCAACTGCAGAACCTTTTGAAATTCCTGATCCTGAATTTTACAACTTTGAAGGTGAGAGATCCCCTGAGAAGTTTCAGATTGGTCAGATTTGGGCGCTATACAGCGATGAGGATAGCTTGCCAAAGTATTATGCTCAGATTAAGAAAATTGATTGTCAGCCAGAGTTCAGGTTGCACATATCATGGCTTTTTGCCTGCCCACTGCCAAAGGGTACGATTCAATGGCGCGATAGATGTATGCCCATCAGTTGTGGGATGTTTAGACCTCGGAAGGATTCCCAGATTTATACTGAAACTGGTGCATTTTCTCATAAGTTAATGGTGGGACAGGCCGATAAGAAGGATGTACATGCCATCTTTCCCAGAAAGGGTCAAGTTTGGGCCCTTTACAAGAACTGGAATGCCGGAATTACACTTTCTGACTTGGAGAGCTGTGAATATGACATGGTAGAAATCCTCGAGGAAAATGACTTGGAGATAAAGGTTTTGGTTTTGGAGCTGGTAAATGGTTTCAAATCAGTTTTCAAGGCCCAGAGGAAAGAAGGATCGGCTGTCACCTGGGAGATTCCTCGGACGGAGCTGCTTAGATTTTCCCATCAAATTCCTGCTTTCCGGCTGACAGAAGAGAGAGAGGGCAGCCTGAGAGGTTGCTGGGAACTTGATCCGGCAGCAATGCCAGTTGCCTCATTTCATTGATGTGGGGAAAAACAAATCTCACGCCCTCTTGTAAGTTGTAGAAATCCCATGTCCTTAATGAACCTCAGGGGCCAAGGCCTTCTTGCGGTTGCTGTTCACGGGGAATGTTTTGGTGGAAGACTTGAGAGACAGGTTATGTAAATTCATACACCTGAGCCAGTTTGGACGTGAAGTAATGCAGCAACTGGGTGTTTTCTTTCTGAATTTGTTCATCAGGATGTGTCTGGCTGATCAGGATTGGTTGTTTTCATGCCTCGCGGTTCTTGTTCGGCTGTCTGAGAAAAGTTCTGTTGCTGGGTTGATGTTCCTATGTCTTTATCGTTGTTTTTTAATTGGAGTTTGAAATGCGGCTTTGCCCACAAAGGTGGAAAAACTATTCCCAGGATGACGTGAAACACTAAACCTTTTTTTTTTGTTTTAAACTGTAGTCATCACTTTGTGGGAACTTAACCTTATCTATGTAGATGCTAGCCGCCTCCTTAAAAGCTAAAACATTAACTCGGATAAGCGTTTTAGATTCACTCGGCTATGGTAGCAATGGCCAGTCGAGCTCGGCCCATTTTTATTTTTACTTGTTTTTCAACGCTGTTGCGGCAGTTACATCTGGACCTAAGCCGCACAATCCGAGGTTTCGTGCTAGAACTCAGGATTCAGAATGGGTTTTAGTCAATTTTTAGATTGGTTTGGTTAAGGTGGCATTTGGTTGATTAATTTTTATAAAAATTTGGTGTAAAAGTGACAGTGAAGAAATTTAGAAAATGGTAAAAAGTTGGTAATTTGAGTTGCAGTTGGTTGAAGTGTAAAAAGTACTCTAGGAGTTAAAAGTATAAAAAATTAACGGTTTTGATTTTTTTTAAAATAATTTAATGGGCATGATTTAATTTGATTTTTTAAAAATGATTTAATAGTTCAAGTGACTTAATGGTCCTGATTTTTAAGTGATTTAATACTCTAAATTCGGACCGTTGATTTTTTACACTTTAGTCTCTGAAGTGTCTTTGCACTTTAGCCTCCTTTAATTTTTTTTTTCTAGTAAACTAAGCACTCTTAAATCTTTGAATTTGAATTTGAAATCAAGACAATTTTTTTTTTTCACTATTTAAAGAAACACATAATATTATGATGATTTAAAATACATCAATCATTATTGATAATTTTGAGATGGTTTATTTATGAAAGTTAATATTCACGTGTGCCTAGCCCGAAGAACAAATTAAAGTTGTGCACTAGGAAAGAAGACTTGGGATTATTGAAAACAAAAATTAAACCATGTGGGTGAGTTATTATTATTATTTTTTAATACAAAGCATTGAAGCACAAGTTGTGCAAATGCTATCAGAAGAACACTAATTCGGAATATACTGTTAATGAAATTGTTGAAAGCGACATATGATATGATAGTTGTGTGTAAAAATTGAGAAATCGCTTTCTAAAAGTACGTTTTTTTCATCAATTGTCACCTGAGAAGGCAATTTTAATAGGCAAAGGCAATTTTAATAGGCATCAGTCGCAATTTTAAAATGTGTTTTTGGCGTTTATAGTATAGCTTCTCGCTTAGACCACTCTCGGTCACTCACTTGGTCTTTCTCTTAATCTCTCAATATCTGTTACTCTCGTTTCTCTCACCTGTCGTGATCTATCACCGACGATCTTCTCCATCTTCGCAATCCATCACCGCCAAAACACGTTTTTGGCGTTGTAAGCTGCTTGCATTTTTGGCGTTTGCCTATGATGGCAAGAAGATAAGTTTTGCTGCTAAAATTCCTATGCAGCCCATTGGAAATGCATAACGCAATCAGGTGTTAGAGAACTCCCAAGAGACCTTATGAGTTTTAGATATTATTCTGAGGCAGTAAGCTGCAAAATAGTAAGTAATATAGTCGCTTTTGTATTGATATTCCTAAAAAACTTAGTAATTTGTTTATCTTTCTTTTTAAACAAATGTTGTGCATTACAGGAGTTATTTTCTAGTTCGACAATCTTTTTTCCTTGACGACCCAAGGAACTTTGTAGATGTTGTCGGTTGTGTCCTTGGTTGAAACTTGAATCACGCAGTGTGGTTTGTCGCTGAATATAAGTAATAAAAAAAACCACACATTTATGCACTTTCTCGCATTTGCATCCATATTATAATTTTATTTTTATTTTTGGTGGGATTGAAATTTTCAGTTCTCCCTTTTTATTTATTTGTTGGTCTTATGATTTTGTGAACTCCAGTAGTCATATAAAAGAGGGAATATTGTATAACACATGGTTGGATCTAGTTGCCTTTTTCTTTCTTTGCCAGGAATTTGAAGGTTCCTTTCTTCAATTTTTTATTGAAGTGAATCTAACTTTGTACTTCGATAGGGAAGTCACAACTATAGTTATCTTCATATATAATAATGTTACTTTCCTGATAATGATATTATGATGTAGCAGCATCGATTCACTCTCCTAATAATGTCGAAGGGAAAATTTCATCACTACAGAGAAGATGGGTAAATTTTGTTGGGAGATCGATTCATTTTGTCTTGGGCAAATCTTGAGTTAATTTTTTTTTATTTATGTATATGAATATTACATTTCATAATCTGTTTGGGAATAATGCTGCGTAGATCGATTGGTGTGAGATATCAAATATCTTGAGAATGGTTAAAAGTTGGGAACTCATGACAAGGACCAAGCTCATCTTTTTCATGTCATGATTTTCTCTGCTATGAGTTGTTTGCTTTGATGTGCTTAGTGTATTAGAATTTAAATGGTTCTTTTTTTTTTTTTTTAACTTTGGTTTTTTGATTCAGCTCGTAGAATTTTGACTAATTTTTGCTCTGGTATCAGGTGAGTGCATAGCTTGGGGGGGAGGCTAGTAAAAAACCACCATTTCAAATGGTGTTTCATACCAAGACCCAACAAACGCCATCTCAGATCGCATTTCATCTATAACCGCTATATCACATGGCATTTTCAATCCAAACTAACGACCGCGCTTTAAAATCATAATTTTATTAACAACATTTCTCTAAATAATGTTCTTTTTACAGTGTTTGCACAATTTGTGCTTAAATGCTCTTAAAAAAAAAACTCTAGTTGTTCCCAGTTTTGTCATGTCTACTTGTGGTCCTTGGATGTTTTATTAGCTGCTTCCATTATTTCCTCACCTTGATATTTTTCAGTTGGGTTTTGCAGATGCATGACTTGGAGACCTAAGTGTATACGTAACCTGATACGGAACCACATCGGGGCATTTGGTCTAGTGGTATGATTCTCGCTTAGGGTGCGAGAGGTCCCGAGTTCAATTCTCGGAATGCCCCCAACCGTTTTTTATTATTTTAAATTTTGATTATCAGTAATTTTTTTGGACTTCAACAACTCTCGATCTATTTTGTTTCTGCAAAATTTCTTTTTGTTTATTTTTTTTTCTGCAATTTATTTTCAAATGGTATTTTAAATAAAGTTAGGGTGTTTGGAAATTTCGTTTGTACTTTTTTAGTTAATTTTTCAAAAATAAAAAATTTAACTATCGCAATATATATATATATATATACACACACACATCTATAGAAGTAACCAAAGGAAATCTAAATTTTTCCTAGTCCATGGAGTCAATATTTAACGAAGAAAATTTTCATTAATTATAGAAGCATACCACGTAATTATAAATGTGATGACATGATGCCACAAATAAATTAGTATACGGATAACAAAACTGCTTTATTTAGCCTCATCGATCTCACACCAGTGGAATTACAATTGAAAGGGGCATTCCGAGAATCGAACTCGGGACCTCTCGCACCCAAAGCGAGAATCATACCACTAGACCAAATGCCCGCTTATGCACTATTTTCAGAAATTGTTTCTTAAATTTACGTCCCGCTGAATTATAAAGGTTTAAAAAAAATTAAAAGGAAAAAAAAAGGTACCGTCTCATTGTTCCCAGTCTTTCCAGAATCAAGTACGTCACGGTGAATTCCACCAAACAGTAGAATTTGGGATTCCATTTTCCCTCCAAAATCCAACCGTATTCTTCGGATCTCCACCGATTTCCCTCCACTTCTCGAAAACCTAACGCCATCTCTCTCTCTCTCTCTCTCTCTCTCTCTCTCTCTCTCATCAATCTATTCAGCGTCTTCACTGGCGGGACGTCTTGCGCTTCTTCACTTTGTAAGACGTTGCAGTTCGACCTACCTGTGGTTTCTTTTCTTCACAATTTTGTCTGCTATATGTATATATAGGTGTCTGTGCGTATAGATGTGTGTATTCATATCTTTCAATGTGTTGTTTCTTACTTCAGATTGTTTGTGGTGGGATCGCTTCTTGATTAGGGTTTAAGTCCGAATTCGAATTGTGATTGTGGATGAGTTGAAAATGGGTTCGCTTGGAGACCATGAAGATAAGATCCAACCAGTTAAGAGGACTTCTACTCTAGAATGTAGCGACGCTGAGACTCATTCCTTTGACATCCAATCTTCTCCGCCTTTCAATTCCTGGTAATTACTTTTTCCATGCACCCTTAATTTTAGTAATATTATTTTTTTTTTTTTTTATAAATTAAAGTTGTATTAAGAAAGGCATCAAGGGATGCTGCTCATGTACAAAAACACTCTAAAAAGTGCCTAAGGAGTATCCATGCGATCAATGTAATACAAAAAGATATGTAAATCTGGCTTTCTTCCCTCTGTTAGCCATCTATACAATATAGACAAAAAATTTGGTCTTCCCTGTTGGGTGATTTTTCAGCAAGCGATGAACGTTGTATCCCAGTTGAATAAGAGGTGGGGAAAATGCAATTGTCTGTGTTGCATTGACAGATAATTGTCATAGGTGGGCTGATTTGATGCATTTGGTTTTGTGAAAATTGTGGGTCTCGAGGGTCTAGTCTGGTCCAAGAACTTTGGTGTAACTGAAAGAAATAATTGAAAAATAATAAAAATTTGTAATATTGAGCAGTTGGTTCATTTGATGTGAACAACATCATACTTTAGATAAGTATCATAAAGACTAAATTTTGTGTATTTTAAGCTGTAAGAATAGCTGTGCTTAGTTTATTACAGTTGTCTAATTAGAGTAGAAGTAATATGTGAGTGCAATCAAGTTTCAGTTTTTTTTTTTGTTTTTTTAATGACCCATAAAGCATCACATTCTACTTAATAAAAAAAATAAAAAATAAGCTTTTAGATAACCCACAAACGCATTTACACTGATTGAACTAATTCAAATGAAGAGCAAATTTGATTGAATTAAGGCAGATAAATTATGTTTGTGTTACTAAAAGTATCCTTGGTTGATTCGAAATGATGATCAGTAGTCATGTATGCATATTTGGCACATGTCGACAACCTAAGAGTGAATAATGATCGGTTTTAAAAATTTCAAGTAACGTAGATGTAGTTTTGAGTTATATTTTACTTACTGCAATTAGTAAGAAATTCAAATATGACAACCATAACAAGTTGCAACTTCTACAAGGTACATTGCCGTTTGTTGATACTCTTCCACTTGAAGATGAGTTTGAGACCCAGGTCGTGAATCTTGGCGATGAAACTCAAATATTGGATCATCCTGATGATGTTGAGAACATGGGAACACAGTTGTTAGAGGACTTTGATAATGAAGAAGTGGACGCTGATGGTGAAGGAACTGATAGAACAGAAGTTTTGGGTGATACTGAAGAGTTATCTGATGATGATTCTGCAAAAAGAGTTGGCAGTGGCCTGGTGAGACTGGAGAATGAGCTCTATAGTACTATTTCAAAACAAGATAATAAGGGATTTAAAGCAGAATCGGATGCTTTGATTAATGAACAGCATAGTTCAGGTCAGTATTTTTTTTCCTTTGAAAAATAAGAGTAGTGTTTTTGGTTGCTGATTCTGGAAATTCACGTGTTTCTGTTTCACATCTCAAAGTACCCAACTACTATGAGTTGCTTGCTCATTCTTGTGATGCAAATACATTTCTTGTGGAGAAAATAATGTAATGGAAAAATGGCTACATCATATGCAATTGGCTATTTTTACTTATAAATGTTACAATCAGTTAATTTTTAGTAGGCTTTATGTTTGAAATAAATTTAATCTTCTGTTTCACAGTCTGCCCCGGAAATCCACCTATTGGTGTGCTGCTGCCTGTTTAGATCCACATTTAGAGGATGCTTTGAGATTTTTTGACAATTGATCTGTTTTTTATGTTATATATGCAATTTTATTGAAAAATAAACTCCTGAGTAGAGCCGTTTTAGTGAATGGTTACTATCACTTGAAGTTATGTAAGAGGTGGAAATGGAATACTCCATGAAGCCCTTCAACTGATCTTATTTGATTGCCCCATTCTGATTTGTTGGCAATGGCTAGTGTCTAATACCAATAGTGCTATTCAGTTTTCATGGGATGCTAAGAATCAATGATAACTTGTTATTTGGTGCTTCTTGTTTCCAGCAACTAATTACTGCTAGCATATTGTGCCCTAACTCAAATTGATATTTACTCTTTCTTTTCTCTTCTGCGAGAACTTGATGTTTCTACTGCAAAACTAGCAGATAAAGGCACCCCAAAATCAAAGCTTGGTACCATTCTTGTCTTCTGAACCACTGTGGAGTGCATCTTGTTTTTCCTATAGATTTATACAAACTCCTTTACTTGAGTTCAGATTGAGTAAAAGGGCGTCCCTTGCCAAGTTGACAATGGTTACTGTTTTGACAAAGTTCTTTATGGCTTTCCCATATCATTGGACATTGTTATTGCCATTGGCATTACTGTCTCAGAACTTCTTTGTAAGGATCTCATTGAAATGTTAACCTTTATGCGCTAGATGAAGTTATCTTCTTTCGTACATTTGAAGATGAAATTATTTTACAATTTTTGTGTTCTTAGTAGTAGGATAAAATTTTACATCAAGTAAAAATCATCTTCTTTTGTCTTGGCATACTTGAATAATTATCTGATGTTAAGAGCAGCCATTTGAAAGCAATAAACGTGTAGTATGGAACTTAGTTCATGCTATTGAGGCAACGGTAAAGAGCATCGAGTTTAGAGTTTTATGTTTTTTATCACAGTATACCACATACCGTTATGCCCTCTGGTCAAGTTTGTTTGTTTGTTTTTTATTTTATTTTTAATATTTTTAAATCTAAATCTTTTACCTAGGCATATGAAACTTAAAATTTGTTAGGGACCTGACGGTCTTGTGCCTTTTGCCGAGGACATCTTTTTTTAGCTAGATCAATAGCAAAAAGAAGTCTAGGTTTATGCTTATCATGCGCTCGTTATAACTTCTCATTGCTACAATTAAGTCATCACTCAAGTCTGGAAGTTAATTCCCATCTTTTACCTGAATGTTGGAGCACATTGAATGGCCTTGTTTCGTCTTTTAGGAGATTTGACTTCTGAAGGTCAATGTAATGACATTCTGGTGCTAGGCTGTTATGAAGGTTTGGAGTTATAATTATTACTTATTGAATCAGGATCTGCAGCAAGGAATTTCACTTCAGTTCGTGCAGCAGCTTTACGGGCATCTGGTTTAGCAGCTCGTAACATGGCTTTGAAGGGAACCAACGTTAAGCATTGTTCCATGCAGAATGATAAGGAGTATCCAAAGCAACATACTTTTGAGGATAATGTGACACCTGTTATAAGAGGTTCATTGGCGTTTGAAAAGGAAGTTGACCAGGAGGATTTTCTTGGGGAGCATAATGAGCAAATGAATGGATTAAAGAATGAAAACAAGTGCAAAGTTGGTAGTTCAACGGTGAGGAGGCTTTTTATGGATGATTCACTTGCTGAGATTGGAGGACCTAAGAACTACACAGATGATGCTGATGGAGGAGCAGACGTGCATGAGTTGCCTGCTTATGGGAATGAGATGGCTGGTTTAAGCTACGTTGACTCTCAAGAACCTGGAGATTCGTCACAAGCGAATGCACTAGACTGTGTGGACAGGTTTCTTAAACTTAATGTCATGGATTTTGATAAAGAAGTTGACATTGGAAAATCCACAGGGGGAAAGTCAAAGCCTGTCTCAAGTGCTAAAGGGACACAAAATTTGGCCAAAACAAAAAATCTTAGAAGTACAGCTGGGGAAAGAGGAATTTTTGATTGGGATGATAGTTGTGAAGATGAAGGAGGGGGAGAGTTTTTCACCAGAAAGAAGGAAACATTCTTTGATAATGGAGGTCCAAGACAGAGATCTGTTACACAACCTCCAAAGCTCAGGCTTCTTGACTCCAAAGGAAGTGGGGCTGCTAAAGAAAGCAGTGACAAGGAAGAGCAACTAGGCATCCATCAAAAGGTAAAGGGTTTGGTTAATACCGACTCAGTTTTAATGTTGCCTAACTCAAAAAGGAGTAACAAGATGGCTAAGGCAATACAAACAATATCTAAAAAGGATCTTACCAAAGAGTTGGATGAACAGTTGAAGATTGGTTCCTCAGATGAACTGGAAGCCACTGTTACCCACGAGGATATTCCAGATATGGTGAATGTAGGGGTTGATACTCAAATAGCTGCTGAAGCTATGGAAGCCTTATGCTTTGGTTTGGATGTGGCTGACCGTGATAAAGGGGACATTAATCAAGGTACCAAAAATATGCATGAGTGTCCTCCTAGACAAGGTAAAAAGAAGAGAGTGCGGTCTAAAAGAGATGTTCCACAGAAGAGATCAAGTTTGTCTAGAGTTTGTGCTAGAAATTCAATGCAAACAGATGGTGTTAGTACGAAATTGAGTAATGAACCTAATGTTTCATCACATAAACAATCTAAGGACGGAGAGTGGTCCAAGAGATCAAGTTTGTCTAGTTCTGGAGTTTGTACTAGATCTTCAAAGCAAACAAAGAATAGTGGTACAAATTTGAGTAAAGATCAAATTGTTTCATCACGGAAACAACCCAAGGATGTGAGAAAGAAATGCGATACTGAGTTAGTAAAGACAGGATGGAAGAAAGCGAAGTCAAATGCTGAAGGTTGCTTTGCCACCAATTCAACTGAAAACATAGACAAGGTACCTTCTGAGGTTATTGAACAAATAGAAGAAGCAAGAGCTCCAAAAAGAAAAGACATTGATGAGGTTGATGAATGTCATGCCATTACATCAGTCAAGAAATGCTGCTTGCCAGAACAAGCTGGTACTATTACACCCATAGCTCGTCGAACTAGGCAGCGCAGGGTAACAGATCAACCAAGGGCTGGAACTGTATCAGAAACCAATGCCGTGAGCCATTCTATAGATCTAGGCATGAAAAGGAGAACCCGGTCATCTGTATGTGCCGGTCCAGATTTCTCTTCCTCAGGCAGGCAGTCTCAGGGAAGCTTGTTTCAGCACAATGTGGATAAAATAAGTTCAGGGGATGCTGATCTTCAATGTAACTCTGAAGTTAGCAATGTGTTATCTAAGGACGTAGTTGGGTCTTTGGCATCCAAGCGCTCTAACAGGCAGAGTGATGCATCTACCAGGTCCATGGGTGAAGAAGGTACTGGAAGAAATGCCAGTTTAGAAGCTTCACCAGTTGGCATAAGCAAACCATCTGGTTCAGCATCCACTACTCCTGTTAATTGTACCACTCCTATAACTGATGCATCGCCAATTTGTATGGGTGACGAGTATAAAAAGCAGTCATGCAGGAAGAATTTATCAAGATCATTCCTTGTGAAAGAAATCAATAGCTTAATCTCCAGTGGGCCAGGGCCTACTTCTATAATCAAAGATTCAAGGAGGAGGAGAGATATGGCTAATGTTCAAGTCTTGTTTAGTCACCATTTGGATGAGGATATAATCAAGCAGCAGAAGAAGGTAGTCATTTATGGTATTGTCTACTTTTTTTTCTAATGCAAGTTGGTTCAAACTTCAAATGTGCCTTATGCTTGGTCTCTTGTCACAGATTTTGTCCCGGTTAGGAGCTTCAGTAGCATCCTCTATCTCGGAAGCCACACACTTTGTAACAGATAAGTTTGTGCGAACAAGGAATATGTTAGAAGCTATTGCCTCCGGCAAACCAGTGGTGACGCATTTGTGGCTTGATAGCTGCGGACAAGCTAGCTGTTTTATTGACGAGAGGAATTACATATTGAGAGATGCCAAAAAGGAAAAGGAATTTGGCTTTAGCTTGCCAGTTTCATTGGCACATGCGTGCCAGCGTCCACTTCTACAGGTGATCACTTGTTTTTTTTTTTGGGTGAAATTAGTCAGTTGCGAGAGCTTTGACATTCTGTTAATGAAATATATTCTTTGCAGGGGCAAAAAGTTTTGATTACACGGAATACAAAGCCTGGCAAAGAAATATTGGTGAGCTTGGTCAGGGCAGTTAATGGCCTGGTGTGTAGTTTTCCCTGTTTTTCTTTTGTCTTAGCTTTCATTAATGATGACAAATAGCACATTTTAAAATTTCTGAATCATTACTCCTACTGTACCTCCCTACGAGGTGCCCTGGTCCTTTTTTTTTTTTTTTTATGGGTTAGTACATTAATGATGACAAAATAGAATTAGACTTTGGCTAATGTAACTTCCTCAATGCATTTATGGTTCTAGTCCTCGAATACTTTATTTTATTATGAGATAAGGGACATGCACCTTTCGCTTGGAGTTTCTATTTTCCCTATCTTGGTAAACATTGGATATTGATGACACATCATTCTTAATGTGGTTCTAGAAAGCCAAACATCCATATTGCTTGTAAATTGTTTGGTTGATAGGTATGCTATCTAAGTAACTTGTTACCATAAAAAAGCTGGAATCTTTGTGTTTCAAGTTCATCAGTATCAATTATATTAGTGGCATAAATTGAACTCCAAGCACCTTTTGCTTGGAGTTTCTATTTTCCCTATCTAGGTAAACGTTGGATATTGATGACACATCATTCTTAATGTGGTTCTAGAAATCCAAACATCATTGCTTGTAAATTGCTTGGTTGATAGGTATGCTATCTAAGACACTTGTTATACCATAAAAAAGAAGCTGGAATCTGTGTTTCTCAGGTTGATCAATATCAATTATATTGCTGGCATGAACTGAACTCCTTTACTTTATACTGTATAATTATGGTTTAGTCTTACTGCATCAATAAAGTTCATTACTTTCTAAGTACTTTTAAGTGCCTCCAGTTACTGCTACTCTTTTGACATACATCACTTTCTGGAAATTTAGTTTCAGTTCCTTGTAAGGAAAACTAAGTTGAATTGGAATGCTTAGGCAGTGGAGAGAATTGGTAGATCAGCATTCAAGGATGATAAAATTCCGGACGACTTGTTGGTTTTATCTTGCGAGGAAGATTATGATATATGTGTGCCTTTTCTTGAGAAAGGTTAGGAATTATATACATTTTTTGGACCTTAACTGATCTACAAAGGACAAACAGTCTGATTTGAATTTTATTTTAACCTTTGTATCTTCAGGAGCAGCAGTTTACAGTTCAGAGCTGTTACTGAATGGAATAGTTACCCAGAAGCTCGAGTATGGAAGGTTGGTTTCATTTGCTCCAATAGATGCATAGAATTTTTCTTGGGAAATTGAATAGCTTCCGGCATAGTGGGGAGATTTTTGTTTCATCAATTATGCATGGGTGTCTTACATGCATGCTTGGCCTTTCCTTACAAACGAATCGTGATCTATTTTACTTACGCCGCAAGACGATTAAGAAAAAAAGGTCATTTCATTTGAGGCTACTGTAAAGACAACCAAACTGATTTATCAAAAATTTGTTTGACATTAGCTTGTTATGAAACAAAGCCAAATTTGAACATAATTTGAAAGTAGATAGTTCATTGAGATCTCATTAAAACTCAACCCATTAAGTTTAAATGCATGCTAGAACTATATAAATAAAATCAAACCTTCAGCTCCTTCCAAAATGTAATCAAGCTATATATGTATATGTTTTGAAGCTTGATATGGTTTTCCAAGGCAAACTTTATTATTATTATGGCATAAATAAGAACATCATTAGTTATCATTTATTTGGGAATAAGGAGTAGGTGACTCGAACCCTTCATGTTTGTCAAGGTGGGGGTGCTGCTTTGTCACTCAGCTCAGTTTAAATATAGGTTTGCTGCTCTTAGCAACCTGAGAGCATGGCGTTATGCTTGAGTTTACTGCATTTGCATTGCATTTGTGGTGAAAATTGAAGTTTTTTTTTTTTTTTTTTGGGGGGGGGGGGGGGGGGAGCAACTTATTATATAAAAGACTCACACTATGAGATCTGGGAAGGGTTAAATGTAGGCATCTTTCCCTTTTCAAGTAAAGAGTATCAGAGAAAGGCAATCCATTGAAAATTGAATTGTTTTATGTTGGTTGAAAATGATTTTATTTTCTTTCATTTTTCTGTTTGATGCCAGGCATAGGCTGTTTGAAGATCATGTGAAGGCAACCCGTTCCACCGTATGGTTGAAGAAACGAGCTACTAATCAATATTTGCCTGTGACTAAGCGCAGATAAGATTTTTGCTTTTTCCGCCGTCTATTTATTTCTGTGTCTGTGTATTTCTTTCAGTCCTTGATTTCTATTTAAGTTATTTCCTTGGATGTATGCTAGATGCTTTATCTGAATGCCATAAAAAGAACAGTTCAATGTACATATTCTTTTAATTTCTTAATATGATTTTCTGGTTCTCGCTATCATCCTGTGATGTAAGTCCTTTAATTCAGGCTGATGATCAATTGTTTTCCTTTCTGGTGGAAGATATTAAACATGACCAAGGCATTTTCCCAGAGCCTTACTGCCAAATTTTCCTTATTATTATTAGTATTATACTTTATAAAAATAGATATATATGCAACTTCAAATAGATATATATACACATAGGGTCTCGTGCGCTAAATTAAATTACTGTCATGAAATGCACCATGATGAACAATTTATATATATTTTTAGACTAATTTTCCAAAACTATAACTAGCGCAACCTACTAATGGAAGAAGCATTTGATAACAAATTTTATTTTATTATATATATATATATATATATATATATTTATAATTTTTAGTATTGATTCTTTTGAACGTGAGTCTGAATATTGAAATTTTACATTTTTACCATCAATACAAAACCAGAATAATTAGAAGGGCTAAATTTCTAGTCTACCCACTGCTGAGGGTGATTCAAACAGGGCTAGTGGAGCTTTCAGAAACTTGAACTCGCCAGGCATAAAATTGGATATAAAGGGAGTTGAGGCTCATTGCCATCCCAAAACCCAGAGCTGCTGATAGCATTATTGCATAAACTGCCTTCAACTGAAGCTGCAAGCACGAAAAATAAAAATAAGTAAATTATATATAAATAAATCAAATAAATTGGAATTTATTTAACTGTAGGTGACTAGAGATATGGATTGTAGGTGGTTGGCACCGCAGAGCTCCTCCTCCGGTAATCCACTCTGAGCCTCCTCCTCATAGAGGCCGCAGCCCCAAGTCCACCCCCCCCCCAACCATACCGGGATTTTACTCTCTTAGACATCCCCGATTAAATAATTAGTAGAAGTGATGCTCACCCAGCTGTAGAATAGGTGAAGAATTATAGCCACAAGTGCAAACTCAAGAGCCGCATATGTCCATATATACTCTCTGATTGCTGCGCATATTTATACAAGGGAAGTGTCAGCACAGTCATCCCTCTGTATCTAAACATATAGTATAGATAGAGTTTTGGAAGTTTGGGTTACCCAGGAGGATTGCAAAGATTGATGCCAAAAGCCCCAGTGTAAAAGAGAACGGTGCAGCAATCACGATGGCTTGCGTTTTCAAATCACGAATACAAAATGGGGTGGGCAAAAAAATTAAACTACTATGCTTAATTTCAATGAGTAAATATGCAAAAAGAATTTGGCATTGGTACTACCTTTCTCTCATTCATAGTGTAGGCATTGGCTAAACATTTTTTCCTCTCTCTCTCTCTCTCTATATATATATAGTTTCAGGAAAGTGAAAATGCAAGCAAGTAAAAAATAACAACGCATGACTACCAGACTGTTCATAACACTTTGCTCTTCAGATGACAGTTCTTTTGGTCCAGCATTCGACCTGTGTATATATATATATATATATATCAAGGTGGTATTTATCCAAAAATTTCATGTGTTGACAAAATCGAACCACCAAGAGGCGTCCAGATAGTCTACAAAAACATCAAGTGGAAAAATTTTTGGCAGCAAAACAAACACTGGTTTAACTTAAATTAGCGAAGAGATTCAAGAGATATTTAATGACTTGGCCATAATACCGTATACTAGAAAGCGGCTACACTAAGGTAGCAAGGTGAACCTGATGAGACAACACAATGCCCAAAGGGTTACGTGAAATCGCAATGTAGTATCCAAACCACTGATGGCTGCGCATAGATCTGCTTGAGGTTACTGATGATTATCTTATTTTAATCTGATGACACTGACAAGAGCCTAAGGCTGCCCAATTCCTATCCAATAACTGAATTTTAGAAACTATTTTCCTCTTTCTTTGGAGTAAGAGATGGAAATATTCTAGCAAAAAAACATTTAAACCAATTCTATAATGAAATAGTTTTATTGAGATGAGATGGCATACCAGTAGCTGCTCAAGAAAGAAGAAATAGCATATTATGCTAATCAAGACAAGTACCACAAAGTCCTGCCATGCACTGCATTGAGGTATAAAAATATCCATCAGAGTTACTCCCAAAAGAGGAAAAAGAACCGAAAAAAAAAAAAAAAAAATGAAATGTGAATCTGTCTGGAGTATTGGCTGAAAGCACTTTTGTCAATTTATAATTTTGTACATGGATTTTTCATCTATTTTCCCCAGTCAAAAAGGATCTAGTAATAAATTCTGATGGTGATCTATTCAAGTGAAATTGAAATGGGGAAGGCATCATTCAGATGAGAACAGCTCCCTCCCTTGAATCAGCTCATACAAAGATCAATTACAACTCAAACTTCAACTCGACAGACTAGAAACAGTTCACTATAGCTGATTGAGTGGCGGAACCAGGAATTTGTTAAGAGGGGAAAGGTAAAAAATTTTAAAAGTGCCCAGCTAAATTTTTTTTAATTTTAAGGGGGCTATACGCTATTTTATATTATAATTATTTAAAAAATTGTGAGATCTACACGGAATTTTGAAATTTAAGGGGGAGGGGAGGGTTGCCCCCACCAGCCACCTTACCCAATCTCATTGGAATCAGATCCCTCATCAAACAAATTACCAGTTGAACAACACCAAAACTTTATGGCACCAAAAGGAATTTTGCACATTAATTATACTCACCTAACTGTTCGCGAATTTGAACTTTGTTGACCATGCTCCTGCCTGTTGTTTCTTTGAGTTGAACTTGAAACTCGAAGCAACGTTACTGGTAAGTTTGCAACCTCTTGTCCACATATCTCACAATTCTTGTTTCCTTTGGTACTAAACCACTTCACTGCACATTCTTCATGAATGAGTCTGAGAGCACCTTTGCAACTGCATTCCATCTTTAGTGTATTTCCTTCGTTACATTCATCAAGGCAGATCCTGCATATTGCTTCCTCTTCAGGGATCTCCTCATCATCATTTTCCAATGAAGCAGGAGTTATTTGATCTGACTTGATGTGAAATAAAGTTGCAGGGCAAATAACAATAAACAAAAGACTGTTACACATAAATAATACAGCAGTCAAAAGAAGATTTTTCTCAGGTTTTTGTATAGTAAAGATTCGAATAGATGATGGGAATGTGTCAATGGAATTGGCCACATAAAAATACAGCATCATGAGAAGAAATTTTCTTATGGAGATAAAGAATACAGCAATCAAAGAAAAAGATTTTCCTCAAATTCTTTTATAGTTATGATTCAGACACGACAACCATGAAGACTTGACTTCTTATGGATGGTTGAAAAAAAGATTAAAGCAAAAATAAGATTTCGGTAAGAATGGCAATATTTCTTTTTCATTGAACTATTGGTAAAAGCAACACTGTCAGGCAAATATTTGGAAATTCATCCACTTCGAACAATTTTAAATAATAAATGGTATAGGCTGAAAGAGGCTCAGACATACCCAATAAAATGGCTTAGAATTAGTGAGTTTTACAAAGTTGGAAGTTTTTTTTTTTTTGGGGGGGGGGGGAGCTAATAGAAAGGCTTGACAACAACCCTACTAATCAATGATGCAACATGAATGATGAAAACAGATGACACGCAACATACCATCAGTGGTATCTGTTTGAACATGCTCTTTAGAGCTAGCAAAAGATACTGATCTTACAATAACAATATTTCGCCCAGGGACAGATAGAGACCTTGAAACTGGGGCCTTCGCTGACCCTATCTGCAAGAAATTAAGCACACACAAATTAGCTGATAATATATCTAGACCACTGTCCACAGATGATCACATGAAAGCCTTCTCTATGATCTGATCATTTTCCTGTTCAGAATATATTCTATATTTTCTTTAGATTTCTTGTTTTGCTAAGTAAAGCATTTAAAGCTGAGATCACCCTTATTGCTTGGTAAGACACTACTGGAAAAACTGTTATATTTGCGGCCATGGTTGAGAGGAGGTGCCTGTAAATTATAACAAAGAAGTAGGGGGAAGCCTAATCAGCAACTGACTCCCTCTCCCCCCCCCCCCCCCCCCCAAAAAAAAAAATTTGCATACTGTCTAACTTCTAAAGAGTTGGAAGTGCCGGGGGAGGGGAAGAAAGCTTCACCCACTTTGCTTCCAGTTGTTCAATAGACATAATACATGAGACAAATGAGGCATTTATGGCTGACAAATTATAATAAAACAACTTCCACACAGGGCACATAATAACAACAGAATGTTGACTGGAATAATTTCTTTCCACTTGAGAAGTTTTACTTGTTCATTTGTGGCCCAGGCACCACTGGCAGATGTCCAAATCATTTTATTGAGATCAACATGTGCCATCTTTGTAAACCTCATTACCAACCAGAGTGCACAAAACATTTTTGGGAGTTCATAAACCAACTGATATAAAAGATCGACTCACATGCGACTTAACCCGTTCACCGTAAGTCCTTGCTGAAGCAGGTGTGGAAGGAGAAGGGGACAGGTGCGACGCAGGTGTCACAGGAAGAGAAGTACATCTATTCCAACCAGACATGAAATTGGTCAACACAGGACTTTCAGGAGCTGTTTTCAGGTCCGAATAGAGGAGAGAGGCTTTTTCACCATCAGATACGGTAACCTTCTTCTTGAAACTTAAACCCCGCAGAAAGCCCCTAGATGAAGAACCACCAATCAAGGCATCCTGAGTCTGGAGCAAACCCTTTGCACTGCGGTTACTTCCAAAACCTATGGCTCTAGGAGGTATTTGAAGGGAGAGATCTGACCGCCTCACACTTTGTCCAGAATTTGTGATTTCATCAGTGTGGCCTCCAATTTGGGGATCAGCCTGCATGCAATGGACATTTCAATCGAAAATAAGTCACTAAGCTTTTTAAAAACATACAAATAAGGTAACTGTACTGTAAAATGACTGTCATCCAAGAAAATTAGATAGAACGCTTGTTCCAACTTCTACTAAAGAAGCATTTGAAAAGCTTAGAATTAGAATTTGTTTTCAGTGAACAGGCTATGGGTTATCAGCAGATCCACCATTTAATATCAGGTAACGATTTGAATAGTTTCATACTAATACAGAAAACTGTACTGTAAAATGAACCAGATTAATGTCATCCAAGAAAATTAGACAGAGTGCGCGTTCCAATTTCTACTGAAGGAAGCATGTATAAGGCTTAGATTTAGAGTTTGTTTTGGTGAACAGGATTGTGGGTTATCTAATATCAGGTAACCATTTGAATAGTTTCATGTGCTATTCTGTCTTGCCAACGATGCTAATTGATTAAAGTTGCACCAAGTGAAACATCCTTAAAAGTAAGCATATTAATTAATATACTTAATTATTCCAACGAAATGTAATTTTTTTCCCCATAGTGATGGCTTCTCCAAGAGAAACAGATGTCACACGAGTCTGCAATCTCAAGTCAAAAGAATCAGAATCTGGCATTTCTTGCAAACCAAGAGAAGGTGCACAAACATGGAATATTTGGGATATCAATTCATGTTTCACATAGATCTACTCAAGTAACAACCTTGAGTTCCTTCTAACATTTCAAAAACCATGCACTCTTTTAACCACACAATACACACCTGAAATTTTTGCACAACTTAAACGGCAGACACCGACTAAGACTTTCAATTTCTTATCATAATTCCTACGGGCAATATCGGGTGCCATCATGCACAAAAGGCTACAAAATAAAGGATTTCAAAGCCAAATGCTTTCACATGGAATCAAATATTATGTAAATAAATTGCTAAATTTGAAAAGAAGAAACCATGACTAACAAAACCAATTCAGCATAACCTCAGTCGAAATTGAAGGAAAGGACATCTCTAAATCCCAAATAAACCACAATATATAACCGCAACATAGAGGCAACCCAACCCAAATATCTGATTACATTTGAGCAAAATAAGAAATTATAAGAAAATCATTTCCAACCCACATCAAAATTTAAGGAAATCGAGAACGTAGTTCCTGATGAACAAGATATAAACACCACATACTAAAGCATTCTTGAACATATGTATGAATAGAAGGAGACCTGGGGAGGATCATTTGCAATAGAACTAGCAACTGGCTGGGATGTGGGCATTCTTTGTTTTTGCTTGTTTCTCACACTTCACTTGCCCTTCTAAAATAGAAATGAAAGATCTGAGCTCAGCTGAGATTGATGGGACGAACTAGTAACCAAAGAAAGATCAACAGTTCATTCACCACTAAAAGCTGGTTTACTTTATAGAGAGAGATACAAGAAATTAATGGGGAGCAGCATACAATAATTTTTCGTCCGGGGGACTCTATTATGGTGTCTGGTTGTATGCTTGGAAGATGAGGAGAAGGTTAGCAGCATTCGTCAAGTCTCAGGTGGATGTGGACCCCTGCCCCTCTCGCCCCGTGAGAATATCGTCCTCTTGTGGTATGGCAATTTCCCTTCTTGTTTACTATTTCCACTCTCCTACTTTTTTATGTGATTGGCACTCGCTTGCTCTAACTGCCACCCCCCTCTTATTTTTTTTTTTTTTTTTTTTTGTGGTTAAGCTTTTAGGATTACCCATCTTAATGATAATAACCAAAGCAAAAATCACCCCTGGTAATTAAGCTGAGTTTGGGTGGTGGCTGATTCCTATTAATTACTGACTAAAAAGTTAGTGTTTATTTTTGTAGTTGAAAAAAATTAACTTTTTAATAGTTAACATTTTAATTTTTGTTAATTTGATATTTTTGTTCTTTTAAATTTAAAAGAAGTTCAAAATATAAGATGACAAATTTAGGGTGTCTTTTGAGTGATAAAAAGTGAGATAAAGTGAAGGTTCGTAATTCGTACAATGAGATTAAAAGTAAATAATTTTTAGAGATTTTCAGAAGTTTATAACAAACCAAAACGAGACTTAACTATTTAAAAAAAAAAGTCAAAAAAACTAATAGTTGGTAGTTTAGTTACCAAATTTTTTCTTCAAATGAACACTTAGGATGTGTTTAAAGTAATAAAAAGTGAGATAAATTATAGGTCCATAATTTATGTAGTGAGATAAAAAGTGAATAATTTTTAAAAAATTTTAAAATTTTTTAGAGATTTATAATAAGCTAAACGAATCCCTAATCGCAAATATAGGATGTGTTTGGAGTTGCATAAAAGTGTATAAAATAAAATAAAATAAAATTATAAAAGTAAATATCTCGTAATTCGTGCAGTAAGTGAATAATTTAAATTTTACTGTCTCGTAATTTATGTTTATAGAATTTTGTAAAATTTTATTTTATTTAGTAGAGTTCCAAACGGAGCCATAATAATCTATATAAACTTTTAAGGGAGACGAGAGATTTGTAGGTAGAGCTGTTGAGCTTGCTTGCGTTGGACTCGTCCCAAAAAAAAAAAAAAAAAAAAGAATCAAACTTAAATATAATTAATAATTCAGTTATTTTTATGATCGATATTTAGTAAAAACAAATTAAATTTAAATAAAATTTATATCTGATTTAATTATTTAATAAATTTGAATATATATAAAATAATCATATTATATGCCCGAAGTCAAGTTTGGAAACTTAATCGGTCAAGTTTTTAATATATTTTAAACCAAACTCTAGTTGATTATTACCGGATTCGTTTGCACCCGCACTTGTGGGTTGACGATGGCTTTGAAAAAATAAATTTGCAGTGAGAGAACTGTACATTTTGCTTGTATTTGGTTGGAAAAAAATTGGTCAAAAAGTACAGTAAAAATACAAAAATTTAATGTAAATGTGATATGTGGTAAAATTTAATTAAAAGAAATTATAAATTTTTTATAACTTTTGATATTTGATTGGAGGCCAAACAGTCCCAAAATGTTATTCTTCATAAATTTAATATTAATACATTTGAGCAAAATAAATAATATTTCATAATTAGGTCTTACATTGGTTAATTTAATTTTTTTTTATGCAAATGAGATCAATAAATTTAAATTATTTGAGAGTGGCCTGCAGTTCAGTGGTAGAGAGTCTCTCCGATCCACTTATGACTTGTGTTTGTGTCTCATCCGCTTATCTAACAAAAAAAAAAAAAAAAATTAAATTATTCGTAATTTTAAAAGAAGCTATAAAAAAAACATAAAATATTATTTCATAATATATTTTTATTAATTTTTAATAGATATTCCGACACTTTTTATAACAAATACGATTATTAAAAAACTTTTGAGTCAAGTGGGTGCCGCCTCTTCCACTTGATACAATTTCCACGAGCCTTCTTTTCTAATTACGTTGGACTATGAAAAGGTTCCTTCATTTCCCACTGACAAATTAGCCAATTTTCAAACGTCATTGACCAGGCCTAAACTTTTATCATTAGCTTTTTTATTTCTTAAATTTGCGATAGTTGGCAAAAGTTTGTTAAAAAAATACAAAAAAAAGTATAAAAATTTGATGTAAAAATGATATGTGGTAAAATTTACTTGGAAAAAAGTACAAAACGTTGATAAAAATTGATAAATTTTAGTTAATTTTAACCAACCAAACACCCCAACTACAAAAGTCTCTCATATTGTATTATATTATTTTTTTATGATTTAAATTAAAGGATGATTAATTCTTCGTCAGTATTAATTAAAATTATTTATTTATTTATTATCTTGTTATATTATTTTTTTGTTGTTAGTAAAATTTATAAGGTCTGTTTAGGGTGATAAAAAATTTTGAAAAATGATAAAAAATACTAAAAATTTTTAAAAATTATTTACTTTTTATCTCACTACACGAACTATGAATTTATAACTTTTTTTTTTTTTTTACTCTAAATGCACCCATAATAATGTTTAATGTTCAACAATGGACGAAATCAATTACAACGCCCGCAAGGACGCACGCAAAAGAAGTCCTTAGACAAAAAAAAAAAAAAAAAAAATTGTAATGTGAAATTTTAAATTTTTTAAATGAATTAAAAATGTAAAAAAAATAAAAAATAAAATTCCTGACCACATTTACTTTTTTAATTAAAAAAAGTATTTATTTTTCTTAGGAAATCCACCTCAAAAGTTAATGACATTTGACTAATAATTAACAAGTTAAAATCAAGTTGGGTTTTTTTTTTTTAATCTAAACCACCATGAATTATTATTTAGATTTAATATATATATATATATACATTTATTTATTTATTTATTTATAATAAAAGCAGGAGACCGCGTAAATCTGTATCATTCACCTGTCAAACATAAACACTGGGGCCCAATAATTGAAACTTATTAATTGGAAAGAAGACTTTGATTGACTTATTGGTTTATTCCTTCCCATTTTCTCTTTTATTTTCAGTGTCATTAATTATGAGAGACTGAAAAGCAATTGTTGAATCTCAACCTTTTGTATAGGTGACAATGGCCCATTTGGGGTTAAAATAAAGTATTATAAAATTTTAAAAAATTTTACAAATTTTTACAAATACGAATTATAGAATAATAAATATAAATTCTTTATTCACTGCACAAAATATAAGATATTAATTTTTATAATTTTATACAATTTTATATAATTCCAAATACACATTATAAAATCTACCCATATAATAGTGCATGTCAAATAATTATATCAGTATTAATATATATAAAATTTATAATAAATTATAAATATCATTTTTACAATTTATACTGAATCTCAATTAAATTTTACAATTTTAGTGGAAAATTTTCAATTTTCAAATGGGTTTAACACGCTAGATTTGAGTTTTTTGAGCTCTCCCAATGTTTATTGCATTTTTATGTATTGTGTGTGCATATATATATATATATATATGGTATACAAACGTAAATAAATTATTTTATTTAACAAAAAAAAATCAAATTTACATGGGGAACTTGGGAATTAAATTTAAATTTGATGGGAAACAAAATTATTTATAACCCAAGTGAGAGAGAGAAGATGGGAGAGAAAGAGAGAGAGAGGGTGAAAGAAAGAAAGAGAGAGAGAAAGAGAGAAGGACTAAGAGAGAGAAGATGAGAAAGAGGGAGAGAGTAGAAATTTGGAAAGTTAGATATAAGGTCTGAATTACTAACGAATTTGCTGAGTTAGTAACAAAATAAAAAAGAAATTAATTACAAAAATTTTATAAAAAACAATAAAATAGAGAGTAGAAAGGAATGTCGTCAAAGATTTGAAAGTAGGATAAAGGCTCCGTTTGAAGATCTATAAAATAAAACAAAATTTTATAAATCTCTACAAACACAAATTACGAAATAACAGAATTAAAATTTTTCACTCACTGCACGAATTACGAGATATTTATTTTTACAATTTTATTTTATTTTATACACTTTTATACAATTCCAAACACATTTAAAGAGAAAACAATATTCGAGTTTGATATATGTGTATATATATATATATATATCCTTACTTGCTCTTGAAAAAATCGTGTACGTGGCTAGTAATTATGCGCGTCACATGCGCTTTATCTCCAATTAGTTTTTAAAAGCCTTCATCTCCCTTTTATAATTATTTATTTCACCAAATAAAGCGAATTAAAAGCATTCATTTCCCTTCTATAATTATTTATTTAAGCAAACAAAGTGAAGGGACGCCTATCCTTCATTCATTTCCGCTATGAGTTATTACCTTTATATCATTTATAAGATTGAATCGAATTTTTCATTTTATTCCATTACGTTCAAACCCTTTCTTCTAAAATTATATTTTTTAAAATAATTATCGTTTTATTTTTATACTTAAGATAAAAATTATTTACTGTATTTTAAAACTTTAAATTTATATTTACAACTTTTATAATTTAGATTAAAGTGACGTCTTGAATGACATTAAATTTTCAAGTAACAAACGAAAACATTTATTAAAAATTTAGAATCAGAAAGTATAAATATAAATATAATTTTTATAATTATTGAAAGCTCAAAACGTTACATTTGATGAATTTTTTGAACATTTTTATTTTGTCTAAAATATAAAAAAATACAAAAATAAGTTTTTAAAGTTCAGATAATGTAAATGATTTTTTCCTGGATAGTAAAAATAAAACTAACCCTTTTATTTATTTATTTTTCATAGTGTAGTTTCTGCCGAAACAAAAAGGTTTCCAGGGAGAATCCTAAATCCCCAAACCGTGTCCCACTTTAGATGTTTGTTCAGAACAGAGTTCAACCCTATATATTTGGAACTGGTAAAAGTGAAAGAAACCACATATAGAATATTGATTTCCTCCAATTACCTTAAAGCAACTGTATACGCTTATATTTTTTTGTGATAATCTTTGTCAATCTAAGGGCTATTTGAGCGTCATGTAGAGGAAACATCGATGAATACCGACACCTCCCTCAAACATTAGAGTTCACAATCAGACATTTACTAATCTACAAATACAGGCAACAGAATTTCCCCACTGATGTTGATTTCTAGGACAAGGGCATCTTGCCCATTTCGCGGAATTAACATGGAAAAAGCCGATGCATTAGGCGAGAAACCCCTGCTAACCATTTTCTCTAGATGTCTAGTAAAATCACAATGCTAACTCTTCTTTAGGAATCCGACGGACAATAATCTTACAAGTGACACGATCTGGCAAGCAAACCATTCTCCTTCATTTTCGCAAGTAATTCTTTTGCTTCATCAAGTAGACCGTTATTGCAAAACCCTTGTATCCAGTGGCGGAGTCACACGATGTCATGTGTGGGCGAAGGTCTACACTCAAATTTAAAAAAAAAAAAATTATTTGATATAAAAAAATTGTAAATATTTAAAAAAAATTTTTGGATGCATTTGGAGGCATATCTTTTAGTAACTTTTGATATTTCTTTACCAAAAAATTATTAGCATTTTTTTTACAATTTTTGGGTGTTTGGTAAAATTTTTGACAATTTTTAGTAATTTTAGTAACTTTTGGCAACTTTTACCAATTTTTGGTAATTTTTAACAATTTTTGTGTGTTTCGTAAAAATTTTGGTAACTTTTAAATAGAGTAAATTATTATAACAGAGTAAAAAAGTGACAATATACTTAATATTAATGTATAGTATTTTATATTTTATCGTATTTATTTAAAATTTAAAATTTTACGCGTGATTTGACCAATGCTGACTCAAATTCACGCCACTGCTTGTATCATGATATTGTATGTTACAGCATCAGGATGTACTCCTTTTAATGAAAGATTGTTGAAGAGATCCCTTGCCATATCAAGTTTCTCGTCCTTCCACAATCCATCTATGAGTATATTGTACATAACAATATCAAGCTGCAATCCCTCACTTCCCATGTCGTAAAATAATGACAATGCTCCTGCAATTTGCCCGTTGCTGCACAACCCATCCAACCAGACACGATAAGGAACAGTGTTAAGGACAATAACTTTAGCTTGCATTGCATTAAGAAGCTCTATTGCAGGTTGACAACTACCAACACTGAATAAACCGTGCAAGATGGTGTTGTAAGTTTCAATATTAGGTACCACCCCTCTCCGAGGCATTTCTTGAAAGAGATGCAATGCCTTATCCATTTTCTTCTTCTTGCAACATCCCATTAATTAAAATGCTATAGCTAAAAACATCAGGTTTAAGGCCCCGATCTGCCATGGTAATGAAAACTCTCACTGCTTCATTCATTTGGCTTCGCAAACAATATCCATCCATCAGAGTAGTACTGTAAGTGACTACGTTAGGATACGGACCTACTCCCTCTGCTTCTTTTGCCTCCCCTTGCTCGGTCAAAGCATTCACCAACACATCAAAAGTAAAAATATTTGGAGAAATACCACCATCCAACATTTCGCTTAACATTACCTTAGCCTTCTTCCAATGGCCAAAAACTTACATAGGCCATGAATCAAAGAATTATAAGTGACAACATTTGGAGTAATACCTTTTTGATTCATTTTTGAGAAGAAGTTAATTCAAAGCTTCATCTAATCTCCCATCCTCGCAAAGGCTGTCAATGACGGTGCTATTCGCTACTGTGTTAGGTTTACAATTTCCTTCATCCATGATCGTCAAAAACCTAATAGCCAAGTTGGTCAAAACCCATTAACAATTGTTCCACAGGATAGGCAGTCACCTTGGGTTCAATTTCTCTCTTCCTCACTAATGTCTTAAATAAGACCTCCGCTTCAGCAGTTTTCTGGTTTGAGATAAGCCCATTTATAAGAATGTTGAAGGTAACTTCCCACATTTGGTGCATAACCAAGCTTGAAAAGGCAAAGGTATAAATATCCATATAAATACCTAGGAATCGCGGTTTCTGGGAAAGGGAGATTGCCATCCCATTTTGGAGACAGTCCCCAATACTTTGTTCATTTGAGGAAGGGGAGGCAAAGGTGGCATTCGGAACTTTCGATTGAGCAACTAAACAGCATCTTCCAGGCTACTGGGCCCTGAACTGCTAACTAAAAAAATTAGAAAGCTAACTAAAAATAAAAAATTACAATAAATTATTTTAATATAATTAATTCCTCGGGACTTTTCTCTCCTTTCCAAAAATTGCCTTCGTAACCATTTTGACAAACAATTCACAACAAAAATAAGAAATCAATGAAGTGCAAGATATTTAAATAAATTCCATGATTAACTCTAAAAATGACATAATTGTAATTCTAAAATAACCTTTAAAATTACATTTTTAGGATATAATCAATGCTTCATGTATTTTATATATTTCTTGGTCGACCTCTATTCTTTAATTTTAGTACAGAGTATAATATTAGCAAATCACCAAGAGATTTGATCAAATTTAAAAATGTAAAAATCCATAATCTAGATTAGCAATTATTTCAGATAAAAAAGTTTGATCCTACTCTACCCTATATTTTATAGGGAAATAGCACTATATAGATGACTAAATAGTACGGGGTTAATTTAACGATTGAGTAAATTTCACTACTAGAGATTGGCCAATCGATGAGTGGAAAATTCGGACGACCGCTTTTGGCGGCCTCTATAATGTTATTAGCGACTGCTTAAAGCGGTCGCTATATTGGACGTCGCTAATCAAGTGCGCAAAAGGAAAGGCGACGGAAAAATTCGGGCGACCGCTCATGGCGGTCACTAATATCTTTTAGGCGACAGCGCGCTAGCGGTCGCTAATACTCTAATTATATCGGACAAAACGCCCCTCTTTTTTCCTCTCTTTCTCTCCCTCTTTTTCCTCTCCCTCTCCCGCGCTTCTTCTCCTTCTCCCCCCTGCCCCTCTCTCCTCCCTGCCCTTCTTCCCTTTGCCGCCGCTGCCTTAGCCGGACGCTGATCGCCGCCGCCGCCGGTAAGTTCTCCCTCTCTAGCTCTCTCTCTCTCTTTTGCTTTCTCTTGTTCTTTGTTTCTTTCTCTCTCTCTTGCTCTCTCTCACTAACAATTTTTTTTGTGTATTAGTGTTATTTGGAGGCCTCACTACCACACCACTAAGTTTGATTTTTTTTTAATTTGAATTATTTTTTTTATTTTCTGATTTTTTGGTTTATTATTGGATGAATGTAAATAATTTTTTTGTTGTTTTTGTGGTTAGGGTTTGCTGATTCATCTATGCATGCATGTATATATTATTATGTGTGTGTGTGTGTTTTTTTTTTACTTATTAATTTGTTAGTTTCATATATATGCTGTTAATGTTGGATGTTGGTTGTTTGATTGGAATGTTTTTTTTGAATTGTTGGTTGTGAAATGTAATATTAATTGTTGAAATGTTGCTATTGAATTTTTTTTTTTACTGTGTAATGTAATTTTTTTATGTATTTTTTTAAATTTTTGTATGTTGCTGTTTTTTTATTTTTTCTGTTTTTTTTAATTTTTTTTATGTATTAGTGACCGCTTCTAGCGGTCGCTAATTGTCTGATATTTTTAACTCAAGCGGTCGCAAGCGCAGTCGCAAAAAATTTAGCGACTATCTTGACTTTTTAGCGACGACCCAAATGATACTTGCTTGATGCGGTCGCTAAGCCGTCGCTAATACTTTTAGCGGCCGCTATTTTACTTTTAGCAACCGCTTGTGGCGGTCACTAATACCCCTTTTTCCACTAGTATTTTTCAAGAAAAAATTTGAATTGATGACCATTAAAAAGCAAATACTTATATATATATATATATATATATGTATCATTAATTAAAATTATGGCATGTCATTTAAAATAAATTCTATAACAATTAAATTGTTAGTAAAAGCAGCTACTTCTTATTCATAAACCTAAATAATGAGTGATCGATCATAAGCAAATTAAAGAAGGTTCACCAATAATTGAAGGCATGCAAGAACTTGGTAATATTCTTCTAATTTGTTGGTATTTCTCTAGAGCTTGATCAGATGCATCCATTTGAAAACCATGTTCTATTTCTAATGAAATTACAAAGCCAATAATGGAGATTAATTAATTCATTAATTAGGATCCAATATGTCCCCAAAATTCGAAACTGCCGGCCACGTGCTACTGATGAAGAAAACAATCAAAGACAAGGCAGATACGTTGTAGGCGAGATGTGCAAAGTAGTGGTTTAATTTCAGGTCAGAAATATTGCCTGCTGCCCATTGCTTGTATGAACTCAATTAATTTATGCCACCACCCAAAAAATAGAAAAGAAAAAAAAAAAAGAAAGGGTTAGCTTCTTGTGTTGTACATTAGAAAGTGTTGAAAAATGAGAGTGTGAGGATTTTTTGCTAGTCAAGATGCATTTAGTATGGAGTTAAGGGAGTAAGTACTGTTTGTATGACTAAAAGTGGCCAAAAGTTAAAAAAAGTAAGGAATATCAGTTATCTTTTGATGTTTGAAAGACTAACTAAAATCTAACAATTATTTTTTTTATTATAAATTTCCTAAAAATCTAACATTTAACTACATAAAAGAAAAAAAATTAACTCTCTTAAATTTTTATACAATATAACTGACTTAATTAGAAGAGATAAAATTTACTCTCCATCGCACTATATACATGAAGGAAGGACTAGAATTTTTTTTTTTTTTTTTTTTTTAATGTGGTTGATTTCATTATATAATAATGTCGGGTTACCAAATCGTAAGAAGGAACACCTGCAAAAGGTATCTCAAAAGTACTATTATAATCTTTAGATCCAAGAACTAATGTGGTTGGCGGTTTGGGGATGCCTATAAAAAGGTCTTCAATACTAGTAATTCATATACTCATCAACAAACAAAAGAAATATTTGGTTCTTAATTATAGCTAGAGATCGAAGATATGAGGTCAAGTTTTGCCATCTTGCTGATTGTTTCTCTTACAGTCGTAGTCGCAGCTGCTAAAGTTCACGATCGAGGTGGCCTCAAGACGAAGTACTATCGTAAGAGTTGCCGACCAGTTGAAGCCATTGTGAGAGATGACACATGGAGAAAGGTTGAAGCTAACCCTACCTTGCCAGCCAAACTATTGAGGCTTCAGTTCCATGACTGCTTTGTTAGGGTATGATTCATTTTTCAGTGTACACATGCATGCATGACATGTATATTTACATGCATGTGTTTATCTCCCACCGTCAACTTTTCTAAATTTTTAAAAATAACAAAATTTTAGACAGAAGAGTAAAAAATAAGTTCTTTTTAGCATCTCTACCCATTATTTATTTTCGAGAATCTTTGCATTAATTCTTCAAATGTAAAGAGCTAATATAGTTTTCCCTATATTAGAGAATTATTTGAAGAAGATTATGTAGGATAGTATATACTGAATGGAAATTCCCTAAAGTAAAGTAAAAGAAAATTAAATCTACTTTAGATAATTATTTAAAAATAATAATATAGAATAGTATTTAATAGAAAATCTCTTAACAAGAACTTATGAGAATACTAGTAATCAGTCGGATCAAGATGGCTTCTCCATCTATATTAGTTTCAGTGTCTCTCATTTGGTTTCATTAATTGGAGCATTTCAAAATTGAAGCAATATTTCTTTCAAAAGGGGAAAAAAATAGGACAAGCGGCATTTTGTACTTGTAATTTATATTAAATTTCATTTTGATCTCTCTTATTTCTCTTTTATTTCAATTAATTGTTATAGTATAACATTGTTGTTATCAAAATTTCAAAGTGGCCTATCGTAAAATTTATTAACAAAAAAATGTTAATAGTTAATCACATGATGGATACCTGACATTTTTTATCAAATCTATCTAAGAATTATTGAGGGAAATGGTGAATTGAAAATTGATAATGAGAGTAAAAAATTGATTGTTAAAGTTAAAAATAGATAAATGAAAGTGACATTTGGTGTAAATTATTAAAAAAAAAAAAAAAAAGTCATTAGCCAGTTGTTTCAGTTTTCAATATAGGAATATCTGAATTCTTTTGATACACGGATAAAGTTATTGTTGTGCTTGACTAGAAATAAAAAATGCAATAATGTTCCCATATATATATTTAATGCTTATACAATTCATATATATATATATTGCAGGGTTATGATGCATCAATACTTTTGGACTCAACTAAGACTGATAAAGCTGAGAAAGAAGCAATCCCCAACCTATCTGTATCAGGGTATGATGTTATTGACGAGATAAAGATGAAACTTGAAGAAGAATGCCCCGAAACAGTTTCATGTGCCGACATCATTGCTTTAGCAGCTCGAGATGCAGTTTCTTACCAAGTAAGATCAGTAATATATATATATATATATATATATCACTTTCTTAATTATAAAAAGTCTGCATGCATGTTATAACTAACACAGTAATTTATATCATGGCAATGCAGTTCCAAAAACCAATGTGGCAGGTATTAACTGGGAGAAAAGATGGAAAGTTTTAACTTGCATCAGAGGCCACAAGCAATTTGCCATCACCATTTGCAAACTTCAGCACTCTCATGGGGCAATTTACAAGCAAAGGGCTAGAGATATTCGGTCTCGTAACCTTATCAGGTACATATACCAAGTTACTTGGCTGGCATTGGTTAATGATTTCAAGCATAGTTTTCTGGTTTTATTTTTTAAAACTGAGCCTTGTTGTCTCGTTTTTCTCTGTATCTTATTTTAGAAAAAAAAAATGAGGATTAAAGAAACAAAAAATTAATTGGGAGACCATCTAAATGACATTTTCAATAATTTTGAAATTAAATTTATTTTTTTTCTTATTGATCATGTCAATATGCTTTTAAATTATATATTTATATTTCTATTTATTAGAAAATCACAAATTTTGTGACTTAGGCGTGGCTTGAATAACAAAAAAAAAGTTAACTTCTTTGGGAACTAGCTAATAGTTAATTAAGTAATTTTTTTTTTAAGAAAAGAAAAAATTATATTTTTAGTACCTAATTTTGTAACTTTTTGTTAATTTGATATTTTTGTCCTTTAAAACTTAAAAAAACTTTAAAAAAATTAAAACTAAAAGAGTAATTTTGATAATTTAAAAAAAATAAAAAATTAGCAACTTGTAACTCATTGTTTCCCAAGTATTCACTTAATCTAAAAAGCCATTGGGGGATGAGTAACCCCAATTCAATGCCATTGCTTCAGATTGATCTGACACGAGACAATATTTGTACTTGTAAATACATACATATATATATATATATATACTCTACAATTTCACTGGAAAGGGCGATGCAGATCCTTCTCTTAATCCAAATCATGCTCAAAACTTGAGGAGACTCTGCCCCAAAAATGCTCCCAATTCAGCTACCACTATTGTGGTAGTTAAATATCTGAATCAACTAAATTAAAAAAACCTAAGATATTTAGGAGTGTTTGATTTATTAAAATTTATTAAAATTCACTAATTTTTGAAAAAAATTTTTAATCAAAGTTCATTATATATCGTTTTTACATTAATTTTTTGTATTATTTTTTTATCATTCAAACACTACGTCAATTATTAAACTTTTGAAGGAAAAGAAGAAGGATGTGATTACAAGATGCATGAGAAAAGATATTTTTTTCACTATAAAATTCGTCCAAAATAGCGTGTCAATGACATTCTTATAATTATAAAATATTTTGTTAGATTAAATATTTTATATATAATGATAAGGCTTACATTCCCCTTAATATATATATCTTTTTTAGTTGATAATTCTAGTTATTTTTCTTATTTATAGCTTTGCACTTCCAAGTAATTGACGCATCTATATGATTAAAAATTTTGATAAAATTTTGTAATAAATATATTTTCTCATTTAGTCTCTATATAAATATATGGATACATATATTGCCTAGATCAGGCTCATAAAATTGAGTTGTTAAGTACTGGTTCAGAATTTTCAACTCTCATTTTTTTAAAAATAAATTTGATTGGTTTGCATGCAGATGATTTGGTCAATGAACATCCACACTACATGTCCCTTTTTTTTTTTTTCCCTTAAAAGGGAAATAGGATAAGTAGTATTTGACAATTGACTGGGAGAGAATTGAATCATTTTATCTTAACAACCAAGGTGTGATTAAGTTAACAATTTAAACACCAAGAATCATGGCGCCGCGTACTACATTGGCCAGCCATACTTGGATTTAAATAAGATTTCAACTTGTGACGAGTTACAATTTTCCTATACTATGCGCTTCAAATTTACAAGAATTACATGAGCATCTCAAACATCGAATAATGCAATTTTAGGTCAACAAAGAGGGAATTGAAAAGGGCTCTCTTGTCATTTTATGAAGAAGACAACCCAGCGGACTCTTTCTATTGCTTGAGTTTCAAGTGATTTAAGTATAAGTTGTATCTATTCTTCCAAACAGATCACCGTCCGGAACTTATTGGAACATTTTATATATCTAGATTATATATATACACACACGTATATGTACATGTATATATATTCAAGTTTAGGGGTACAACACCCTCCTTTCTATGCAAATCCAGTTAGGTGCAAAAGTATATTATATATCAAAATGTTGCACACACATTACACATTAGGCAAGTGATTAAATATGAAGTAAACAATTATATTTTAGTAGAGAAAAATTGATAAAAAAATAATAATGAGAGAAAATTAGAATAGAATAGTTCATATGGTGTATTTTAATTTGAAAGGCTATTTTTAGAAGGCGAAAATCTTTGCCAAATAAATTTTAAATTAGAATCGATTTCAGGGCTTATTTAATAATAATATAAATATATACAGCCTCAAACAGAATTAAATTAATTTACAACCTCAAATTTTCCTAATGTAAGGGCTTTAAAGTGCAGGAGTGAATATTTCAATCCTAGAGCTTCTCATCTCATGGGATGGGATCAGGTTCTTTCGTGGAAGGAGCTCAAAACCAATACGACTAAAAGCTAGAAGGAAAACCAGTAATTACATTGGGAAGATAAACAAACAACAAGTCTACGACAAGACCCACAACCTAAGGCCAAGGGTGACAAAGAGGTGATTTTTATAAATATTAATCTCCAACTTGGGTAAGCTCTCGTGCCCCCCGTGGCATGGACTTTCTTATTTGCTTGCCTATAAAAGGACGATCCCTTAAATGCTTCTGCAGCTTGTGTGCATTTGGCTTGCCTCGTTATATATAGCAAGTTTGTAGTAGTTTCCTTTGCTAATATTTGTTTGTTTTAAATTAATTAGTGTCCATTGTTCCTTAATTTTGAACAAAAATGAGTGCTAGAGAAATCTCTATCATTGTGCTGGTGTCCCTTGTTGTGTTTGGAGTTTTAAGGGTCTGTGATGCAGGTGAGTTGAGGAAGAATTTCTACAAGAAAAGCTGCCCGCAAGCTGAGAAGCTTGTGAGGGACATCACATGGAGCAAAGCTCAAAATGACCCTTCTCTGGGTGCTAAACTCCTAAGGGTGCATTATCATGACTGTTTTGTTAGGGTATGTCTCATGTATGTAATTGCATTATCCTATATGAGTTCTCTCTCACACATACACGCAGATATATATATATATATATATTCTTATTGTACATCTTGTTGCTCTCATGCATACTCACACAACGGATCTGGGATTTGATATTTAGGATGAGGATGAAAAATTATGGAAAAGGGAGTTATAAAAGTTTAAAAACGAACAGATAGAAACAAAACTGAGGTGGGGTTTTAAGAATTTTTCGGAGCTTGATGTATGGTTCTAAAAATTGTCTGTTATGATTAAGTAATTCCTATGTAAAGGTTTCGGATCCCCAATTCTGTTACATATCTTATTATATTTTTGTTACAAATTATATTTAGGTTGTCGCAACTTTTATCGTTATACTGATTGTTGTTATTATTATTTTAGAGATGGGAAACCACCCCGTCCACCCCACTAAATCTGTTCGTTGCACACACATATGTATACATTCATACATATATACATATATATGTATATGAATATGTGTATATATATCTTTATGAGATCGATATATAGTTGCTTTCATTGTGGTAGGGATGTGATGGGTCTATACTGCTGGATAAGGTCGGAGGTAACCAGTCTGATAAAGAAGCAAGACCAAACTTAACCCTTCTGGGTTTTGATGTAATTGATGATATCAAGACTCAAGTTGAGCAAGCTTGCCCTGGCATTGTTTCCTGCGCTGACATTCTTGCATTGGCTGCTCGTGACTCTGTTTCCTTCCCCGTAAGTTTGCCGATGATATATAAGCTTCGTTTCATTGTTTGCATGTCCTTTGATGGAAGCCTTGTTTGTGCTTTCATATGTATATATATATATATATATATCAATGGTACGTTTTGTAGTTTAAGGAGCCTAAATGGGAGGTTCTCACCGGAAGAAGAGATGGCAGGATTTCTCAGCTATCGGATGTCAACGGAAACCTTCCTTCACCCTTCTCCGACTTCAACACACTCAGGCAAATATTTGCAAAGAAAGGGCTTACTGTTAAAGATCTTGTAGTATTGTCAGGTAAATAGAATATCTATATATATATATATATATATATATGTAATCCAATAATCTTAAATAAAAATATACACAAACACTATATATTATAATAAAGGGAAAGAATCGGCATTTAATAAAGTCTCAAACTTGATCAAGCTTCAAATTTGATAAAATTTATTTTTTCTTCTTTAAATATATATATCCCTTAATTTTCAAGAATTACTTATAATTTCAATAAAATTGCCAACCAAAAAAAAAATCAATAACTACAAACTGATCAAATATATATATATATATATATTTCTCTTACTTAATTGGATGTGGGCCAATAACTACCAATAATTACTCACTATCTTCATAAATATCATTTAATTATTTATTTTTAAATTTTATTTAAGAATTTATTTAAAAAAAAAAAACACCCACTTCTAGTGTGTATATGCAAGACAATTAATTAATATAATTTTAATTTAAACAGGTGCACACACCATCGGTGGTGCTCATTGTGGAGCTTTTTCAAGGAGGCTATACAACTTCACAGGCAAAGGAGACACAGATCCTTCTCTAAATTCAACCTATGCGGAGACCTTGAAAGAAAAGTGCCCTAATCCAGCCGACCCTTCAACGACTGTAGACATGGACCCACAGAGCAATCTCTCCTTCGATAATCATTACTTTACCAGCCTTAACCAGAACATGGGTCTCTTTCAATCCGACGCCGCTCTTCTTACCGATAGAAACGCAGCAAAGATAGCGAGACAGCGTCATGCATCCAATGGCTTCTTCTCTGAGTTCAACAAATCCATGAAGAAGATGGGAGCCATAGAAGTGCTGACAGGAAATGCCCGGGAGATTAGGAAGAAATGCCGTGTAGTAAATTAATTATGTACAATTAATTACTTATTTGTCAGTAGGTTTCTATATATTGCTTAATAAAATTAGGAAAATATTTCTTTATATCAGCATTTTTTTTTATCAGAAAATATTATCAGAATTACTGTCAATGGCATTTCTGAAATAAAATACTTGTTTAATTAATTAATAAAGTTATGTTTTATTTCTTTTTTTTCTTATGCGAAGGGAAGAAATTCTGACGAGCAAAAATGTTTTCTTTCACATTTGATTCAATTATATAAAAAAATTTCCGAGAAGTGGTGTAGTTGTAATGAGAAATTAATTGTTATTAATTATTGTTTCATGAGTCAAACCAAGCGTGATGCATGCTTTCTTTTCTATCTTCATTATATAATGGCTAGCTGGTTGGCTATATATATATAGCCCAATTAGACAAATTTCTGACCCTCAATATCATATATATATATATATATATAATGCATATTTTTCAGGAATGGTTCTGAATTCTGACAAGGAGGGAAAGCGGGCTTCCTACATAGATTTCGTTTAGTTTATGGTAAACCTCTGAAAATTCCTAAAAATGTGTAAAAATTATTTATTTTTTATTTTATTACACAAAGTACAAACTCACGATTTATTTTATTTTATCTCACTATAAATACTCTTATAATAAGTAAAATAAAATTAAAAAAAAATTAATGAATTTTTATATATACTATCTTTACTACTAGAAGTAAGAGTATTAGCCGCTGTCACAAGCAGTCGCTAAAAATCCTCAAGCAATCGCTAAAAGTCCTTAAGGAATCGCTAAAAGTCTTTAAGTAGTCGCTAATATTCTTTTGCAACCGTTTTGCGACTTCCAAAAATGAGTTATGAAAATTTCGTCACTAATGACTATTAGCAATCGCCACGTGATGGTCACAGACTTTTTGCAACAACTTTAGCAATCGCCAAAACACGACGGAACAAAAAGTGGCTGAGACTTATAGCGATTGTCTTAAGCAGCCATTAAAGGTTTATTCGTATATTTTTAGCGACTGCCTGAATACTTTAACAGACATCCTGTATTTTTTTTTATTTTTTTTATTTTATTCGTTTCATACCTATATTTACTTGTATTATAACATTTTATGCCAAAATAACAAACTGACCACCAAAGAGTTGATAAATATATTAACAAAACTATAAATATTTAATACAATATCCTATTACAATATTCTGAAAAAAAAATAAAACAAAAAAGTAACCCAAAAAAAAAAATCAAATCTGAAGTAACAGGGTGAACTTTGATATTGAGGATCGATCTAGATATAAAACCTTAAAAAAATATTCAAAGAAAAATTATTAACCAAAATGAAGGTTGGATTTAACATTACTACCATTGCAACTCTAAAAAATACACAAGAAAAAAAAAAAAGTACTTATCAATTTATACAGTTGCTGCTCTACGTGCTTCACCCCGAATCCACTACATAAAGCAAGAAAGAGAACAATCTGGTAGAGATTTATCCAAAGAGATACAACAAAATGTATCTCCGTATCTCCAATTGGCACTTTGACAATTTACAAGGGCCTTAGTGGTCAAAATTCAATGTGTCTCCTATTGGGAATCGAGGCATTGTCGAGGAAATAACATGGCCATGCTCGGCATTCAAGACGGCATGCCATGTGACTTTGTGGACACACCTAAATTTACTTTAAGTTGACTTGGTGTACGGATGGAATCAATGTTAATATGGAGATCGGGAGATCCATGTCCCCAAAAAACAAAAAAAAAAATCTAAATATTAATATTTGCATGAATCTTAAGATAGATATATACTACAGCAAGTATGACAATGTTACTGGCTTCAGTGAATGAGTCTAAATTCCTTTGGATATGGGAGCAGATGTCAATTTACACCAGAGGTGCTAGCAGATACTCATTAGCCAAATCTAAGCTCCCTCAAACTGGCACTTGATGAAAAACTTTAGCAGGAATGTAATACTAATGGGTACATGAATAATCCTCCTTTTAAACAAAAAAAATCACATATCAGTTTAGTCTCCCAAATATGAAAATAATAATAATAATAATAAATAAATTTATTTAGAATAAGTTAACAATTACCTCAGCAAGCACTATAATCCAATTAGAGATCAGAAACAGGAGAACTAACTTCAGTAAAAAAGGATGTTGCTGGTTTGAGTGGAACAAATAATGAAACAAAATAATAATATATACTACAAATACATAATGAAACAAAATAATAATACTATCTTTACAATTACACACCCAAGCCATCCACTAAATTAACAAATCCATAACGCTTCTGTGGCAAGAAAAATACAGACACAGATGAAATGAAAACACATATAACATTCCCCCCACCCCGGCGGGAAAAAAAAAAAAGACACTCAACACTTGAACCATAAGCAGCAACATAAGTGTATCTGCAAAGTCAGCTAAGATTGCAAACAATTTCACAACTTAACAAATAGAATGATAAAATGAAAAATAAATGTATGTCATTTACAAAATCCTCTAGCTCAAATCAATTTTATACAGGGATTGACCAAGTTATAGCAAAACTAAAGCATATGAAATGATGGGTAAAAAAGAGATCCTTCAAGAGGCTAACAGGTAATACAAGGGACATGTATGTCAAACATCAAGAATAAGAACTCCCCTCCCCTGTCATCCGAACAAAATTAATACCATCTAAGTATCACTTTAGAACAACTCAACCGATCCTACCCATGCTCAGTCCCTTCAAATAATTAAATAAGTAAAGATACGACTCTACATTTTAATTGGTAACCATAAGAATTAGAAAGAATCAATCATCGTCCCCCAACCCTTTTGTCTTAAAAAGAGGCACCCATGCAATATGTGTGGTTTTCTCCATAAACCTCCTCAGGGATGTGTTAGTCAAATTTTTACCCAGCCTTCTGCAAAATACTGAATATTCTTCCGGAATCCTTCACATGAATAATTCCAAAAGTCAATTCTAAAGGGATAAGGACCTTAATTTTCAATAACTCATCAGCCAACAATTTGACGTTAAAAAAAAAAAGGAAGAAGAAGGTGGAAAAGGAAACCAAAAATTTCCTAAATAATCCCAACTGTGAAAGAAAAAGGAAGAGAAAAAGAGCCTGGTAAAAAACCATGATGGAGCATTCCATCAAACATAAACCATGCAATGCAACAATGGAATTTAAGCTTACTAGATGATAATATATACGCACACACACTATACATGTAAGTAACAGAAAGAGGGATTATCCCTCTATACCAAACCAAACCAAGTATTTTTCCACTAGGTGGGGTCGGCTATATGGATTTGTCGATGTCAATTAGATCTGTTTAGGGGCATGTCCTCCGATAAATTTAGGTAAGTCAGGTCATGTTTAATGATTTCTTTCCAGTTTCTCTTGGGTCTTCCTCTACCTCTCCTACTCCTGACAATCTCCATACTTTCACACCTTCTTATCCCTCTATACCAAGAAGCAACAAAATTGGTTAGGAACAATTCTAGAAATGTGAAACACTAGAGTCTAGATAATTAATATTCAGCTCTTTAACAACTTTATCTTGTTCTAGTTATGTGCCAATCCAGATTCATTTCATTCCCAAATTTCAAAAAATCCAAAATATCAAGTTTCGCCAATAGCATAGCCAATTAAAAAAAAAAAAAAATGAACACAGTTATAACTAATTTAACCCAACCAAGCTTCGGTGGTCTTTCAATCTATACCTTTTGCGTTCAGTGGGAATGGAATTCATAGGTATAGGAAGAAACCCTATATGTCAAATAGATATTTTTTTTTTCTTTTGTCCATATTTTGATTTAGCATACGGTTCAAAAAAAAAAAAATTGTGAAAAATGCCAGCCCTCTTTTGGTCAGAAAATTTACAAAAAAAAAAAAAAATCAAAATGCAGTAAGGAGGTAAGGATCTTCACACAGAGCAAAATTAATCCACAAGAAAGGGTGATTGCTTGAACTAATTTTTAATTTGCAATTCGTGCAGTGAGATAAAAAGTGAATAATTCTTAAAATTTTTAATATTTTTATCATTTTTTAAAAATTTTTATCCCTCCAAACGAAACCTAATTAGAAAGTTTTAGAAGTGAAGTACAAAGTAATGGAGGCCCATGTGGTTGTAGAGCAAGGGGGGGAGAAGAATTACTTGAATTAATTTTTCATTATTGAAATATCCTTTTAATTTTAAGAGTACGGAAGCATACAATGTAAACGCATAATAGAGCTCTGTAGTGCAGAAAAGAACGATTAGATTAAAAGTATGAGCCCATGTGACGGATGGATCGCACACTTATTCAACAGTCCTCTACGTACATGGTTCTTGTGCGTTTTGGTGTCATGCACGGGACTTTCGAATCTCTTTAATTCTTTGGTGGATTTTTTTTTTTTTTTTTGTAAAAATAAATAAAATCTTAAATATAAAAATAAAAGGGGAGAGAGAGAGAGAGAGAGCCCAACTTTCTCTAAGCCATCCCACCGCCACGTCCTCAGTGTTATTGCACCTTCCACTTGGCATGCATCGACATCTTTATTCTTGGCACCTAGGCAAGTGTCGACGAGGAAATTATAATGAGGAATTTTCGTATCCCCCACCCACCACCGCCTTTCTTTTTGGCAGTGTCAGGTGCATGAGAATTCGGCAGAATGGACCTTCCATTGCCAACCCGAAAATGACTCATATATATATATATATATATATATATATCTTCTGTTTGATATACTATAAATTACTTAAAATTTTTAAAAATTTTTAAAAATTATTTATTTTTATTTTAATACATAAATTACGAATTTACAATTTATTTTATTTTATTTTACTTTTAATCATTTCGAACACACTCATATTTGTGCAACCACGACAAACAAGTACGTAGAATTGTGCTGAACTTTTGCATTTTCTTCTTCAATCCCACCATCCATCCAAAGAAAAAAAAAAAAAGTAAGAGCTGACACGATTCATTTTTCGTTTTCCCAAAACAAAATTAGGGAGCAAGGGAGATAACATTATTATTATTATTTTTTTAGTACAGTAGAGAATTCAAGATATAGGATAATAGAAGGGAAGAGGAGAGGAGAGGGTAAGGGATATTTGTCTTGAGCGGATCATGAGTGGCGCTGTGAAAATGCACGAGGGGCCGAGCCGGTTTAATTAGTGAGAGATTTTTAACGGCAACGTTATATATACCACAATGGTCATGATGTGAATAAATATAAATTTATTATATAAATAAAAAAATTTATAAAAACATAATTTACTTATAAAATTGTCAATGTTGTAAGATTTTGGTAAAATTTTTTGGTTCTATTTTTTTAATAAAATAGAATTTCTTATTATTAATATGTAAAAGAAATTAGAATTTATAAAAGCTTTTTCTTTTTTTTTTTAAAGTTGAAAAGAATTAAGATTGAGAAAAATAAATAAATTTGAGACATGGGCTGTTTGGAGCCACCAAATAAATAAATAATATAATTTTGCACTTTAGAAAATCACACATATTCACACAAATCATATTTTATATTTTAAAATTATATTTTTAAATAAAAATAATTTCAAAAATTATAAAAATAAATAATTTAATACTAAAGCAAATACATAATAAAATTTCACGTCCAATCAAAATTTAGAAATAATAGAGAAAGTCAGATTAAAAATTTCAAATCATCAGACCTATGTCTACTCCTATCACTACTGTATCAGCTAATGGTATATGTATAAAAAAAATGGTGATAATTATTTTTTTTAATTTTTTTCCTCATCAAAAAGTCATCATGCATTATCACTAGTTTACCCAATTATAAAAAGTCTCATCTTCTTTTGCTAACAATCCACTCAATGGAATATATATATCTTACATTAATGCTAGTCCATCAAAGGTGGACATGTCAAAAGGAGCACTAGAACAGTGATTTTAAGACATTTTTTCAACAACATCCCACTATAATCACCATGCATGTATTATTCTCTTCTCAACATTTACAAGAAAACCAAACTGAAAACCCAACACATCTCAACTTAGCCCATGACCTGCAGAGCTTCTCTTGTTTGTCCTAGAACATTGAACACTGTTGCTGCAATGTGAGATGGAGTGAGACCAGCTTCTTCGAGTTGATCGGCCGCCGATCCATGGTCAATGTACCGGTCAGGAAGAACCATTGGGCGCCACTGCAGAGTTGACCATAAAAAAAATAAAAAAAAAAAAAAACAACGCAATCAAGAGACAGAACGAGGAGTAGACAATCAGTATGGTTTTAAAAGGGGTAACGGCCAATGTAATAATAACAGAAAATAACGAGGTGTAATGGATAAAAAGGAGATATAACGGAACAAAAGGGTCTAAAAACATTACATAATGGCATTACGTATCGATAACGGCCAATTTTTAAAGCTATGACAGTGAGGGCCAATTCCCCACCCCATTCCCCCAATGACAACCAGAATTATGTAGATATTTATATTTTGGGGTTAAAAAAAAAAATTAAATATGGGTATTTGGGAGACTCTATCAGAAACTCCTAAGTTTTTTACAATCTCATTGGCATTTTTGGACCCCTCGTATGACATTTTTAATTCTGTCCATGCCAATGATGATCAGCTTTGTTTGGAGATCTAAATTTTACACCCCCCCCAAAAAAAAAAAAAACAAAAATCTCCCAAAAAAAACTTCAGTTTTTTGTCTCACCGCATGAATTATAAGGATGCAGCTTTTATCAGTTGTTACTAATTTTTTGCCACTTCAAACGCATCCACAAGACTAAGCTCAAATTTTTTAAGACTATAGTTTGGATGATTCTTACCTTAAGGTTGCCATCAAGAAGCCCATTTAGGGCCAAGAACTGAGCAACATGGGAGCCAAACCCACCAATGGATCCTTCTTCTACTGTAATCAAAACCTCGTGGTTCTTTGCCAGTTCGCGAATAAGACCATGATCCAATGGTTTGCAGAATCGCGCATCTGCAACCGTTAACTTTAAACCATGGGGTTCTACCAAGGTGGCCGCAGCCAAGCAGCCTTGAACTGCTGTTCCGTAGCCCAGAAGCGCAACTCTCTCCCCTTCAATCAAAATCCGGCCTTTCCCAACCTGTTGCAAAATTTTCAACCGTAACTGTTGAGATATTCACCAAATTTCCCTCACTATATGGGGAGAGAAAATGGAAACTCAGTTGAGCCAGATACCTCAAGGGGAATTCCTTTGTTCCCTGGTGGCAGCTCGACCCCCACCCCATTTCCTCTCGGGTAGCGGAAACAGCTTGGTCGGTCATCAATGGCAGCAGCAGTTGCAACCATGTGGAAAAGCTCGGCTTCGTCAGAAGGAGCCATCACAACCATGTTAGGTAGGCAGGCCATATAAGTGACATCAAAAGCACCACAATGCGTTGGTCCATCCGCTCCAACTAGTCCAGCCCTGTCCATTGCAAATCTCACAGGCAACTTCTGCAAATCGACATCGTGCACTACCTGCGGTAGCCAAGAACTTTTTTTATTGAAATTTTTTGAAGGATTGATAAAATCCATTTGAAAAAAAAAAATAAATGGTAGAGTTGACTTGCCTGGTCATAAGCCCTCTGCAAGAAAGAGGAGTATATTGCACAAAAAGGTTGGAGGCCTTCACAAGCCAATCCTGCCGCGAAAGTTACAGCATGTTGTTCTGCTATCCCAACATCAAAGCATCGGGTTGGGAAGCGACGAAGGAAATGATTCAAGCCTGTTCCACCACCCATTGCAGCATGGATCGCAACGATATCTTTGTCTCTCTCTGCTTCTGCAATCAGAGCCTCTGCAAAGTACGATGTGTAAGACTGAGTTTTAGCACTGGCTTTGAATTGCTTTCCAGTAGCTGGATCGAACTTGACCACTCCTGCAAAAATAGAATCCAGATACTATTCAAAACTATCTATGCTAATCATAAAACAAAATGCGAGAATGACATGGAAATTAGATGCAAAATTTTATATGGGAACTCCAATTAACATATTTGGCCAACATATTGTAAAGATCCATTGTCAATAAATGCTGAGCCAAAATGGTTAGCAAGCAAACCAAAAAAATATCATTCTATAGCAATCGAATGTTGGATCTGAAGTTTCTGAATTTATAATTTTATGTATGTACCCTTTTTTTTGGGTAAGTTTTATGTATGTACCGTGGTACTTGTCTGCAGCTTTCTCAGCATATGGGTATCCCCGGCCCTTCTCAGTTACAACATGGATAAGTACTGGACCAGTTGTTTTGGTGCTCTTAACCTCTTTAAGAATTGCAACAAGATCATCTATATTGTGACCATCAACAGGACCAATATAATATAGCCCAAGTTCTTCAAACAGTGTTGCACCAGAACCGCTGATCATTCCACGAGCATATTCATCAACTTTTGAAGCCAGTTGATGCATAGGTCCACCTATCTGTTTGGTTACTCCCTGAAAAAATCCCAATAACAATAGAATCAGGTCCCATGAAATTATATTGGATCAAAGTTTTTCTCCATATTAGGTCAGCTAAGTATTTCTAACCTTTGCAACTTCTCTTAGTTCTCTGAGAGGTCTGTTTGATTGCAGCCTACTTAGAGCACTGCTCAAAGCTCCAACAGGTGGAATAGGCCCATCTAGATCAGCAGTGGGTAAAGAAACTTGTTTGTTGTCATTAAGGATAACAATCATGTCCGAATCAAGGTACCCAGCATTGTTCATTGCTTCATAAGCTTGACCTGCTGTCATTGCCCCGTCACCTATAACAGCAACTACATTGTTGTTTCTTTGCTTCAAATCCCTTCCGACAGCCATCCCTATCAATCATTAACACGCCAAAGGTCAATCTTCCGGGATAAAATTGAAGAAAAACTCCTAATGTGGCTCAAAAACAAAATACAGCATCATAATAACAGTAGCGATAAATTGATATAAAATTGAAGAAGATACACCCAAAAAAAAAAATTGATATAACATTGAGGAAGATACACCAAAAAAAGTTTTTTTTTTTTTTTTGGGTGTATCTTCCTCGATGTTATATCAATTTATCGCTACTGTTATTATGATGCTGTATTTTCTACTTCTTTTTTTTTTTACTATTTTTCTTTTTGTGCAGAAGATATACAAAAAATAAGTAATTAACTAAGTAAACAAAATGGAAGTCTCATCGGTCATAAGCATCAATTTTTCATTCACACACACACACACACACAAAAGGCAGTAATATGGAGAAACATAACAATCATAAAATAAATGGTAAACAAATATGGGTTTAAAAGGTCTCTGAGTACAAGGAAATTCTGGATTTCAAAATGCTTGTTCTAACTTCAATTGCAGTACACATTTAGATCAGAGCAGATAAATTACCTAAGCCTGCTGAGATAGTCGTCGAACTATGGCCTGCGCCAAAGGAATCGTACTCACTCTCCGTGCGCTTAGTGAAGGGTGAAAGTCCATTCGTCTGTCTAATTGTTTGCATCTTGCCTCTTCGCCCAGTCAGTATTTTGTGGGGGTAAGTCTGCACAATTCAATTCCACCATACCAAATTAAAGGCGGCCAAGTTTTCATCTATCACTATTAAATGGCAAAATGGGGCAAAAGTTACCTGATGACCAACATCCCACAAAATTTTATCTTGAGGTGCATTGAACACATAGTGAAGAGCCACAGTAAGCTCAACAACACCAAGGCTTGAACCAAGGTGACCCCCGGTCTTGGAAACATTGAAGATGACGTCCGATCGAAGCTCCCCAGCAAGTTGCTTCAATTCCTGCTTCAAAAATTTTAGGATTTAGCACTTCTCCATTAGAATTATAATATGCTTTCAAGACTTGTCTACCTTAATAGAAAGGTTCTTCATGTGAATTGGGTAGTTGATAGTGTCCAAGATAGGTGTTGGAGGCTTCTGTGAATAATACTCTCCTCCATCTGACAGTGATGCCCTAACCCCACCTGGACTTTTCTTCCCCTGTCAACCAAACCAGTACCCCCCAAAAAAAAAAAAAAAGTCACATCTTTCCGTGATGCCCATCCTAAACTGACAAAACAGGTAAATACAATGCCAAACCAATACATGCATGATGCAAATACATGAAAACACACATCTTCCTATAAATATGCATACAAGACGCATCCAACAGGAGGAATTAACAGAAAATTAAGTCTATTATGCTAAGTGCAAAACCCGGGTAATCAAACATACATGCACATGCATAAAATCATACATACACAATCAAAGAGAAGATCATCAGCAAAATCAGTTTAGTACGGTAAGTGCAAAACAAGGGTAATCTTTGATTGATAAGTGAGATAATTTTGATAATCTCTATAAAGGAAAGAAACCCCAAACCTGGTGATTCTTGTATTGAAATCGACCCTGCAGGTAAGCCCCCCATGGCACATGAGAAGAGAGTGGGGCATTTTTGTGGAGATCCAAAGCCCCAGCCAGGTTAAAACTCCCGGGGAATGAGAATGTACACAGAGCCATTACAAAAATATAGATATAAAAATATAAATATATATGTGTGTATGCACGGATTGAGAAACGATATTGTATATAAACAGAGGTTGAAAAACCCAGAAAGGTAAGCACGACAACAGGTTCAAATAAGAAGAACCCAGATCATCACCCTGCTTTTGCGAGGGAGGGAGGGAGGGAGAGAGACAGAGAGAGAGAGAGTGCCTCAACTCAATTCCCTCCCAACTGCTGGTGCTGGTGCTAGTGCTGGTGCTGGCTTGGAGGCAGAGTGGCTTTAACTTCTCTGTTGCTGACTTCGAAACCGAGCAAAGGGAGATGAATCAAAATTGAAAGATGGGGGGTTTTGAGTGAAACGAAATAAATTGAAAGTGAAAGTGGACACCCTTCGGAAAGGAACAAACTTGGGGCTTCGTGGCCCTCTCCGACAGCCAGTACTTTTTGCCGTGCCTTTTTTTGGTTGAACAGTTGGCACGGTAGGCCTCTTCCTATTGGGCCACGTCGGCAAATATCACAAACGGATAGCAAAATGGGAGATAATGCATGTACCTTTCTCCATTTCTGATATAGAGAGATATAGAGAGAGAGAGATGGGGATGGAGAGAGAGAGACTGTGCTATTCTGTTCCATTGTTCTTTGACCACCACATCCTCTTCGATTGGACGATTAAACAACTAGTGTCAATGTAATAAGTATAGGGTTATGAACTACTGCGTGAAGTTTTAATCTTGGGGATTTGCAGACTACTTTTTCATAAAACTTGAGAGAGCGGTCAATGGTAGAAAGCCAAAGTCGCCGCGAGAACATTTACGTGTTTGTTTGACACACTAATTTTTATTTAAAAAATTAATTTTTATTAATTCTTTTCATCAAAAATATTTTTAAATTTAACTAACTTTTTCAATCTTTCTAAATTTTTTAATTTTTACAAATTTTTATCAAATATTGAACTAAAAACTAATCTGATACATGTTACATTTTGGTGTAAAATTATATATATATATATATTTTTTTTTTGGTAATTTATATATATATATTTTATATTTTATATTTTTTTATATATTTATATTTTTTAATGATGCCAAACAGTTTCTAAAAAAAATAATGTGCATAAAAGTTCTTTCGCATTTCTTTGTTATTATTATTGAATTTTGTGGTAAACTTTTCCTATTATTCGTTATATTTTAAAATTGTTAATACAGCATTTAGGGGGGGGGGGGGGGGGGGGGAAGTGGGCATAGTTTTGTATTCCAGTTTCCTCGAATTCACCATTCAGACATTTCCCAAATTCAATCCGTTGCAATCGATACTTGTTTTTCATTGTTCCTATTGACCCATGCATCACCTAATAAAAAATATTCAAACCCTAATTTATTTAAAAAAATGATAAATACACTTATTTATTAACTTTATTCATTCCATATTACTCTTTTTCAATAACCCTGTTGTAGAATAGAAAAGTTAATGGTGAAATGTAAATATGTAAAGATAAAATTATTGAGAGAATATAAGTACGATGTTATATAAATGTGTTAATTTGATTTTGACACAAATTTAAATTAATTATGAAATAAATTAATTATTTTACATGTTTATTAAATTTTAAAATATATTTAAGAATAAACACAGATATAAATTCAAACGTAACACGTTACCCGAATTGTTACTCTTGAAAATTATTTGTGAACTTTTTTTTTTTTATGACAAGTCCTAAAATATTAAATTTTTAAGTAAGTGGGTTCGTGTTTGGAACCATGAGAAGGTGGGTCTTTTTTTAGAACTCAAGAAGGTGGGTTCCTTTTCAAGAATCCATTTATATATTAAGATCATATGTCACAATTCTAGTATCTTTATAAGTACAAGGAAAATTGAAGTTGTAGTATTTTGACAATGTGGAACAAAGAAACAAAAGTTTTGAAGGGAGTTTTTGGTTTGTAAAAGATCTCAGTCACTCATTGAAAAATACAATTTAATCTCAGCCGTTGAATATTAATTTGTGAGAGGGACATTTTCAAAATCTGTGCTGTTTTATTATATAGATATAAATTTGTAAAGAAAAAAAAATAGAATGATGAATATAAAATTTTAATTAGTTTTATAAAAATAACCTAAATAAAAAATATTATTGTTATTAATTATATGTGCTTTATAAAATAAAACAAATACAGTCAATATGACTAATTTAAATTTAAAATTAGAATTTTAAGCAATAACTACCTTCGAGCCTAATTAATATTCGATATTTTTTTCTACTTTTAAATGTTAAAAATACTAAGAATTGTTATTATAAGAAAAATAAGTTAATTATTATTTAAACTTTTTCAATTTGTGTTTGTTAATTCAATTTTATTTCTTATAATTTTTATTTTAACTTAATTACTAATATAATTGAAATATATAAATTTAATAACAATATTAAATTTTTAAGAATGTAAGTTCACTTTTGGAACCATGAGAAGGTGGATTTTTTTTTAGAATTCAAGAAAGTGGGTCTCTTTTCAAGAACCCATGAGTTTTTTACATTTATTAAGATCATATGTCACAATTCTATTGCCTTTATAGGCAAAAGAAAAAGTGAAATTGTTGTGTTTTGACAAAGTGGGACAAAAACAAAAGTTTTGAGGAGAAGTTTTGGTTTATAAAAGATCTCAACCATTCGTTGAAAAATAAAATTCAATCTTAACCGTTGAATCTTAATTTGTGAGAGAGACATTTTTAAAATCCGTCCTGTTTTATTTTATATATATATATATATATATATATTTTAATCATATCCAAAGCCTAGTTATGTGGAGAGTAAATACACTAGTACGCCTAAGCCACGGGATCTATTATTAACTTGAAACATACATGTTATTACATTTATTTTCTACATCTATTACATAGTACTACATAAGGAAATATTAAATGTAATTTATTTTTAGTTTATTTGACTTTAAAAATTATTATTTATTATGAAAAATTATGAAGGGTAAGAAGTTAAACGTGTATTTGAAGTGTCAAATTTTTTCAAAATTATCTAACTTTTTCTAATTTTTTTAAATTTTTTTCAACTTTCTCAACACAAAAAATCTACATCTTATTAACTTTTTCTAACTTTTTCAATTTTTACTAACTTTTTTTAATTGTCTCCAATTTTCTCACACTTCTCAAAAAACAGACTTAGCACCAAATAATTCAAAATTTGGCGACCTTTTAATTATTTTGGCAAATTTTAAGACTCCAAACAGGGCCTTAGTGGACATTTGATACCTCCAACAAATACAAACTTTTGCCAATTTATATAAATTTTTATCAATTTTTGTCCATTTTCATTTTTCGTGAGTTTGTTTTCAAACTCCAAAATTTACAAACTTTTTAACTTTTATAAATTTTGTCAACTCTTACCAACTTCTGACTAGAACCGTTCAAACGGATAGTTGAATGAATTTGCTTAGAATTTTTGAGTTGGGCCAACTAAATACAAAAAATATCTAATACATCAACTTTTTTCTGATTTTTAAACTTCCGGACCCCCCTTTTGTACCAAATATTCACCCCTTCCTGTCTATCTCATGATTTCATCTACTTCCATGCAGCCCCCTCCCAAACAAAGAAGAATCAGCAGGGGTGAAAGACAAATTTGAAAACAAATCAGTAAACTAATATAAATGCTCCCAAATCCTTTGTTTTGTTCTTCAATTAGCATCTGGGATTTTGAGACAAACATTCAGACATCCTGAGATTTAGAGGCCTACTAAGAAATTTTCTTCTGCTAGCAAAAGATCATAACTATGCCCAGGATCAAACCAGTTGAAAAAGTGTCAATCAAATCATAACAAGTTCCATTGCCATGGAAATAAAGTCAATTTAATGAACTATGCCCAGAATAAAACCAGTTGAAAGAGTGTAAAATCAAAATCATAGCAAGGGCCATTGTCATGGAAAATAAAGCCAATTTTAATGTTGCAATATTAGTTGTGATATCTAGAGAAATGCATACACAGCTAACATATGACACCTACGGTCGACCAACTCAGTTTGAGCAACGCCATGCAGAGTCACGACTGTGTTTAACAAATCTCACACATTTTTGCTGCAACTTATTGCTGAAAGCCAAATTCACTAGGCTTGAGGATTGTGTTCCAAACACAGGCTTAGAACATAAACTCAAACTCAAAAGAATGGTGAGACAAATCCCAGGTTTCTTTATTTAATTTCTTCCTGTTTCCAATATGCGTAAAATCAATTAAAGATGTATAATAAGACTTATAACTAACTACAAATCAAATCTCAAGTAAAAGATTCTCCTAATACTGATTCAATGTACTCCTCTAAAGATAAATTCATAAAACTCTAATTAGACTCCTATTATTGCTCCACCAATATTGCTTAGTTGATCTTCTCATTGATGTCCACTTCTCTGGGAAGTGTTGCATTAATAAGTTGGCATCCTCTCATATCTACATGCATGAACTGCACGGCCACCCCATGAGTTCTCTCTTTGGCTTCTTTGATCCTTAGCCTTCTTGCTTGATTATAAGCATTCTTAAGGGTTTGACCCTAGTCCTCATGACCTATATTTGACCAACCCTATGTACAATTGCGATTGTTTTTTTTTTTCTCCAAATCTCACCCAAATTTGCTGTAACCTACATTTGACCAACCCAATGTACAGTCACGAAATGTGTGTAGAAAAATTCACCCAATTTTGCTGTACCCTACATTTGACCAACCTGTTTTGAGCAACGCCCCAGAAAAGTCACACAAGGCTGTAAAGAGTTCATGCATATAACTTCCAAGAAAGAGATGTAGGATTAAAGATAAATTTTCTACTTAGAAAAACTTAGTTCAAATACTGTCTACAAGGAAGCAGCAACATCATACTGAGCCAAGACAAAGGATGAGAAGTCTGGATCACTTCATCTTTGCCTCAGTAAACAAAACGTGACGATTCACCCGGGGATCATACTTGCGGAACTCGAGCTTCGTCTGGATCCTCCTGGGGTTCTTCCTCTTCACATAAAAGAATCCCGTCCCGGCAGCAGAAACAAGCCTGATGAACATAGAAGCAGTTTTCTTCTTCTGACCCATTCCTTAATTAGAATGAGAAAAAGTCAAATAAATCAGCAAGAACAGATCTAGCAAAGATATGCAACGTGTGAATAACTATTTATTTTACCACAATACTGTTGGTTTAAAATAAAATCTTATTAAAAAAAACAAATTGATAAGTTTGTTTGTCAATGGGAATAGGAATAAGAACTCTAATGGGAATGGGAATGGGAACGGGAACGGAAACGGGAACATGAAGGATAAAAAATTCCGAAGTTTGGTACATCAATGAATTAGAATGGAAATTCTTTTTGGTGGTGTTTGGTTACATATAAACACATTTGGAAATAGAATGAAAATATGAGTTAAAAAACTAAATTTTGCTTTTAAAAAAAAAAAGATATTTAACAAATGAGCGTTCACATCTTACAAGGAGTTCCTCTATTTGTGGAATTGTCAAATACCACGCAGGACTCCGGAACTGACAATTCTACAAATTTAAGAGGATGAACATTCTAGTTTATTTGTCAAAGAACAACCAAACATAGGAATTTCTGCTGACTACAATTTTAATGTAGTACTAAAGAGCAAGAAGATGCCTGATGCATGGAATATACAAAAACAAAGGAGATATTCAGAACTGTGCGAACTATCGCGGGATTAAATTGATGAGCCATACGATGAAATTATGGGAGAGAATTATTGAGAGAAGACTAAGAAGGACAACAAACGTTTCAGAGAACCAATTTGGTTTCATGCCTGGAAGATCAACCATGGAGGATATCTTTCTCTTGAGGAGGTTAATGGAACAGTATAGAGAAGGTAAAAAAGATTTACATATGGTGTTCATCGATTTAGAGAAGGCATATGATCGGGTTCCTAGGGAGATTCTATGGAGAGTATTGGAAAAAAAAGGAGCGTGTGTCGCATATATTGAGGCGATAAAGGACATGTATGATAGAGCCATGACATCTATACGGACGACTGGTGGAGAGACTAATGAGTTTCCTATCACGATTGGTTTACATCAAGGCTCAGCGTTAAGCCCGTACTTGTTTGCTTTAGTTATGGATGAGATTACAAGACATATTCAGGATGAGGTGCCGTGGTGTATGCTATTTGCAAATGATATTGTTTTAGTAGATGAGACGAGAGAAGGAGTGAATGCTAAGCTAGAATTGTGGCAGGATACGTTAGAGACAAAAGGGTTTAGGCTAAGCCGATACAAGACGGAATATATGAAATGTAAGTTTAGTCAAAGTAGGATAACGAGTAGTATAGAAGTAAGTTTAGGCACACAAAAGATTGTAGAGAAAGATAAATTTAGGTACCTTGGATCTATGGTGCAACAAGATGGAGGGATTGATACTGATGTAAGTCACAGGATTCAAGCTGGATGGACCAAATGGAGGAGTGCTTCGGGGGTTTTGTGCGATCGAAAAATCCCCCTCAAGGTGAAAGGAAAGTATTATAAGGTAGCGGTTAGACCAGCGCTGCTATATGGATCAGAGTGTTGGGCAGTAAAGCATAATCATGGTCAGAAGATGGCAGTTGCGGAGATGAGGATGCTAAGGTGGATGTGCGGGATTACAAGGAAAGATAGGATTAGGAACGAGGAGATTAGGGGCAAAGTAGGAATAGCACCGATTGAAGATAAAATGAGAGAAAACCGATTAAATGGTTTGGCCATGTTAGAAAGCGTCCAGCAGAGGCACCTGTTAGAAGGTGTAAAAGTATGGAGATTATTAGGAGTAGGAGAGGTAGAGGAAGACCCAAGAGAAGCTGGAAAGAAACCATTAAACATGACCTAACCTACCTAGATTTATCGGAGGACGTGCCCCTAAACAGATCAAATTGGCGTCGACAAATCCATATAGCCGACCCCACCTAGTGGGAAAAGGCTTAGTTTGGTTTGGTTTGGTTCAGTTCCCAGAGCATACGACCAAACAGACAAAGCATAAGTGTCCATCTTCTATCCAATAAATACACAAATCAGAATCACAACACTCATTCAAAAGTGTTTGCGTTCGTCTTCTATAGTTCTAAAACAAACCCCTAACAAGCAAACACATCGCAATGGCATGCAGATACTTTGCAACTTCAGACACATATCTTAATTAAATTTTAACAAAATGACGAACACACCTGTTAAACTTTTCACCTCCTCTCAGGTAAAATGAAAATCCCACAACAAATTTAAGTGTTAAATCAAGGCTTCACAGCTAAATCAAACACACCAAACGTAAAAGTGAAGTAACAATTCGCTAATTAGCCTTGTTGAACCAAACTCATTAATAAAATTATTCATTTTAAACAAAGAAAGTTGGAGCTTTAAGAATTCAAGAAACCTGCTAACAATCTCAGGTTCGCTTGACTGTATCACAAGCTTCAAAACACCTATAAATGTGTGCATGTATAATTAACACACCTCATATGCCTTTATAACTAGGGGCAGAGCTAGGATTTGGGGTTTGTCTGAACTGAGTAAAGTATTTAAAGACAAAATGCATTGGACCACAAAAATCTAAACTGAACAAAGCGTTTAAAAACAAAATGAGGTGTTACAAAAATTTAGAGTGAGCTAAATTTAAAAAAAAATACATATATATATATATATATATATGTATTTTTTTTGAACCAAAAAAAAATATTTTCGAGCTAGGTTGCCCAGGCTCTACTCCGGGAGAGCCCAAATGTGTGTCCGCCCCTATTTATAATTGTGTGTGCATATTATAGACACATATATTACGAATCTCCATGACATTCCAATCAAAAAATGAATGAATAAAATATATATATATATATATATATTTTAGACTAGATTACCCGGGCTACAGCCCGGAAAAGCCCAAATGTGTGTCCGCCCCTGTTTGTGCGTGTATTATAGACATACATATAACGACTCTCCACAACATTCCATTCAAAAAATGAATGAATGTAATTATATAGATGGGTATGAATTTCTATGATCCCAAATTCGTTTCGCCATCACAAGCTTCAAAACACTAACAGTGTTAACACACCCGTTTGCCTATATAAATAATATACAAGTCTATAAATTTCGAATAAAATATGATTCCGTGTATTTATGTGTGTGTGTGTGTGTGTGTGTGTGTGTACGTGAAGGTCTATATCCCAGATTCACTAACAGAGTTAAATAAGAAAATGCCGATATAACTGTGTGTATACAAACAAATCAAATGGATAGTTGTATAGATAGATATTGACAAATATGACTATGAACTTCAAAAACAACTTGTGCGTTTACAAACAACTATCGTTTTCTGTTGCCAGTTATAGACGATCAAAAGATACATAATTTCCAATGAATATAGAGAATCGACCAACGAGAGTAGTGGTGATTTCGGACTTACCGTTCAATCCTCAGAATCGCCGATAAAAAACCCCCGAGGCCTGCGTGGACATTAGCCGGGAGGGGTTTAAGAAAATGGATTGATATGCGAAAAGACAAATATGTCCTCGACGATAAGGTCGTTTACTCCCTATTGCGCACGTTAGCATCCCCCCCCCCCCGGGGGGGGGAGGGGGATCTCCCTTCTATGCTGGAGAGCCCTAAAAGCAGCCCACTCTTCTTTTTGAGCAAAAGTCAAGCAACTTGGAGCGAGAAGGGGTACAGGTATTACGATTATCCAATTTTCTGTTTGCCTACTGAGAAATCGTGGGAAAGTTTGAAGGGAAAGTTGTAGGATCTTATTGATTTTAATGAAGTTCTGCACGTTATAAATTTATTTTGTATCGCATTTTCTCGGGAACCAAGCGGGTTGGTTTCTTATAATTGGTTCCTGAAAGTTTGGGTTTTTGATTCAGCAGGAGGAAATTGATTGATCGGAGTTGGAGATGTCGAGCACTGTAGATGCGACGGGAGATCCGATCCCGACGTCGGCGGTGCTGATGGCGTCGGCAAAGCATATAGCGACCAGATGCAGAGCCGAAAATGTTGCCTTCCTCAAATGCAAGAAAGACGACCCGAACCCCGAGAAATGCCTCGACAAAGGCCAGCAAGTCACTCGCTGCGTCCTTAGCCTGTAAGCACATACATATATACATTTGTCTACATACATATACATATACATCGACATATACATATATATATATATATATATATGCACATCATGTAGTTTTTCGTTTCACCATTGTTTGCTTTTTGTGAGAGGTAGATAGAATGTTCATCGAACTTCCGGTGTCAAGTATAACAAGTTTGGGGCTTTTATACCTCTTGCATTTCATTTTGAATTGACTAGGGAGACTAGTAGTGGTGGATTCATTTAATTTGATGAGTTTTAACGTTGTGCATGTTTTACTTCAAAATGATGAACTTCTTGGACTAACAACAGATATAACTGGATATAGAGTTGAAGTCTGTTGACTCTGTTCATCTTTACTTAAGACTAGTGTAATATGAAAAAATATATATATTTATATATATGAGATTGAAATGTTGAAGCATTGTCCTGTTAATGTTTGTATCTACCCCATTTCCTTTCACTTTGATAATCTAGGAAATCAAACATAGAAGGGAGAAAATTTTTATTTTATCTTCTTTTCAGACTTTCCTTCTACCATTCCAAGCATAGCCTCTCAACCAGACAGTTCATTTTTTCACTTATAAATATATATATATATATATATATATATATATATATTTCAACATATACTAGGTATGCTTTTGGCATTTTGTTTCTTTTGAGAGAAGAACTGGAGGAAATTTGCTTCCAAAGCAACATAAGTTATTTGGAGAGTCCGTTGATCTGGTTCCTGAATTTATTAGGATGTTCTTTTCAGATTTCAGTTCCAAATTGAGGATGCAACTTCTTATGATCAAAGGATGGTTGAAATCAACCCACTTTTTCAACTGCAGAAATATCATACTTGGCCAATGAATTTTGAATCCAATAATATTTTGCCTTGACTTGTTAAGAAGCTGACGCTAAAATAACCCCCAAAAAAAGTAAATAAATAAACTAAAATAAGGGTAAAAGGAAAAGAACTTGCATATAATGTAATGTATGAAATTTCTTTCATACACCTATGTAAAAAAAATAAAAAATAAATTTCTTTCATACACCTATGTAAAAAAATTTCTGTTGTATTTGTATACAAAGTGTTGGTACGAACTAGGAAACTCGTATATTCTCCTAATCAAATCAAATCCCTACCATATCTATAATATTCTAATATACACTTACATAAAAACATATACACCTTATGATTTTTTTATATAAATACAAGGGTAAATTACACTCAACAATGCATTACTACCAACCTCAATTTAGGACTTGTACTTTAAATTGTTCTACTTTGCCCTTTTAGAATGTCCTCATTGGCTTCACGTATCCATATAACCTTCCTTCCTTTTGAATTGGGTTGATTTCTTCTTTTTTTTTTTTTCTTCTCTCTCTCTTCTATTTCTCCTTAAGGCATGTTTGTTTTGGGGGTAATAGTGGGTAAATTTTACTAGAATAATTTTTACTCTCCATTGCATTAGTTTGGAAGAGGGGGTAATAATTACACCAGGGGTAAATTGTTACTAGTGTTTTGGGGGGCGGGGGCGGGGGCGGGGGCGAGGGCGAGGGGATAATGGAGAGTAACGGCAAAATTATACTCTTTTTTCATTATCCCGTAATATATTCTGTTACACCACTCTCTCAAGCAACTTTCTCTGTCAGCATTCCAAACATAATATAATTATTATCGGGTAATATTTTACTCTTTCAATCCTAACATAGGTACCATGATTTGTTAGCCCCTTAACTATTACTTTTAACAATTACCCCTTAATTTTGGACCCCAAAAATTATCACCTCATGCCAAACATTCTCTTAGGCTTAATGCATTTATAGACTTCTCCCAGTGTTTCATTTTCTATTTTTCCCTGGCTTTATCTAATTTGTCAAATCATCTCTTATTCCACTTTATATCCCACCAACCAACACCAAAAAATTAATCAACAACAAAATTAATCTCACGTCGTAGTTGTATAGGGTTTAGATTGGTGACTTCTTGCATTCTTTCTCTATCTTTACATTTTTTCTCTTACATTCTCTAATATTATTTCTCCTATATTATTTATACTTTCTTTGTCGTAAAACGAAATCTCAAGCTGGATATTAACAAAAATTAATCAGGATTATTGTTAAATGGTTTATTGAGGTAATTTTTTCTTACTACTCTATGTACATTTGTATTTATTTTATTCTTTTTTTACATAATCTATGTTCTGTTAAGATGTGCTGAGTGCTTTATACTTTGATTTTTTTTTTTCCCTTTTTAATTACAAGAGATTGTCAACAGTGATTCCAATAAAATTAAAACTAAACGTGGCCTCGTTTAAATTTTTGCTTTAGGCCGCAAAATAGCTTAAGTCAGCCCTAAGTGCGGGGGTGGCGTTCATTCGGATTTTAACTAGCCATGTTCTGGATCTCTACCATGTCAGCTCTTAACAAAAGTAGACTTGTAAAACTGTCAAGGATAGAAATGGCAACGGACTGGACCAAACCGGTTATTGAGAAAACCAGTAACCGAACTGGTCACCCGAACCGTAATCTGAAATTGAACCGGTAACCGAACGGTTTCTATTTTGGGTAACCGAAACCGAACCATTCGTATAACCGAAACCGAACGGGTAACTGGTTTCATCAAACAGCAATCCATAAAACCTCTCCAGCAACAGTAAGTAAGAGCCAAGAGGAAGGAAGATCTCCACCCACCGCCAGATCTGTACATTTGGCCCAGATGAATTAATCTAGTGATAGGGGAGGGGAGGGGAGGGGAGGGGAGGGGAGGGGGATGAATATGCAAGCAATGAATACGTAAAGCTAAACCCGAATAAAAGAAAGGAGGTGGAATTCATAAAATACCTGTGATGTGGACACAGATGGATGCTGCAGACAAGGCTGAGACGGTGATTACAAAGGAGAAGAAGAGCTCGACCACGGTGATTACAGAGGAGAGAGAGCCAAGACCTTGATGGAAGAGTTAATGGGACAGCTGGAAAGTTGCACGGGCTGGTATATAGGCTCCGTTTGGAGCTAAACAAAATAAAAAAAAATCGAACAAATCTCTACAAACACAAATTACGAGATAGTAAAATTTAAATTCTTCACTCACTGTACGAATTACAAGACATTTACTTTTACAATTTTATCTTATTTTATTTTATACACTTTTGTACAACTCCAAACACACCCATAAAGCTGGGAAGGATTTGTATGTGCTGAACCACGTGGGTACATCAGCAGCAAGTGAAGGGTTTGGTTACCGGTTCGGTTTCGGTTTCGATTCGGTTATCGGTTCGGTTCAGTTCAGTTATCATCCAAACCAAAACCGAACCCGTATCCGTTCGGTTCCTTCATTCGGTTACCAGTTCGGTTATTTTTGGGTTCCAATTTGGGTAAAAAAATTGGTTTCGATTCAGTTACCCATTCGGTTCGGTCGCGATTGCCATCCATATTCAAGGACTTGTTTGGTTTGTACTTATCCATGCTATCACCTTCATAGAGACAGCAGGAAGATTGAACCTTTATCTTTTGTTCTATAATAGATTCAGGTCTTATCATCGAAGAAGCTTGCTTTTTGGGATGAGGTCTTTTCGTTCATTCAAATCGAAGATTTTAATTTTGCATCAGAATTAAACGTCTTTCCTGCTGCATTTTTTATTTGAACTTGTTGCATTTATATGATGGACCACATTAGTACTCCCAGTCTTTCTTATATTAACTGTGTCCCTTGCTCAATAGAAAAGCTAATTGCAGTACAAGTGAAAGTACATTTATTGTAGATTGTAATGGCAAACTTCTACAGAATTTTTTATGATTATATGGAGAACCAATCGGATTTATCATATGAAACCTGTATGGAACGATGAACCTATTTCTAAACTATATGATAATTGGCCCTGCAGATTGAAAGAACTTCATCAGAGGTGCACAAAGGAGATGGATGCTTACGCTGGCTGTATGTATTACCACACAAATGAGTTTGATTTATGTCGCGAAGAGCAGAAGGAGTTTGAGAAAGCATGTCCTCTGGAGTGACATGCAGATGACATTCAAATCCAGTTCTCCTAATAATCAGCCAAATCTTCCTTTTTTCCCCGTCTTGTGCTTGCACTCTTTAAAGAGCCGTACATTGGTGCAGGACTTGAGACTGTTCCTGGGAAATGCTTCCAAGAAAACATTACCTTTTTTTCCGCAATCATAATGCATTGATAAATACTGTTGATGTTCAATTGTTTTGAATCCAGACTTAATGAAAATTTCTCGAGCCATGACACACAATTCTGAGATGGTTATGGTGTCACAATGTGTTCACAATATATATGTTTGGTATCATTGGAAATAGGAGCAGAAATTAGAACGGGAATGGAGGAAGAAACAAGAATGAATTCAAGAGAATTACTATTTTAATGGGGATAATTATTATTTTTTTTTTTTTACTTTCTGTACGTAAAAATTACTTATACTGTCTAAATTTTAAAAACATATTTTTGCAGTCTTGTATTTTAGGCTAAAGCAAAGTTCAAGAGGCATCGCAAGTCTCGTGAGTTGTCACGAGTAATGTCACAGGGCGCTGATAAGCCGCGGGACTTGCCAAGCACAAAGGAACGGAACGGTGCTAAAATTTAAACTTTTTTTTTTCTTACTTGAGTAATATAGTAATATGAAGTATAAGTAATATGAACTAATTTATGATTTTTAAAGTAACTATGAGTCAAAATCATTAACAATTTTTTTTAATATTTTCACCTTAATCTAAAATACAAAGTGTAAATATAAATTTTTAAAATTTAATAAACACAAATAATTTTTACCTCAAGTATATGAAAAAAAAATAATTAACCCTATCTAATATGTCAAATTGTGAGAATAAGAATTAAGTGCTTGTCTCTCCATCAATGCATACAATTGACCAAGGCACGAAATTTCAAGTTTTGGCCTTTTATTCATAAGCCCACATGCCAGAGTTCAGATTGCGTTCCCACAGACAGAAATGTTCAGGTATTCCTTCAATTTAAGAATTCTATCCTGAGTACAAAAGCATGCCAAACATTGCTTTGGAAAAAAAATGTAAATTTAAGTTTGTTGTCCCACAGGTAAAAGCAATAGTGGATTCATGCGGATAGAATTTTAAGGTGCTAGTCCTGAAAAATACAAGGAATTTGCCGACAGGAATACTATTTCATCCACATCCCCTTGGCTATTAGAAAGGTGCCATGCTGCCGCCACTATCAACCTTAAAGACTTGTCATTCCAATTCAATCCAGCGATTGGAGTTGTCCAGATGAATCAGATCGTGCCCAACCAACTTTAAGAAACTAAAGAACAGGGGTCAACATGTCAAATATGAATCACTCAAAGCAGTTAAAATTGGAATTTTAACGATTAATTTATATTCTTTGTTGTATGTCAAGCAATCGCTAATGACATTCAATGATCCACTCCAAAACCTAATTCCAACATCAGATTCAACCATAGATACTAAAATCCCTGTTTAGTAACTTTTTGTTTTCTATTCTTCTATTTATGTCTTCAAAATGTTATAAACTAACAATAATAATATGTTTGTTAAATCTGTTTATTTTTTTTATTTCCTAAAAAATTGAAAATATAAACAAAAAATAAAAAATAAATATTTCACTCTCTTTTTTTCCTATTGCAAACATTTTATCAATTTTCATACTTTGTCTATTTTTATTACATCATATTAAAATAAATTATTTTATTCAAATATTTTATTGGACTAAAATTATTTAATAAATAATCTAATTAAATTAATATGTAATATATATTATTAATTTATTTCTAATAATAATAATTAAATTAGTCAATCTATTAATAGGAAATATATATTATTAAATTATTTTTAATAAATATTATAATTAAATTAAAATATTTAATAATTAATTTATTTATTTATTTAATATAAAAATATTTTATTAAATTATTTTTATAAATATCGTAATTAAATTATTTAAATTATTTAAATTATTATAAAATATATTTTATTCAATTATTTTTACAAAATAATATAATTAAATTATAATTAATATATTCTATATTTACTAGACTACATGATACAATATTTATCTTTTATTCAATTGTTTTTAATAAATAATATAATTGAATTGAATTAATATAAAATATATTTATTAAATTCAATTAATTTTTAAAAATCTAATAAAACTAAATATTTTATGAAAATAAAAAATTAATACTTGTAAACAAAATTATATTTCTAAACGCAGTTTCAGTTTTCATTTCAAGAAAAAAAAAAAAAGGCGACACAACAGAAAACAAAAAATAAAAAAAAAAATAAACATACAAACATCAACAAAAAAAAATGACAACTTTACCAAACAAGCCCTAAGCTTTTAATTGTAATTTCCTTGATGCAATAACATGATCCAATGTATCCAAAATAACCAAGGATTAGTATGACAAAACCAAAATTACAATAGTATCAGTCATTGTGCGTCAAGCCCACAAAACGTCCTTTTAGAATGCTCATACAGTGATCATCTAGCTTTTACTAAAAAGGACAACTATAAGGAAACGCCAACAGAGCCATAGCAATGTACTGCAAGTCGAACATCCATCAGCGAGGACTGCACAACAATTAAAATTAAAAAAAAAATGAATTATTGAGTTTACAGATCCTCAGCGAACTGCCACCCCAGGACAACATATCCCCTCAGCCACGCTGTTGAGACCTCAATATATGCGAGTATGCACATACTCGTGTTCATGAATATATGAATTGCATGTATGTAAACAGATCGTGTGTGCATTTCAGTGCTACAATGCCATACTTCCAGTGTCAGATGGCATTGAAGGTAGGAAAGGATACCCTCTTTTATTATTTTTTTTTTTTAATTTCTGATAAGCCTTGGAAGCACAGATTAATTCATTAAATTTCTTCACAAATAAAGGTAGAGAAATATCAAATATGGGAAACTTGACATACATATATACCAGCTAAAACAGCAGACTAAGAAAATTTCATTTGGGGCGTGGCCTGCAACTCAGTGGTTGAGAGCCTCTCCTGCCCGCTCATAACTTGGGTTCGAGCCTTCCACCCCCCCCCCCAAGGCTTACCTAAAAAAAAAAAAAAAAAAAAGGAAAAATTCATTTGAGACATCTACAAAAGTAAATGATGAGGATGGTAACCAATGTGATTCTGCACTTCTCCACAAATATAATCAGTTTCATTATTCTAAGTGGATATTCTATTCTAGGCAATGGAGAACTTGTCAATTGTAACTCTGGGGACCCTCATATCTTGAGAGCAGGGTGTAACATGAACCAAGCTAGTACAAGCCCCGCTTGACTTCAATTCGGTGATAGACTCGCTTGAACTCAACTCAGAACATAAACGAACCGAACTTGAACCACAATCTTATGCTCGTTATGCTATTGAATGATGCCACAGTTCAACACAATAAACTAACACTCAACCAATAAATAAATAAATAATCAAACTATTCAATCTTGATTCGAGATTAGAAACTTGCTTGAGTTTGACCCGAAAGATAAATAAACCGGAGACAATTTTTTCAGCTAACTAACTTTAACAAACCTAATCCAAATACCCTACAGCTATGTTTGTTTTGAGGGATTGGATGATAGGATATAAGTAATACTATAGGATAATATATGGGAATTGGATATAACATGGGATTAATTTTTTTTTGTGGGATTATTTTTTTGGTGTTTGATTGGTGAGAAATAAAGTGGGATAAAAGATGTAATTTGACATGAGATGTGACAAAAAATAATTTTGATCTTTAAATATTGGCAAGAAACAAATTCAGAGATGAGGTATAAATAATACCACCACCCCTCTTGGATTAGTAATCCGCCTATTCACCAGATTATATATCAAGAGCGGACAATATATCCCACAGCAAAGTTGCAAATCAAACCCCACTTTTGTGGGACCCACGGACAATATTATCCAATCTCATACCTTTGTCCGACAAACAAACGCCGCTTACTAGTCAACTTGGTAGGGTTCATTACACCACTAATCCTGAGGCATAGAATAAAAGTTTTTTTTCCCTATTATTTTAGAGACAAATTCAAGTATTGAAACAAATTCACTTTCACCCTTTGGGTAGAAACTAATAATTAGGTTCATAACAATCAAATAATATGTGGTCTTATGTCCATCATTCATTACGATCAAATAATGTGCTCTTATTTCCATCTTTCCAATCATCCTAGGTTAGGGATGGCAATGGAACAGCACACAAAAGTATCCAACACACCGGAACCCATTAAAAATTCATTCAAAAGTATCCTATTAAGATGGGGCCGAGTCTGGAATTGAAATTTAATACCTAGTCGGATTTGGGATGGGTTTGAGATTTATCTGTAAGGTACTCAATACTCATTTATGCTAATAAAGTACCGGCTACCCGTAGAATCCTCGTTAAATGCCCTAATAAATTAGTATATTATATTTTACAAACATTTATACGTACATAAGTTGTAAACAATTTAAGCATTAGCTAGTATAATATTAATATTGAATTAATTTTTTTACGTTACACAATAAACCATATGATAAAAAAAACAACAATATATAATATTAATAAAAATAACCTAATAACGCGATTTGAAAGGTGTGATATGTCAGTTGTTTAAATTAAAAAAAAAAAAAAGGTGGCGTGATATGCTTCATATCCTCTCACACCAATATTAAAGGTGTGATATATTGCTCTCATTCAAAAAAGCTAGGTTTCACTAACTCTTATCCCATGTCGCTAAATAACTAAGTTTCAAGTTCCCTTTTGTCTATAAACCACCACCCATTGTGATGTGGTAAGCTTAGTAAATGGGAAGTAGGTTTTTGATAAGGGCCCACTTGTCTATTAGATTTGTAATTATATAGTCTCAGTTGTTCAAAAATCACTTGGACTTGATTATAATTTGAACAAAATTTGGGTTTTAAATGGGAAATATGGTTTTAAATGAGACGAGAAAGGTTCTAAACGAGTTTAGAATAAGACGGGTTTGGAATTGTGAAATAAAAAATAAACCAGTTTGGGTCGGAAACAGTTCAAGAAATTTAAACAAGTTCCGGAATGGGTATAGCAATTTTCATAGGTAACCTACCCGTTGCCATCCCTATCCTAGACACGCCAGGTATATATATAGCAAAGCATACCAAAAATGGAGAAAGAGTTGTTGAAAAACATTTTGAAACATGTGCGAATATATAAACCAGAAAATATATATATATATATATATATATGGCCTTACAATAATTGGATTCAAGCAAGTCCTGTGATCTCTAGAATGTAATCGAATTTACAACTCCAATCTAGAAAAACATAAAAGAAATAACTTGCTTACAATTAAATTTGTTGCTAAAACCTAGCATAGGTCAGATTCAAGGCAAGTTACATGATTGCCATGTAGCAGAAGCCCTGTTTAATTAAATCTCACCCCATTTTTTTTGGGGGGGGGGGGGGTTGTTGGGGGGGGGGGGGAGGTAATGTTTACTTAAATCTCACTTCCTTGGTTGCTTGCATTCTGTGCCTATGCCTGAAGGCCCAACCTCAATGCTAACCCTAAAAAAGCCTTTCTAATACAATATATGCATCTTGGAACCACAAAAAGTGAAGATAATATTCCCCTACAAACCCCACTATCAGATCAAATAAGTCCTAAGAAAGAGTATGCAGCCAATATTATGAACAGAAAATAGCTTGATGCAAAATAAAATTAACTGAATGGTACTAACCTGCAGGATTGAGAACGAGACCTTGAGGAACCCCTTGCATTTCCCCTTGGACTCAGAGACCTGCTGGATTCAGCATACCTCTGATCATGGGGACTCCGACCATTCTCCTTTTTGCTTGGGGACCTGCGCTCTGACCTGTAGTTTCTCTCACTGCTAGGAGAAAGAGACCTAGAAATGGATCTAGAACGCCTTGGGGACTGCTGGTTTGACCTGTAATTTCTCTCGTCACGGGGTGAAATTGATTTCAAAACAGATCTAGATCTGCGTGGAGAGTAATAATCATCCCTTGCTCTGCGGTCCCTGTATCATTGAACAATAAAAGACGAACAAACAAATCAACTTGGATATTAAAACTGCAAAATAAGGCCATATCAATGATTGATGCATATAACTGGATATAAGACCAACAAAAAGCATCTCTAACTTCCTCGAGATAGTTTATCATAAGTCATTAATTATATCACTCCACAAAAGAAATTTCAGCACATGCACTTGATAATAAAAATATAGATTTTACTAAGTTCTTATGGAAGTAAGAAGTTACTTAAACCTCCCTCAAATCCAAGCGATTGAAATTTGACCTTTACCTGAACCTTTACAGTTCTGCACAAAAACACGACAGTTTGATCGAAATACTGTTTAAGCCTTTAAAATGGTGTACTGGTTGATCAGCCTCTGATAACTTCACAGCTCTTTTGCCCAACTTTTTAAAACCTCATAACTTTTCTTGAACAACCCACCACACATCTACCAGTTCCCATCTTTGAAGATGATTCTTTCTTTGGCCAATTACAAGCTCTATATTCTTTCTTTAACTGGATAGTATGCAACATCAAGATATCAAACTAACAATTCAAATAAGAAAGGAAATAAAGCTCTTGTGTGACAGTAATCATTTCACAAACCAGGTTCACTGGTTGGTTCGACTAGTGTAGAAGCTTTACGAGCCAAAAGACATAAAATAGCAAATGCCATGCAAATTTTAAGTTATTATTGATGATGGAGAGATGAGCAAGCAGTCTTGACTTTATGATCTTTGTCCCTGTCGTTATTAATTCTGAATTCTTTAAGTCCCATTTTCACATAGAATTTGCATGAACAAGGCCACCAGCATATGACATTCCAATCTACCACTCAAAAAATAAATAAATAAATGTGTGATTACCTGGACAAAATTTTACTTGTATGAAACTCTCAATGATAAGAATAGAGAAGATTTTAGATTTCTCAACCATGCTAAAATAATAAAGAATCAAATGAGAGGCAAATGAAGTGTTTTAAGTAGCTACTATGAGATATCCAATTAAATCTGATGCAATTCAAATTTAGCTAATGCAGTAGATCACTAACAAAAACTTACAATCAAAATAAAGGAACAAATTCACAAAAAAAAAAAAATGCAAATAAAAAAAGGGTAAAAATAAGAATATTGTCCAAACAACAGAAGAACCTCCCCACTAAGGATAGTAAAACTAAAAAATTTCAACTAATTACAACAGATAACAAATAAAAAAACCTTCAATCCCCAAACCAAGTAAATAAATAAACAAATAAAATAAGAAATTGAAAAAGAAGGCACACAAATTATCCAGAGGCATAAACTGTCCAAGGTTAAACAACAAACCATATAAATTCTAAGGTCGTATTGAATAAGCATAACAAAACCAGATCAAATGCGGTAAAGGACAAAACGATACTGCATCATCATGTCCAGTACAGCAAAAATTTAATCATCATAATGCAATTTTTAGAGTGAAGCATGATTAAAAAAGATTGTACATAAACCTCTGGATTTCTTCTCTATGTACTACCGACATAACAATTCATATCCACACATGTATAGAAAGGAAGGACCAAAGCAGAAACAGAGATTACAAGTGATTGGGTTTCCAACTTGTCCCCAATTAGAGTATACATCCTCGAATGACATAATATTGCCCAAAACCACAAACACTAAGAGCAAATAATTTCAGGGCATTATTAAGAAAACAATAACAAAACCTCCATTAAGGATTATCATATAGATATCTTCTCATGGTTTTTTTTTGGGGGGGATAGTGTTTTCAATGGTTTTGGATTGATCTAGTTGTGTTCATAATACTTACTTTAAAATCAAATATTATCTAATGAGATCAAGAAATGAAATCATATGCATTATATTGGGCAATTAAGGACATTTCTAAGTCAGCTTTTGTTCTTATGCCACTCCTCTCTTACCTATAGATAAAAACAGTTCCAATCAGTAGAATAAAAGTTTGCTCCTACAATCCCTGTTGGCATGAGAGTGGTTATGCCTGACTGTGGTGGATGCAAAATAGAACCAATTAGAGGTTAAAAGCTCATGCCAAACACAACAGCGAGGGCAAAATATCAACAACAATGCTTGAACAGAAAAGCACAAAGAACATAGGAATGTGAGCTACAAAAAGTAAGCCCAGGAATCCCAAACTGAAAATTTAAAACGATGCAAACAATATTCATATTACATATAAGAAACCGGACCTTGAATAATTTCTTGCTGGGGAAGGTGACCGTGAGTAAGCTGTCATAGAAAACATAAAACTTAGCATGGAAAAAGGAAGTATGGAACTGCATCATGAAATGTTAAATCTTGACGCAATAAGCATCAAATACATAGTCCAAAAGAAGGTAAAATTGTTATTCACAAGTTTAAAAAAATGAACTGACAGCGATAGCGGCGTCTAGGGGATCTTGCTGGACTTCGCCTCCTGTAGCTTACTCTTCCACTATAAAGCAAAATAAAGTCATCAGCTGCTTAAGTGATAAATTTCTTAAAAAAAAAATACTAATGATACAGCAAAACAGCAGCAAACTAAAGCACCATAACACCTTGTCTGTGAAACCCTACGCATTTCTTGAGGAGTTTTCCTGTTTTCTTCTGCAAAAACAATTCTTATCTCGCGTCCTCCTATAATTGTACGGTTCAAATGTTCCTTTGCATCTGCTGCATCTTCAGGATAACGGAACTTTACAAATCCAAAGCCTCGCGGTTCCCTAAAAATTCAAATAAGAGTTGCCGTTATCCATGAAAGGAGAGAAGGTACCCAATTTTTCACTCGACATTCAAATTTTAGGCCCCAGATTTTTCAAAAGAACCCTCACAGCCACTGGGGGAGATGGGGGTGGTTGAGTGGAGTCAACTGCCCCCACTCATTTTTCTCCTAATAAAAATTAATTGTATATATATATATATCTTTTAGCATTGCCCTCACTAAAATATTTTTTGACCCCAATATCCCAATTTATCTTTAATTGCCCCCACCCCATCCCATCCCACCCTACCCAGATCCAGCATACATTTATCATTAAAAATCTTAAAAAACTCCTATCCTCTCGGTTTATCCAACTTCAATTTCATTTTTTTTTTATTTTATCATTTATCATTAATCTAACTTTATATCTTTTGATAGGTCTTATCATTTGTTTAGATAGGCTTTTTTTTCTTTTCTTTTTTTTATCATTAGGTTTTATCATTGGTTTAGATAGGCTTTTTTATCATTTATTTTGTATCCATCTCCAGCTCTTTTTTTTTTAATCATTTATTATTACTTCATTTTTTGGATAGATCTTATCATTTTTTGGATAGGATTTTTTTATCATTTATCATTTATTCAATTTCATTTTTTTTTTTAAGATATGTCTTATTAATTTGTTAGATACACCTTATCAAAGCTCATTTTTATCATTTATTATTATTTCATTTTTAGATAAGATTTTTTTATGATTTATCATTTATTCAATTTTAATTTTTTTTAGATATAGCTTATTAATTTTTTAGATACCTCTTACAAAATATTCCATGCCAAAATTTTTAAGTTAGCCTTGCCCCCACCCACTACTTTTTCTATCTCCGCCACTGCTCACAGCATAACGCCTAACTCAATTGTTAGCACCTTTGGCTAAATATTCCTTACTAACCATACCCCCCATTGACATTTCTGTAGGCACCTAGAGAATCTAAATTTAATTTTTTAGTAATTTCACCCTTGAATAACAAACTAGGTAGCAAAATGAGCCACAAGTAATCTCCTGCGCTGGAAGCTTTAAGTCAAATAATTTTATTATTCTGCGAAAAAAAACACACTTATTGGAAGTTCTAGTAATAAGAGCTCCCAAACCTAAGAGCTTGCAAGGAGAACAATTCAAAAATGCGATTAATTCAACTGTATAACTAAAGATATGTTGATGTATAAAGGAAATTAGGGAAAAAAAAAAAACAAATGGAAATATGAATGAAACTAGCATACCCAGTGTAGTAATTCTTAGGTAGATAAACATCCTTTATTGGTCCAAACCGTTCAAATGGGATTCTAAGATCTTCAGGCCTGCACAGAATCAAATAGAATCCAATTGAAGGAAAGAATGAAAGAGAATAATAACATCAGAAAACAATAAAATTAAGAGCAACATTTAAAAGGTTGATTTTTTTTTTAACATATTTAAAAGAAAGTCACATATAAAAGCAGGGTAAGTGACAATTTTCCTCTCCAACGTTTCCATTCCCCTCACACTCCTCAAAAATGCCAATGAACATTAGGTGTGCAAGGTTCCACGAGCCATCATGTCATCACCACATTACCTCCTCAACTTGCTTGAACCACACTTCAGCCCTAAGAAGGGATGCTTGGATCAATGAGACATCGCCATGGGTCTCTCCTCTCAGGAATAAAATGTGACAATCTTTCAAGTATGGTCCCACGCCTTCATTCTTGTCTTGCACCAAGCCAAACCCTTTTGCACATGATGTACAAGGCCTACGAATGTAGTATTTGTTCGTTTGTGTGCATAGATTTGGCCCCGACATGGGGTAGAATGCAGGAGTTTTATGTTGTTGAGTCGGTAATTGCCCCGAAAAGATTAAGCTATTTTTACACTCACCCTCACGTGAGTGTAAAAATGGGCCAAATAACAAATATCAAGCCATTTTTACGCTCACCCTTACGTGCAATCTCGCCCTGCACATCGACCAGAGAGACAAACTAAACCAAATAAATACACTATGTAAACAAGGCGCAAATCCCACTTTATGATAATTGTGAATATTTGAAAATGAATTCAGTATATTTGACATTATATTTGTTTCAGTAAACAGGATAAATGGCGAGAAATCAACTCACTACCAAAGTTTGAAACCCACGGTTGTACAAGCTACTAAACATACAATAGTGTAAAATACGCGCACATATATACACTAGAGATGCAAGTATATAGGAAGCCATTGAAGTATAATAGAGAAAATACAGATAAAAGAGAGGGAAAGAAGACCTTGCGCTGAGGGAGATGTTGCGAACAAGGAGACCGGAAGGGGCAGGAGAGCGTCGGTCTCTGCGAGACCTGGAGTCCCGAGGGTCGTCGTATCGCTTGCTACGCCTTGGACTGTAGCTTCGGCTTCGGCTCCGGCTCCTGTATCTCCCCATTCCTATGCTAATCTCTCTTTGTAAATCCTTCGCAGACTCTGTGGAGAGAGAACTGAAAACCCTAACTGGCCGGGCAAAACCCTAGCCCTATACCCAGATGGAAATGAATGGAAAATACGGTAAATCACCTGCACCTTTTTTGGGAGTTTTATCGCTGCGAGAGAAAATAATAATAATAATAATAATAAACTTTTCTTCTCATATATGCATGGGAGTTCAGAATATAAAAAATTATAACTTTTTTTATACTTATTTAAAATTGAGAATAAATGAAAAAAAAAAAAGAAGTATAAGTTTTTATTTTACTTTTCTTTGGATAACGAGAACGCTCATCAGTTTATTGCAACTCTCAATAAATCACGTAACTAATGAATAAAATAGGGAGATTTACGCAACCCTTTACACAAACCCCACTTGAATTAGGAGTGAAACTCGTGTGGTCTTTTTGGAGAATTTGGAGAGTATACTCACGAGTCACACAAACTAACCCTTGTTGTTATACTATTATATTATTTAAACATGTATGTAATTCTTTTTACTTAATAGTTATTTAAGGAGTAAATATAGTATTTTCAAAAATTTTAATGAAATTTTCTCTTCTCTCCATTATTTTCACTTTTTTAGAGATGAAAATAAAGATTTGAGACTATTTTTCTTTTTTCTTTTTTTAATTTCTCTCCTAAAACAAAAAAAAAATATTTCTTTAATTTTCTCTACTATTCTTTCTATTTTTTAATTTCTCTCCTAAAACAAAAAAAAAATATTTCTTTTATTTTCTCTACTATTCTTTCTATTTAGCATAATAAAGAAAAGAAAAATAAAAAAGATTTCAATGCATATGAATTACACATATACACACAATAACGTTTTATAAACTATAACTTTAAAAGTTGATTATTTAAAGATGTAAGTTTATTTTAATGATAGGGCATTGTTGTCTATTTAGAAATTTAAATAGACCACATTATGTATAATTGTTCGTAAGATGTTTATCTCATCATATATTATTAAATATTAATAAGTTCAACGTTGTAAAATTTTGTAATGACTCAATATATGGAGAATTAAAATTTCCATAACATGTTAAATAAAGGTTGAACTTAATAACAAATGATAGATCTCAAATTTATTAGTATAATTATTGATGATGATCAATTTTCGTCCGCGCAATAAAATTTCCATAACATGTTAAATAAAGGTTGAACTTAATAACAAATGCTAGATCTCAAATTTACTAGTATGATTATTGATGACGATCCATTTTCGTCCGCGCACCTTATGCGCCACTGCCTAAGGCATTGTCCGCTTTGGGTCTTACCCTTACCTTCACGGTTTTGTCCCTCTCTCATGAGAAAAGCGCGCCTTGATAGAAAGAGAAGCTAGGGTCTTTATATGGTACTTCAGTCTCCGACTCCTAATCGATGTGGAACGTAATGGTATCATCAGAGCCTCCCAATCGGTGACTGAAGGACTTAGGAACACCCGCTTGTGACGAGACCGCTCGTGATGGCAGAGCACGTGACTCTCGTTCCCACAAATGGCGCTAGCTGATGATGATCCATTTTCATCCATGCACCGTATGCGCCACTGCCAAGGTATTGTATGCAGAGCCTCTTAAGTCTTACCCCTACCCTAACGATTTTGTCTCTCCCCCGTGGGAAAAGTGCGCCTCGACAGGAAGAGAAGCTAGGATACTTATATGGTGCTTCAGTCTCCAACTTCTAGTCAATGTTGGACATAGTGGTATCATCAATTATTATTATATATATTAAGTACTATTTTGGCTAAGAAGTATATTGATATTGAGATTGTATATTGTTTGGATTAAATGTACCAAAAAAATTTGAGTATACATATCGAGAGTTGAAATTTTCAAAATCTACGTAAGATTAATTTTTGAGTCTAATAAACTAATAATCTACAAAGCGGGGCAAATGTCTAAGAGTAATATATTTTTCGTGTGATTTAGGGTCAAGAGGCATACACCAAAGGATAATTCATTTTTTTTTCCCTAAGGCTTTGGTTTAGGAGGCAGACACTTAAGAATAGTGTATTTTAGTTTGACACAGTGGCCATGACTCAACCAAGTAAATTACTTAGGGGGTTTGAAGGCACAACTTTTAACAACTTTTAGTATTTTTTTATCAAAAGTACTAGTTATAATTTTTGGGATACTTGGTGAAGCAAGTAGCAATTTTAGCAACATTTTACAACTTTTGGGTGTTTGATAAAAACTTTTTGTAACTTTTAGTATTTTTAGTAACTTCTGGCAACTTTTAACAATTTTTAGTAACTTTTAAGTTGAAAATTTACTGTAATAGAGTAAAAAGGTGGCAAAAGTTAATAGTTTGCCAAATATTGAAAAATCAAAAGTTGGTAGTTTTTGTTAAAAATTTTACTACCAAGCACCCCTCAAAACACAGTGTATTTTGTTTGTTGTTATGATGTATTATTGGTTATTTTATTTTATACTGCAATTTAATGAATTATTTGCCCGATATATTTTGTTGTGCAAATGTATGAATTTTATTTATCGCGAACAGCATGTTATACTATATTGACATAATGTTATCTATACACCAAAGTAAGACGGTTTGTGAAAGAGTTTTTGAAAATATCCCTTTCACAAATTAAGATACAACGGTGAAAATTTATTTTTTATTTTATTTAACGATTAAGATCATTTTTGTATTTTAACTTCCAGTTCAACTCTTATTTTAGTAGACTTTGCTACCATCTATCTCACAAAAAATAGTTCTAGGGGACTGTAGTGCAAAAATAAAGTGTTCCTATGCACATTATTAAGTCATTGAGAGATTTTCACTATTAAATATTATTAAATCATTTGGAGAAAATCAAGTTAAATTATAACCATTAAATCATTTAAAAAAATCAAAATTGTATCACAACCTTTCATTTTTGCAGTATAGTCTTTACAGTGCATTTATCCACTGCGACCGCTGAAACCAAAAAAAAAAAGGGCTTGAGCATTAATTTCACCATATTTTAAGGGTAGAAATCATATACAAATTAAAATTGATAACTTAAATTCTGACCAATTATGGTTTATAGGAAATTGAATCTTCCAAATTAAATTATCATAATCTATATTTTCTTTTATAGGTCTTTTCAAAAATCAATCACAGAGAGAGAAATACCAAAATACATATGTAGTAATTGTTATAGCATAAAGATTTAGAAAAAAAAATAAAAACCCATGAATTATCATAATTTTTTCATTTGAACTTCTTGTTCGAAGTTTCAACTAACTTAATACTAATTCTGTTTAGAGTGTTGTAGGCACTGGTTATTACTAGTTATTTATATTGTCTAAGCATATATAATATTAGTACTCACCATCTTATAGTCCATGACAAATGATATAATAATAGCGTGAATGTAATGCCACAAACTACTAAGTCGTGAAACATAAAATTTTAGAAGTTTAACTTTCATTTTATTTATTTATTTATTATTTGAAATTTTGTATTTGAACCTCTATTTGTGAGTGAGATGCTCTTTGTTATTAGGTGGTTGTTTATTTGGGTATAGTTTTAAGACAGTGGGCATAAGCTTTGGAGTTAACTATTTAGTTAATTTAGCTGAGGTCATCTAATTTTGATCTTAAATTATTCAGTACTTTCCTTATTTAGACTTACACTTCAAATAGCAATGTATAGCTCTAATTTAGGACAAGGAATGCGTTGATTTTAAATTTACTTGTGATTAAATTGCGTTCAAGTATGGAAAAATTTAGAGCATGACACTCCAAAAGTGCAAATAAATAAAAGAAAATAATATTTATATTCATGCTACCTTAACCAAGCATAACCTTCTTAATTTTATTTTTGTAATTAGTGAATTAGTAAGCAAAACAATAATTTCAAACTTGTATTTTTAGGGATTTGATTACGGTATCAAAAGTATAGGTTTGAAGGTTTTTTTGGAAAGTTTTCTAATGCAAAGTTTCTTAATATTTAAGGGGGTTGAAATTTTTTCTAAAAGATTTTGAAAGTAGCTAAAAAATACAGAAGGGTAGCATTAAAGATCTATTCATCGCTGGAAAGCTCACTGGCTACGTTGGAAATCTTGCTGGAAAGTCCAATATAAGTGTTATGTAATATGAAAGCTCGTTGGCATCACTAGCTTTGTCGCTGGGTAAAACAAAATACTTATTAAGGCAGTGAAAATTTATTATCCTCAGTGAGATACTTATCCTGTTTAGAAAATTTATTAATTCGCCTGAATTCTTGAAATTGCCTGTATATTGGAGCCCGCTTCCTAGGGTTTCAAGATAGAGAGAACAAATGTTACGTTGTCTACACTACTACAAGAAGTTCTCAAATTTTCACTTAGTCAAAAATCATCATACCGTTGAGTTTTTTATCCTTAAGGGTGAGGATAGGTCTTTCACTAATAAGAGTTTATCGTTGTGATACGAGGAAAGTCACAACGCAAGGGATTGAGGGATTTTCGATTGTGAAATTTTGTGGTCGTGACTTTGTAACTCGTTTTATATAGTGAAAGAAATTTACGGTTTTCCCGATTTGGGTGCCATATTAAAATCTCTGTGTCTATTTATTTTTTCACACTTGTTTGTTTGGTTGATTATTTGATGCTAACACTTCACGTATTTTTTTCACGGTAAGTGTCACAATAATTGAGCTCCAATTATAACAATCCCCACTTTCAAGATCTCAAAAATATATCACTAGCAAGTTCTAACGTTGGTTTTTGTCATTTGTTAAGTAACATTTGAAAAATAAAAAATGTTAAAATGATAGTGACAGGCACGATCATGTAACATCAATCGTTGATACATACGAATCTCGTTATCAAACATTTGCATAATCTGGCTATGTATAAATTTAAGTTTTTATGAACCTTGCCCATATCAATAATTATAAGAGTATCGTTGAACATGGGATTTTCACTTTTATATATAAGTAGTCTTCTACAGAGTGATTATTTCTCTCCACAGACCGCTAATAGAATACTCCGAAAATTAGAACGTGAATTGAATATTACTAGCTTAAAACCAAAAAAGAAAAAAGAAAAGTAAAGGATAATTTGACTGAAAAAGAAAGGGGATAATGCATGTGATTAGTGATCTGTTTGGTTGATCCAATCCCTACTAAAAGACGTGTGAATGATTTAACTAAAAATGGGAAATCTTGAATCGAGAACCCCACTTGAATGAGGTCAAGAAGGACTACAATCCGTGCTAATGCTCATAACACTCCTTTCCTTTCTATTTTCAGTCTCGTTCCAAATCAACTTCCTTAAGTTTGAATAATTAGACCCAAAAAGTACAAAATAGTGATGAGAAAGTGCCAAACATATGGAAGAGGCCTAAACTCTATTTATTTAGACTGCAATTTGATTTTAGACTTGCGGAGAGACCTCTCACTCTCATAAAATAAAAAAAGAAATGTGAATAGACACTAAATTTATCACTCAATTGTAATTTAGACTTACTGAGAGACCTCTCACTCTCATAAAATAAAAAAGGAAAATGTGAATGGACATTAAATTTATCACTCAATTGTGATTTTCATAATAATCATTTAATCCAGAAATATATATATATATATATATATATTAATTTTGGTAACTTAATTTTTTAAAATATTAAATTTTCTATGTATACATATGTACACTAGAGATGTGTACACACAATGTGTGCGATTATCACTTCATTTGTATAATTTTATTAGGAGTATAAAAGTAAAATAATGTAGTGATTAAAAATTATAAATTTGTAAAATGACTTAATTAAGGACAATTTTTAAAAGTTGTTTACTTTAAAATTTAATTTGATGAAAGATTGAAGGGTATTTTAGGAAACTAAAAGAGTTTTACTAAAATTCAAAATTTATTAATATTTAGGTTTTACCAATGCCTCTAATGTTACATCTAGATAATAGATAGATGAATATTAATATAATTATTAATTATAAAATAAGCATAGAAATTATTACATTTGTAAAAATGAACGATAAAAATTAAAATAAAAAATAATTATTATATTAATATTTCCAACTATCTATGCAGCAAACGGAGTTTGAACACTAATAGATATATATATATATATATATACACAAAATTTAAGCAGTGTACAGGTCCATTTTATGCACTATACTCGAAGTAATAAATTATAAAATAAATTGAGATAAGAAACAATATTTAAATAATAAATTATTTGAAATATGTAAAATAAAAAGTGGGCGCAGATAGCGTGTTTTCCGCCGCAAATTACGCGGGAAGTGGACAACCAGAGCCGGGTAAAGCCAACTATTATATTTGTTGCCATATTTTTTTTTAATGCTATATTAATAGCCACGTGGTCAAATATAACGTTATTATTTTATGTAGTATTATTGATTAAGGGCCTTGTTCCTTGTCACTTTGCTTTTCTTTTCTTTTTTTTTTGTTACACAAAGTTTAGTATAATTAGAATAAATGGTTCGGATCTGTGTTGACGTGTCTAATAATTTTTTTAGAATTAAACTTAATTAAGTTTGAAATAATATTTAGTTGCATTGACTTTGAGGGTTAGTTTAGCGGTCGACAGATAACTCCCAGAGGACGTAAATCCAGAGACAGGAGTTCGAATCCCACTGAATGCATCCTCGACTGAATTGGAGAATGTCTTGAGTCGGACCGCTCTCCTCTCGATTTATCCATCCGCTACGCGGACTGTTGAGATCTGCAATAAATCAATAGGGTTCCGGGTTACTAAAAAAAAATATTTAGTTGCATTGGAAATTATGACTGGTAGCTCAGTTTTTTGGTTTTTTTTTTTTTTTAACGGTCAAATTTACTTTCTTACATTTTAATTGTTTTTAAACTTAAAATGCCAAAATATCAAATTAACAAATTGCTAAAAATCTACCCATTAGAAAAACTAGTTTGTTAATTTTTTTTTCCTTCCCAAACTTAACCTTGTTTCTCTTTTAAATACTCAGGGTGAGCTTTTGTGTAGTATTAAACTTTGAATCAATATTTTCAACAAATTTTGATTAGGAATAACAATCGGGCAGAGATATGATTGAACTATTTTTTTTGTCTTATCCCGTTAGGTAATACTCTCGTTTTACTTTCAGCATGGATAACCTTTATTACCACCTATAAAGGTTTTTCTAACCACCTCGCTTCATTAAAATCAATAGTATTTTATTATTTTATTTATAAAAAATAAAAAAATAAAAAATATATACAAATTAATTATTAGAAAAAATTACATTAAGTTCTCCTCGATATAGCTAATTACAAGAGAACATGAAAAATACACACTGATATCCCTTATTTTGAAATATTTGTCACAACTAAAATTTTATATTAATTTTATTATTTTATTTATAAAAATATAAAAAATACATATAAATTAGTTCTTGGAAAATTTTATATTAAGTCCTGCTCGATATAGCTAATTACAAGAGGACATGTCAAATATACACTGATATTCCTTATTTTGAAATATTTGTCGCAGCTAAATCTTTGTATTAATTTTATTATTTTATTTATAAAAAAATAAAAAATATATACAAATTAGTTATTAGAAAAAATTACATTAAGTTCTCCTCGATATAACTAATTACAAGAGGATATGTAAAATACACACTGATATCCTTTATTTTGAAATATTTGTCACAATTAAATCTTTATATTAATACTAAAAAGAAAATAGTGTGATTAATGCGAATAAATTATATGAAATGTCTCTTTTATTTTTTAAACTATAAATATCCAAAATGCTATTTAGGTCTTCAAATACTAGGAGGGAAAAAAAAAAAGTAATCATATTTTCATATTATAGTTCAACCCAATCTTCAAAATTGAGGCCGGCGTTTGAGAATTATACGATGATGGTGATTACCTCATTCCTCTGTTACTTAAAAATCAAACTTGTGATTTATTAATACAAGTCTAGGGATTAATTCGCTTCCACCCTAGAACCAATTATCTTAGAACCAATTGTCACTAACCACACACCAACAAACCAATTATCATTTAATGTGTCACGTATTGAACACTTTGGAGAAAAAAGTGGTGCTTGATGGTTGCATGGTTTGGGTTAAAAAACAAAAAAACGTTAGCTGGTTAAAAAATACCAAAATTTATCAAATTTTAACTATTTTTTGTACGTTCTTTCAATAAAATTTTAACACATATCACATTTATGTCACATTTTTGTACTTTTATTGTATTTTTTTCTCAATTTTTTTTCAACCAAACAACCCCTAAATAGGTGCTTTTGGGAATCACCTTTTTATGTGATAATTTTGGTCTCCATTTTAACTTATAATTATTTATTTATAAAAAATAAATAATCAATATTATTAAATTAATAATTAATTATCTTTAAGGTAAAAAAGTGTGTTTGGAAAACTAATTAGGAGAATTTTAGAGTGAGCAATGGAGCTGAGACTTGTAAGAAAATTAATGATTTATATATTGAATTATTGAACGAACAGAAAAAAAAATGATTGATTTATGAGTTAATAGTTCAAGATTTTAAAAATTTAACAGGACGATGATATTATAAATATATTAAATATACTACAGAGACAAGATTAAATATTAAAATAATTAAAAGTACATAAAAATTTAATATTTATATAAAATATTGATTCGATCATGATTGATTTTTAGCGATTTGAACCTTTTTTTGTCATCATTTATTTGAACTATAAATTAGATTATTTTTTTGGAGAGAATTAGAGGTTTACGGGAGTGAATTTCTTGTAGTGATCCAACAAAGATTATGGGAGTTTCCCATGAAGCGCTCAGCCGACGCCAACCTTGCCGATTTCTTGCAAGTATCCAATGAGTTTATCGCGACAAACAGGATTTGACTTTTCAAAATACCTAAAAGAGTGTGAATTTAAAACTTCAATCCCACACCTCGTTTCGCATCAAAAAAAATTCTAAAAATTTTTATAAATCTCTTACAATCCTTCTATCTCTAATTTTTTCACCATCATTAATTTTAAAAAATTTTAATATTTTGTTAAAAAAATAAAAAATTTAAAAGTAACTTAATTGAACGTGTAAATTCTTTATATAATCATATTTTTCGTATCGAAAGTTTTCAAACGAGTACCATTATCGCTATTTTTTGTGAATTTTTTGAATCTGTAAGAACGGATTTGGAAAATCGTTCCTATAGTTTGTTACTTTTTAAAAAAAAAAGACCCAAAAATCAATCCAAAATTACATTTATCTCAATTTATCTTATTTTTCTTACTCTAAACGAGGCTATATAACACCCTAATTTATGTTTAAAATATAAAATTGAACTTTGTTATTTTATTTACTAATTTATCGGTGAAAACTTAATAATAATATTGAAATATTATTTCTCCTTCGTGCAATCAAATGTGTTGTAAATTTTTCAAAATATTTTATTTGAATTTGGAAGCAAAATTTTAATTTAATTTTTTTATGTTAATTGAACATTACAAATGTATTGGTAATATATAGTTATTTATTTATATATATTGGATATAATAGAAATAGATTTGAATTTTGTTGTAATTATTTATGATCATTGAAGAGTAATTATCAGAATTGTATTAGTTAAATAAAATTTTGAATTGTGGCAATTTTTTTTTATAGATTTTAATCATTACTTTATTTAAAAATTAATAATAAAATCAAGTTTTTTTTTTTTGGCTGAGGAAAATAAAGCCAAGTTATGGGAGGTATGTCAGTGTTCCGCAAGATTCCTCGTCTACCTTGAGTGTACGTCTAGAATTTGAAACGCTCGTCACATTGTTGTACATGTATATGAACATATACATACATACATACATACATACATATATATATATATATATATGTATGTATATTTTCAAGCGTAGATCAACATATTCGAAAAGCTGCAACAATCATTATGTTGAGACAAAAAGATCTTCATCCAGGCTAGAGCGAGGTGGAGAGTGGGGGGGAATACATAAAGATGTTCGATGTATCACAGTCACATCCACGTCATACACTGAAAAATCAATATCAGCGTATACCAAAGAATCTCTCTTAAACAAGTTAGGCAATCCATTTAATGAAACAAACCTCATTCATCAGCTTATCCTACCCCCGTTAATCATTTTCGAGTTTGGTTTGGCAACCAAAAGCATTTTGATTTCGTTTGGAGTAAAAAAAAAAAACAAGATAAATTGAGATAAAATATATTTTGGAGTTAATTTTTGCACAAATTTTTTAAAAAGTAACAAATCGTGAGAACGATTTTTTAAATTCGTTCCTATAAATTCAAAAAAATTCACAAAAATAACGATAATGGTATTCGTTTGAAAGCTTTCGACACGAAGAGTATGATCGTATAAAAAAATTACACATTCGGTTAACCTACTTTTATATTTTTTAGTGAAATATTAGAATTTTTTGAAATTAGTAATGGCGGGAAAATTAGAGGTAAATGGGTTGTTGGAGATTTATAAAATTTTTTTAGAAATTTTTTTTATACCAAACCGACCCTTTGTGTGTGGGAAGTCAAGATAACTAACTTTTTTTATCCTAATTTTTCTAATGAATTTATATATTGACATTTATACTCTTGATACTTCATGTTATTTTCCAAAACTATCCTTGAATACACGAATATCCCGGATTCTTACATGTCCTACCACTAGAAAGGTTGACTCTATCAAAAAAAAAGGTCCGACCCCATTTGTTAATTTAATGATTCACATACTTATTACCAAAAAGGGTCGATCCATTTCTTTGACGAGGTCAATTTATTTGTTAGTTTAAAGATTCACATTCTTATAGAATGCGTTTGTTTGGCAAATGTAGACATTGGATGACTTTGTTTATTCCGTGGAGTCCACAGAAATTAGTGTTTGTTTTGCACAATGAAGAAGCGGGTGAAACATTCCGCCTGAAGTTATTATATGGACATTTTGCGGATTTAGCATCCGACCATTACTTATACCTTATCTCTGGATTTATTTTTCATCAAAATCTAAATGTCTAAAGTTATTTATTCTTCACTCTCATGTCAAATCACATCTTTTATCATATTTTATGTCTCACTAATCAAACACAAAAAAAATAATCTCACATAAAAAATTAATCCCATTATTATATCCAATCATATATATTATCCATAATATATTATATCCCATCATCCGATCCCTCAAAACAAACATAGTCATAGTGTTTAAGAAAAAGTAATTTCATAATTTAGAAATAACCAATAATTAGTTGCCACAAATATTTAAGAAATAGTTGTTAACTAGGACATTCCCAAACTAAGCCACAATCTGTTCCCACCTTAACCAACGCCCTAACCCTCCACCCACAAAAATATATACATATTGATGGATTTACCCAATAAACACTCGCTCTAAAAATAATAGATATTTTAATTTGTATTATTTTATATAATTATGTTAAGTTATTTTCATATAAATTTATTAATTCATCTATATTATCTATTTATAATTGTTATTTTTCCAACATAGCAACACATATGTACAAGCTAATAAAATAATTTTAAAATTTTAAATTATTCTTATAAATTTTATTATTTTATCATAATTATTTCTAATAATGTTATTATAAAAATATTTTCAATTTCTTTTCAAAATTGTATGTAATTTTTACTTCCAATAATTAAAAAAGTATAGTAGCAAACCTCTTAAGAAAAGTACAAGCCTTGTTTGGAGTTAACACAAAAATACTACAAATTTTACAAGTCTCTACAAACACAAATTACGAGATAATAAAATTTAAATTATTTATTTACCGTATAAAATATGAAATATTAATTTTTATAATTTTATACAACTCTAAATACACCGATATACAAAGAGAATTTTTAAGTGGTGTTTGAATGCCCCACCCAAAAAAAAAAAAAAAAAAACAAAGAAAAAGTTGATATATATAAAAGTGATTCACGATCAAGTTTGATTAAAGAAGTTAAAAAAAATTACTAAAATAAACATGCATCGTAATTAAATACAAAATGTGTGATTTTTTATGGGAGTCAATTACTAGGAGCGGAGATGGATATGATAAGTCGGAGCGAGCGGGAGTTAATTATTATCTTCATTAAAATTATCTTTTGACCGCTCATTCCCACAGTATTTTTGAAATTCAAAAACTCTTGATCATTTCCGTGTATCTAACTTTAGCTTTATTTTTTTAATCCATCATCAATATTTTTTTTACCAGTCATCATTTATAACTTCATATATATTTTTTTAAATATCTCTTATCGTTTTTTAGATAAGATTTTTGTATTATTTTTTTTATCCAACTTCAATTAATTTTAATCATTTATCATTTATTCAGCCTTAAATTTTTTTGGATACATTTATCATTTTTTTATTAGATAAGTTTTCTTTTATTATTTATCCAATTCCAGGTTTTATCAAAAATTTAGATAAGATAAAAGTATTATTCTCCTAAAATAGCATTGAGAGAGAGAGAGGAGAAAAGGGAGGAGAGAGAGTAATTAGGACTCTGTTTGGAGTGACAAAATTTTTAAAAAATGGTAAAAAACACTTGAAAATCATTACACAAATTATGAACTGACAACTTATTTCATTTTAGCTGCGTTTGGTGCACAAAAGTGATGAATGAAAATTTCTATCAAATTTTTCACATTCCGTACTTCTTAAAATTCAAAAACTGTTCAATATTTTTCAAAATAAAGTCGATAACTAGAATTCGTTAATCAATAATAAAAATTTTGTTATCATTTCACTATAGACTTCTAAACTACCAAATGACACACACTTTGACTATTTTTGTGGTGTTTTTAAAATCGTTCCAACGGATTGTAGAAACTGTTCCGACTAAATCGCGCGAGCAACTTTTGTCCAACGATTTCTACAATCTGTTTGGACAGATTGTAGTGTAAAGAAGTTATGATTGTCTAAAATTTGAATCCGTCCAAACAAAAATCTAATGTGTCAGAACGAAATTTTACTATTCATCTTTAAAAAATTTATTTAACGGTGTGTACCAAACACAAAAAAAAATTTTAAACTATAATTTATATAATTTTTTTGGCTTTTTAGTGAACTTAAACGCAGCCTTTATCTCTTTTTTTTTTTTTTTTTTTTTTTATCACTCCCAAACCTACTCTAGATTTGTTCTTATACTCTGGTTGAAGACAGCTGGCAAAACGTATTTAATTGATTTGAAATGTACAGAGGATGATACGGTCACTTGTCCAGAGCAAGATGAGCCGTCTGCAACTGCTCGCTTCTATGCCCCTGCATGGCAGTGTCCATTTGCTAGCAACTTGGGATCTTTTTTTTTTTTTTTTGTCATGCTGTTGTTATCATTAATAAAAAGTATAGCGAGTGCCCTTCCGCTAATAAAAAGGCAATGCAAATTGCGTTTTCAATTGCCTTTATTCATATCAAAGAATACATTTTGACATCGTGTATATATATCTATTATTATTTTTATATTTATTTTATTAATTTTGCTTTTTGTGTATATTTCTTAAACTCTTCGAATACCATGATGGTAAGTTGTGACCTATTATTATTTCAAGATGTTCTTATATTTTTAAGGAATACCTATTACATTTTCATATTGGGTTATATTTTTATTTAAAAAGAATATAAGAATAATATATATTTTAAGATTTTTAGTATATTATTTAATTTATTTGCTACACTATTTTTTACTATTCTTATATTATTCTTTGCTATATTAAAAATAAAAGAAATATTTTAAAAATTATAAGACAGTATACTTACAATTAAGACAGTTGAATGATAAGATTAATATGAAAAAGAAAGGAAGATTAGCCACAAAAAAAAAAAAAAAAAGAAAGAGAAGAGAATGAGAAGGAAGGACGAAAATCAGACACATGCACATGCTGAAATATAAGTATTATTAAAATGCAATGCGAGGTGTGAAAATGCTTTTTTGGCAAATATTTTTGTTTCAATATTATTTTTTATATTTTTTATTAAAATAAAGGCAGAGTAAAAAATAAAATAAAACAAAAATAAAATTCAGCAACTTGGGAACCTGATACGATCACACGTCATTGCCAGCTTCGATCCACATGAAGTCTACTCAGCGCCCCCCTCATCAAATCTTTATTTTATTTCTTTCAATCATTGCTCTCTCTCACCGGAAATACTTACCAATGAAAATATCCATCGACCTTTGTTGCCACACCCATATATAAATACCTCCACGTTCCCGCATTTTCTCTCATTCCAAACGCTCCCTTTCTTTCCTCCGTATTCTTCTTCGTACGTATTTACAATATATCAAAATGGCGATTGAGCAGTGCCAGGATGTTGAGTATGGTGAGAATAACAGGCTTGATGATTTGGAAACTCCCTTCATTGAGAGTAAGAATGTTGTTGACTCTGAGAACGATGAGAGCGAAATCGGCTCTGAGAAGGGGTCCATTAGGATGGTTTTGCTCAGCACTGCTGTTGCAGTTTGCGGCTCATATGAATTCGGATCATGTGTGAGTATATATTTATATTCAAATGTCTCTATAGTAACTTAATACCCATCAACTTTCTAAGTTTTTCTTTTCCTTCTTCTTCTTTTTGGTCAGGAACACCCACAAAAACACAGATACAAAAAAGACAAAAAAAAAAAGATACTGTGTTTAGCTTAAGTTAATTTTTTTGCAGGTGGGCTATTCGGCTCCCGTTGAGGCTGCTATAAGGGAAGATCTTAACCTATCGCTGGCGGAGGTTTGTTATTTTCCCTTGTTTATTTATTTATTATATAACTGGTGCTGAGATTTCAGAATTGCGGTAACATATTTACCATAATCTTGCAGTACTCCATGTTTGGCTCCATAGTGACCATTGGTGCTATGTTTGGAGCTGTTTCAAGTGGCAGAATTTCAGACTTCTTTGGTCGAAAAGGGGTATGAGAATCTTCAAACATGGATATGCTATCACAAAACTCACCACCCATTTTGTTAGAATTAATTAGATTATTTTTTTTTTCTGGGGTGGCATTTTCGTGCAAGCAGGCAATGAGAATGTCAGCCATTTTCTGCATCATAGGATGGCTAGCAGTCTGCTTCTCTATGGTATTTGCTATACATTCAGAATTTTTGATATTTTTTACTACAAAAGTTATATCCACAGTTCCATTCTAAAAGACTTTATTGCAATAGGGAGCTTTGTTGCTTGATGTGGGAAGATTTTTAACGGGATATGGCATTGGAATCTTCTCTTATGTGGTAAATATATTCAACAACTGAAGTCCATTTTCGGTCTGAAAATAAGACCAGGATCGGAACTTGAAACTACTAAGCGAAATGGATATCCATGAACAGGTTCCCGTTTTCATCGCTGAAATAGCACCAAAGAATCTCCGGGGAAGGCTCGCGGCACTTAACCAGGTGGGAAGAGGACAGAGATTCTTAATTCTTTTGTTCATTCATTCTAGTAACAGATTAAAAAGAGTAGATGGCAATTAACATTTTAATCATTCTCCCGATCTGGCCCCGCTTGATCTGCAGCTCATGATTATCAGCGGTGCCTCAATTGCATTCTTGCTAGGAACAGTAGTACCATGGCGTTTACTAGCCTTGATAGGTAACATTTTAATTCTATACTAATACCAAATGGGTAAATTTAAATAACCAAAGCTAGTTTTATACCCAAAAAAAAAAAAAATAAATAAATTTTGATTTTTGAAAACTGATTAATGGGTCTGATTTGAAGGAATCCTTCCCTGCATACTCCTGCTCTTGGGCTTATTCTTCATTCCTGAGCCCCCGAGATGGCTGGTGAGAACTTAGCATGAATTTTGCAGATTTACAATTATTAATGCGAAAACTTTGTTGAGGAATGAGACAATATTTTATATTTCTTTCAGGCAAAAGTAGGCCGCGAGAAGGAATTTGAAGTGGCATTACGGAAGCTTCGTGGCAAAGACTACGATGTTTCTCGCGAAGCAGCTGAAATCCAAGTAACTTCCCTTTTCCATGAATATTTTAACGCATCAGATTAAAGGTCTTAAAGATCAGGGATCAGCATTTGGAAAACTGACTATTAATTTCTTGACCTTGATAGGCTTACAATGAGACTCTTCAAAGTCTTCCAAAAGCTACGTTGAAGGATCTATTCGATAGCAAGTACATTCGTTCTGTGATTGTAAGAGACTTCTCCGCTCGGTTCGAAACATTTGAATCTTGATGACTGTTTTGAATTTTTATGTTTCCGGTCTTTTGAACTTGTTGGTTTTGTTCAGGTTGGGGTTGGATTGATGGTGTTCCAACAATTTGGAGGAGTAAATGGAATTGGTTTCTATGTCAGTGAAACCTTTGTTGCAGCTGGTAAATCAGATGACTAGTTCATTAGTAGTCTAGTTCCAATATCTGAATATGCTTATTTCTCCAAAAGCTCTTAACACTGATTCTGCGCAATGGCAGGACTTCATTCCGCCAAGATTGCAACCATAGCTTATGCTATAATTCAGGTTTTTAGTTCATCCATTGACCATACTTTGTTTTTGTTTTTGTTTTTTTTTTTTTGGGTACCTTTTAGGAATATTATTCACATCTATTTAAAAAAATGCTTCAAAATAGGAAAACTCATGCATGAGTGAAAGCCAAAAATTTTTGCCAAACTAAGCCTAAAGTTTTTCAAATTATGAGCCAAATTTTTGTATTAGATCTAAATAAATAAATGAATTATATATATATATTTTTTGCAGGTTCCTATAACTATGATTGGTGCAATGTTAATGGATAGATCAGGAAGAAGACCTTTGCTGATGGTGAGTGGTTGGTTTTGGCATTTCCAAAGATTGATCACCTATTAAGATTTAGGAAGAAAAATAATGAAATTAATTCTTTTGGAGACTAACGAAAATGGTTCTGCAATTTAAGGTGTCTGCGACAGGGACATTTCTAGGCACCTTCCTCACGGGCTTCTCTTTTTTCCTCAAGGTACTCCACATTGTTAATCAAGTCTGTCCGTTGAAATTTGAAACTCTTCTGCCTACTTAATTCTCATTGAAGTCTGACACTAATCTTAAATCATATTCTTTATGAATCAGGGCCAAAGCTTGCTGCTCGGATGGGTCCCAATCTTGGCTCTTTCCGGATTACTGGTAAATTGATAATTGAAAACTACTTGCTAAAATAACACACACACACACACATCAGAATCTTCTTGTCAGTAGTCGAAAATTTGTTGCTTGTGTTTTTGTATTAATTTTAACAATTTTTTTTTCCTCTTCTGGGTGATGCCAGATCTATGTATCATCATTTTCAATTGGAATGGGAGCAGTTCCTTGGGTCATCATGTCTGAGGTAACTACAGACTTAATCTAATTCTAAAGCCATAGTACCAGAGTTTTCTTTGTCCATTTACAACTATAAAATCATTATGAGCAAATTGTTGGATCGATTCACAAACACTTACGATATATGGAAGAAAATAGTAAAATATCAACATACAGATATACGTAATTCTTCAAAATTCGGGTACGTCCACGAGAGCATGAGCGAGGGTTATTTCTTATTTATCACAGGGTTACATAGAGAATATTTATAATCAATTCTATTCCTAACCCTAATAGGATTACGTGGTCTGATTCTCAAAACACCCTTAATTACACTCGGTCGCTTCGCTTCCCTCGCTCTATTCCGCTCCGCTTCGCATCCGCCTCTCTTTCTTAGAACTTGGTTTCTCTCCGTATGAGCCATAAGTCCCAACACAAATGTTGATTTGGCTCCTGAAAAGAGAGAGAGAGAGAGAGAGTCTTGGATCCAACATTTTGGGTTTCCTAGTTAAAATCACAGGAGTCAATTGGTGGTTAATTTCCAAAATTTTAACTTTTGCGTTCCTTTGTTTTCGGCTTTAATGTAAAATATGTGTTTGTGTGATTTTCATATGCATTGTGCCACTGTATAACAAAAATTTTGGATCTGCCCGTGGTGGTGTGTGAACTTTTCTTGGAAAACAAACGGCCGGCTAGCCAAGAAAATTTACTGAATTCCATATTATTTGTCCTTTGTCAGATCTTCCCAATAAATGTGAAGAGTATTGGTGGGAGCTTGGTAGCCCTAGTGAACTGGTTGGGAGCTTGGGCAGTTTCTTACACTTTCAACTTTCTCATGAGCTGGAGCTCCACAGGTTTGATAATCCACAAACTCCAGTTTGCATAAAACAATAATGAAGATGATAAGCTCGATCTACGCGCAGTTTTGACTGCTGATACCACAATCTTTTGGTCTTAATTTTCTCCAGGTACATTCTGGTCCTACTCGGTTTTTTGCGCGCTCACTGTACTCTTCGTGGCGAAAGCAGTGCCTGAAACCAAGGGAAAAACACTGGAAGAAATTCAGGCTTCCATGAACTCATAGGCATTTGATAGAGACTAGAAAGTAGCTAGTGACGAAGTTGAATGCTATTTGATATATAGTGGCTAATGTTTCTCTACTATGCACCTTTGGAGGAATGGAAAATCACAGGGAAATTGCAACAAGAATATTCATTTGGAGACAATTTGGACATGGGCTGAAATTTTTCTACAACTATTTTGGAATTGCATATTGGAAGGGGAGCCATTGAAACATCTCCTGGCTGATTTTGCAAGGAATTGTTCCTTTTTTGGGGTAGAGCTTGAAATCATTTGACGAAGATGGAAGGAGTGGTCGAAGAATGGGAGTTGAGCTTCATATACATGTCCAAGGCAAGATGGCTATGTATGTTCTATTAATTGCTTTGTATATCATTCCTTGTGACCCGAAATTCAAAGGTTTAATAAATTTATTTCATTCTTGCTTGATTGCTAAGATTTGTCCCATTTCAGCTCTTTCCATTTTTTTCTTTCTTTTGTTGAGAAAGGGAGTAAATTATTAAAAAATAAATAAATAAAATAAAATTACCAACCTACTTGGGTTTTGGTATTTGGTAGTGACTAACATGGATGTAGCAGTGAATTAAGTATTTATGCTTAAATAACGTTAACAGTACTAAAAATTTTATAAATATTTTTATTGTTGGCTGTTTGACATGTTTCTTTAAAAATTTTAAAAAATTAGTGAAAGTTGGTAAAAATTTAAAAATATTCGAGAAAGTTGGAGAAAATTAATATTAGCTGTTTGATTTTTTATTTTTGTGCTTCTAGTAGTTTTTAAAATATTTTTTTAGTTAGAAAATATATAAAAAGAAAATTGTTTCCAACCATTGATATAGGTTGCCCAATTAATCCACTTGGATGATGCTTCCTTTGCTGTTGTGAGTTTAACCTTAAGTCTTTATATAAATTGCTTAAAACTTCTTTCTTTTTTTTTTTTTTTTGAGGTTGAATATTAATAAGTGTTTCTTACAATGGTATGAAAAATTATATTCTCTTGTCTAAAAACAATATTTGATAAACATTATTCTTAATCCATTAGAAGTAATCAAATTTTTAGGTCGGTCCATATAAAAATTTGACCTTTACCTAGTAATTATTTTAGTGAAGAAAAAATTTTATGTCACGCCCCAAACTAAGATGTTAGGAAATGTCATAGAGAGTGGATGTAGATTTGAATTAAATCGAATCACTATAAGAATCTTGAAATTAGATTTATCTGTTCTCCACTCTTTTAAATTGTTTTGGGATTATGTTTATTGTGTATTTTTTGTTAGATTATTTTATTTGTTTGTTTGTTTTTTTGGTAAGTATATTATTTTGTTTATCACTTATTCATTATTTGAATTGATTTAATATTAATTTTTGTAATAATAGAAAGCCTAATTCATCGCCCTCTTGGGTTGTCATTTGGGCAACAAACATAACTCCATATTTTCATTTCTCTTTTTATCTTTGCCTTCTAGATAAGCGTTTAGTTGGCGTTTAGTTGGTAAATCCGTTTGAATGATTTTTAGATTCTATAATTTTTAATAAATTTGATAATTTTTTACTTATTTAATAAAATTTAAATAATTTTTAAATTAAATAAGTTACTGAATATAAAAGTGATAAAAATTAATATTTTATCAAACACTTAACAAACAAAAAATTAATTAATTTCAGTTGAAAATTGGTTTGCAGACGGTGCTAAGTAAGAAATAATAATAATAACAATAAATTAAACTAGGTTTGAGGGAAAAAAAAAAACACAAAATAGATTTTAGGTCCACCTGTCAAGACAGACAGCCGTCGGAAACTCCAATGATCCGATCTGAAAGCCCTTGTGTTTTCCACGTTTATTTACGCAGCAATAGAGCACGCGTGACGTCGCGTCATCTCTCCACGACAGGTGACCTTTCGGATTCGTGTACGCACTGCAGCCTATGTATCAGCAATTCGTGGTGCCATTGCCAGCCCTTGCTAAAAAATCACAGCGGTCGCGAGTAGACAAAACCGGCGGACAGCAGGCCGTTTTCGCCGAGTCATTTTCCCGGTAAAAATCGTCCCCAATCTCAAGCATCTATCTGAAAGTCGCAATCTGAATTTTCTAGCATTTCAACTTTCCCGGACTTTGGGGGTACAAGATCGTTCCAGAGTCCAGGGAAGGCGACCTTCACTATTTTCCATTCTCGAATTAATCAATCGAATCCCTAAACCATTCGTTTTTATCCCTCGCTGATTTTGCTTGCAATTCAATGGTTTATTTGGTAAATTATATACGCTTGTGCGAACATTTCTGTATCTGTTGTGTATATGCTGATGTATGTGCTTGCGTGTTTATGGTCAAATTCTTACTCATATGGTACTCTCATCTGTATGTAATTAATTTGCACCTAATTTCAATCCTTGACTGCTTCAATTATTTATGAGGCTTGAGTTTTAGCCATTTTTTAGATTGCAGTCTCTCTCTCTCTCAGATTATTTGTTTGCAGGAAAAACTGTGATGAGACCTCATTTCCGGTGATGTGAAGCTGTACGTCTTTGCAGAGGTACACGGAGCCCAGTTTTTCTTGGTGGTTGTAAACTGAAGTGTATGTATAGGAACTAGACAGTGAGGTTAGAACAATTGTTATTGAGAATGAGTGGGCGAAAGACTAGAAGCACTTGTGCGGATGAAGATGGGAGTACCTCTCAAGGATTAGGTACTAGTCGAGGAGGACGGCACAATAAGCAAGCAAATTCTCTTGATCATGAAATTGCTCAACTCACAAAGCTTGGATCCGGACCAAGTGAGCTCTTGAGCCGGGTTTTACGGGGCAAATCAAGTTTTCCTATCTCCCCTGTGAAAATGTTGGCAGGTCGAGAAAGTAACTATTCGGGGAGGGGTAGATTCTCATCCGCAGATAATCGTCATGTTTTAAGCCGATATCTGCCTGTTTATGGGCCTCGAAGGATTGATACGAGGGGCAGCCGTGCTTATGTTTCGCAATTTTCTACTGATGGTTCTCTTTTTGTTGCAGGATTTCAGGTACGTAGTTGATATAAGTACACCATTACTAGATTTTTTTTTTTTTTGGGAATTTAGGATTCATTTAAAATGATTGAATGAAGACAACTGTATTCACTATTTTTTGGTCCTTCTGTGAAACAGGACAGTGAAATTAGGATATATAATGTGGATGGTGGATGGAAAATACAGAAGGATATCATAGCGAAAAGCTTGCAATGGACAATCACTGATGCGTCTCTTTCACCAAATAAACGTTATCTTGTAAGTTTGTGGCAATTGTTAAGCAAGAATGTGCTTGTGTATTCCTTTGGTTTGTGTACCCTGAAACAGTTTCTCGGTAAGTTTGTAATGCATTTTAAGCATATGTGCTTGATACAATGGACCAAGTGGAAGGGTGTATCTTGTGCTAACACAGGTTTACAACTTTTTTTACAGCCTTCACTAAGTAGCAACCTGAATCATTCTTATGCCACACCTCCATCCCTTCCATTTTTTAATTCGCTATATATTGAACTCTATTATACATTTGTGTGCAATTAGTAATCAATGATTTGAAGAGAAAATGTGGCTGTCAAATGTATCCTAAGACAGTAAGATATTCATGGAAGCTATAATTTCAGAATATTGATTTGAAAGCTATTATAAAATTCAGCATCCTAAACAACTATTTTATAGTTTTTTTTTTTTTCTTTTTTTTCCCCCTTCTTCTTCTTCTTCTTCTTCATTTTCTTCTTCTTCTGTAATGCTCATTAAAACTCATTGAAAATTATAATATAATACATTAGAGTTAAAAGTATACATGTCAATTTGTTTAACAGCTTGGTGGTATTTTATATTGTACAGGTACTTTTATTTTATTTATTTTTTCTTGGTGTAACATTGTATATTTTCAGGGATACCCTTGAAAAACTATTGTGGTTAAAGTGGAAAAATAAAGAGGACAGATGCATGACAGTTGTTTAAAATTTTTGAACCTCCTAGTGGCTACCATTTGCTTTGCATTAGTATTCCTTATAATTTAGCAAGTGTTACCGAATGGAGGGGGACAAAAAGATTAGGTTTGGAGTTTTTCTAAAGTTTTAAATTGCAACTGAAATAAGTTTTGTTGAAACCATTCCTGTCTCTTTATTGCTGGTATGCACAACTCAATGGATTAAAGATGAAGGTGATACATACCATATTTGATGCAAAGGTTCTGTTCACTATGAACTCTGGGGTTTTGATTTTTGTTCAATGCTTTTTTACAAAATCATAGATGTATATGCTTTTTGTGGTCTTCTTCTTTTTCTTCATCCTCTCTCTTCTAGTTTTACTTTTCGCAGGCAATTCCCATTTTGTGTCTGATTGTCTGACCTGATCTGGTAGTATTTGATGCTTATTGCTCTAGATTTTCCAATCCTCTTAAACATATGTGCAAAGTTATATATATATATATATATATATATTTATCCTGCTTCTTCGTCTGTCCTCTCCTTAATTATATTGCTAAACAGGAACTTCATTTTATCTCTTCATTCGATTTTTAGCTTGTGACTTTCTTATAGTTTGTTTGCTATTACTTGATTGTCTGATTATTTAGCATTAGGTGGTTGACTAACTTGATGTGCTGCTATTGTTGTTCAATTTAAATTTAATATTGCAGGTTTATGCAAGTATGTCACCTGTTGTCCATATTGTTGATGTCAACTCTGCTGCAACGGAATCTCATGCAAACATTACGGTGTGTATTATGAGTGCTATTGATACTACATTTCCTTGGAAGAGAACTCAGAAAACAATCAGTCAAGAGTTTAAAAAGTGATTAGTAAATTTATGTTTTCTCCCATAGCATTCTAGGTTTTCTCGTTTACTCCCTTATTAAGTAATGTACTTTTTCATAATTTTGACAGCAGCTGATGCTTCTTATTGTTGTCTGGAATTGATAAAGGAAAGTTATCTTACTGTAATTTAAAATAAAGAATTGAAAGGTCATGGTTCCAGTGGGTTTTCTGTCAATAGGCTCTGATCTTGATGGTGTAGAGAGTGCAAGTTTAGATTCTCCATTTTATAGGATGCCACTATTTGACAGACGCTAATCTCTCCAACGAGATCCTGTCAGAAGGGAAATTGGCTGATTGTACTCACATAGTAGAATGGTCTTTCTAACCCACATATATGCACCATTTGTATGGAAACAAGGAAATTAAAGCAAACTAATCCTTTACAAATCCCAACCCTGAATTTCTGCAAATTCAGATAAAGTTTGAAGGGGGGGAAGCAATCCTTCTTTTTGCCCCTGCGCTGCACTTCTCATTCATGAATAGGTGGTCCTTACCAACTCACCTTCTAAGGACCGTGGAGTCCTTTAACCCCAAATGTGTCGGACCAAACAGAATGAGGGGTAATCAGTCTGAGATATTGTCTTCCTTGTAGGGCTTCTTCCTTCTCCGAATGCAGTAAATGTCCTTGGGATACAGAACTTTTTAAAGTATCAAAATTTTATTTATTAATTTGCTTTTTGTTGGGGGGGGGGTTGGGGGGGGAAGGAGGGTGGACGAGGAATCTATCCAAGATAGGGCTACGTTGGACCCACCTTTTATTTTTTTTAGTGTCTTGTTTGTTGTGTTTCCTTTTGGTTCACTCAAAATGGTCTCCTCATTGGAGTTCTATTATGCAGGAAATTCATGAAGGTCTGAACTTTTCTACGGATGATGATGCTGAATACACTTTTGCAATTTTTGCTGTAAAATTTTCAACTGATGGGCAAGAGCTTGTAGCAGCAAGTAACGATAATTCAATATATGTTTATGATCTCATATCAAATAGGCTTACCCTTCGTATTCCAGCACACAAGGTATTATAATTTATTTTTGTGGTAAGACATTTCTAGTAAGTTTTTCATGTCTAAGGTTATCATGAGGAGGCTTTATGATTTTGAAAGCTATGCAGTATGATGAATACATTTTGTAGCCATTTTTTATTTTTTTGGGAAAAACTTTGCCATTTATTTGTATTTTTATGCTCAAAAGAATCAGATCTGTGATTCAGAGTCGTACTTGTTTGGACTTGAGGATTCTTTTCGTAGGTGTTCTTTCTAATATTGAAGTGGACTGAAGCATATTGGGACTAACTTCCTGCTAGATTAGCATTTTTGCCCCCATGCTTAGGAGACAATAGGTTTGTAGCGTTAGGAGGTTGAACTTATCTTGCCTGCACCAATACTAGACGCTCTTGTTTTTCTTATTAAGGTAGCGGAAATTACTTTGTACATTTTAGTCATATTTTTCTCCTTAAAATTCAATTTTGCAGATCAGCAAAGAGATTGTTCACCTTTTACTCTGATTTAATTTTTAACATTCTGTTATGAATTTTGAGTTGAGAAAATTGGTCGTTCATTCTGTCTTGTTTTCCTACCTTCCTCACTGTACACCTTTCTATCCTCTTCCACTTAAAAGGTGATGCCAGTGTTCTATATTGCCAACTGAATTTGATACAAAGCCGTACATCAGGATGGCAATGGGTAAGGATGCTCCTACCCTGATCCAAACCAAATCCGAACCAAAAGGGAAAAACCATACTGTATCTGAACTCAATTAGTCAACCAATAACCAATATGAACCTGACTTAAATAGATGCCCAGTTGAATACCCAAAACCCAATTGAATACCCAAATCTAGGTATGGCAAAAAAACTCCCAGCAATTCACTTACCACCATTTCTTCAGCCCTCTCACTAGGCCCAACAGTTTGCACATGCATTCATGCATCATACATACATACATACATATATATATATATATATAATATATAGAGAGAGAGAGAGAGAGAGAGAGAGATGAGAGGGCGAGAGAGAGAATGGCTTCCTCGGGCAAATGACTCCAATAGGCAGAACTGAAACAGTATATACAGAGTCTGGAGCTTTGAATTTTTTTTTTCCTCACCAAGATAGGATAAAAATTGTTTGTTAAATAAACGATTACATTTAATTAAAATTGTTTACCAAATAAATGATTTTAAGCTGTTGCCCGGGAAAAATCGTTTACTTAATAAATGAATTTATGTATGATCGTTTACTCAACAAATGGTTTTAAAACATCAGGAATTAAAATCATTTACACTAGACAAACGAATTTAACTGTCCCCATGGCACCTGCTTCCTGTAACAAGAAACCCACCTGTTAATCATTTACGCCCAAATAACAAGCAACCACAGCAACATTGGAACCCACCTCTTTAACATTTACACCCAATGGTAAAGAGAGACCGCCAAAAATTACTGGTTGAACATCTCACATGACTTACCAGTTCCTACCCTCCCCAGTATTAACCCTATCTGATAAAAATCAGCTCTAAATTTCTCCCCTGCAACCCGAACCAAACCGGAAAGAGGGGAACCAAACCCCATCCGATCGGGTCGGGTAGGGTTGGATACCAACAAAATTTCTTCTTCCTCCTTTTTTTTTTTTTTTTTGGGCCCATCCCTAGCTGTACATATTTTACATATTTCATGCATCTCATTGATCAATGTTGAAAGATAATAATATTTAGTATACATTCTTCTTGCAGGACGATGTTAATGCTGTATGTTTCGCTGATGAAAGTGGCCAACTCATTTTATTCTGGGAGTGATGATACCCTGTGTAAGGTAAACTATGAATTTTGCAAATATTTTAGGTGTTCTTCATCTGAAATTCCGGCTCTTCATTCTTATGTCTCCTTTTTTACTCCTATCTGTGAGTTACTTGATAGAGCCTTTTATGGCCAACTTGCATAAGTTAGCAAGTTTTTGGAAATGTAATAAGCTCCATACTGCAGCTTCTTTTGCCATTTCCTAAACAAGGTTTAAACCACAAAAATCATAGTTGCCATCTCTTTCTGTTGATTGTTTGATACATTTTAGAAATAAGTGAAATGCATTGCCATGAGTATCCCACTTGAATGAATGTTAGATACACATGTTATATCACACTTTACGTGTGATGCATTGCAAATATGATTTGTGCAGTTTGCTTTTCTCAAACTCTGGATGGGTCATCAATTTGCCATTACGTGTCACATAAATAAAACCCAAAGGTGTCATTTAGACTTTAATATCCTGTGTTAACACATTACAATAGACCTTTGTACTGTTAACAAAACAAGTATGCTATAGAAATTCTGAAGATACACCTTCAGATTTTCGCTTTTGTTTGTTTATTTATTTATTTATTATTATTTTTTTGGCGGGGGTGATATGCAACTTTGCAGTGAATAATTAGAATTGTTAAACATTTTCTTTATTGCAGAGGTTTTTTCAGCATTGTTATTGAATTTTGTATAAGGTCCTAATTTCCTATTTTAGCTTTGTGTTGTGGATATTTGGTACTTCATTTATTTCACTGAGGTTTACTCTCTGTTTTTTTTTTTTTTAAGATATTTTTTGCTCATCCCTTTCAAAAGTTTGAATATGTAAAATATGCGAGCATATACGTGTATATATACTATCTTGTATGTATTCTACAGCACCCTGATAAAATTTAATTGTGATATATAAATTATAGAGTTGGAGACCCAGTGTAGTACACTAGTACAAGAATTGTGGTGTGCAAATTTGGAAGAGAGGGGGTATTTTGGGGTTTATTTCAAGTTGGTGCATGGTGTTTTTTCATCTTCACTGTTTCCATATACCAAGGTTTAGAGAATGGCTGAACTCTTTTTCAGGGTTGATATTTCCTGTGCCGTTGAAATGTGAATTTAATTTATGTTCAACATTAGTCATGTATCTGTCTATAGGAATGCTAATCTGTAAATTAAAGGGATGAGAATTTTTTAGGGTTCGTTTCAAGTTTGGCCACAGTGAACATTTCATCTTTACGGTTGCATATGCATGGTATTGGAGAACAAAGGCAACTCTGTTAGAGTTTGATAGTTCTTATGTCGCTCCAGTGTGAAATCAACTTTAATTTTATCATTTGTCACGTATCTTATAAAGAATAATTATGGACCATTTACTCGGTCACTCCTAGTCATAGTTATGGTAATAAATGCTTTTGAAAGCATTCTCAAATAAGTCACTTGTGAAGACCTCTGTGGTTTCTTAGAGGTCATTAAGGCTATGCTATTTATTTATTTTAAGTTTACGGAGCTCTCAGATGCAATGAAAAATTTGGGAAGGATAATCAATCTGTGGTGCACAGGTCTTATTTTTTTTTTTCTTTCATTGTCTCTCCTATTTATTTATTTATTTATTCGCGCTCCTAATAAGAATATTGTTGTGATTTGAGATTGAGGTTGCAGTAGTACTGACATGTCTATTTGGTTAAGGATCTTCCTGCTCGATGCTATTATTATGATCATTATTACTTATTATTATTATTATAGGTGTGGGATAGACGTTGCTCTGTTTCACGAGCAGCTGGAGGTCTGATGGGACATCTACAAGGCATTACTTCCATTGACAGTCGTGGTGATGGCCGTTATTTTATCTCAAATGGGAAAGATCAGGCCATCAAACTTTGAGGATATTCGGAAAATGTCCTCTAATATTACTTCGTAAGGCTTTTTTGTTGCTTTTGTTTTGCTATATGTAACTGTTTTTACTAATTTTCAACATCTTGCTTGAACTGATTTGGTTCCTTCATGAGTAATTCTTATATGGTAAAGGAACAGAAGTGGAGAATCTAATATCCAATTTGCCAGCTTTCAATTCTGTATTTATCAAAACATTCCATAAAGAGAGAGAAAATGGGAACTTTGGAAATATGAACATCAAGGTTGTTGCATGAATAATAACTTGTACAGTGCTGAAAGCAAATTTCAAATTTTCCTATGGATCACTAACTAACAAAATTTGGTGTATATTAGCTGCATGCTTTCAATATTTTTGTTCCGCATGCGTATTCTCTGCTGGTCAATCATTTGCTAAATGTTTTAATAATGCACGCTTACATGTGCCCTGGGTATTTACATGTACTGCTAATGATTGCTTTTGCTCCTCTAATTTTGTTGATGCAGCAGCAGTCGATGGTGAGGAATCAGGGGTGGGATTATAGGTGGGAGGACTACCCAGATAATTTTAAAGATTTAAAACATCCCAATGATCTATCAGTGGCTACAATTAAAGGTCATTCAGGTCTTGAGCACCCCTCATTCGCTAGTTACTTCTCCCCCACATATAGGTAATTCAGTGATACTGTCTTCTCCTCAGGAATCATTTCATGTCATTCTTATACTTGTATAGAATATCAAAGTGATTGTTATTATTTCTGTGAAATTTTTTTTACACTAGTCCATTAAATGATGATGATCAATTTTGTAAATATTGGCCCTGAATTTCGTTCTTATCCGTTCACATCGGCTTAGTCTAGCGTCATCAAGTGCCCCAAATACTGGTCTATTTCTTGCGAATAAACACCAAAGTAGATGTGGTTGAATGATTTGAGCAGCTGACATTGCCTTTATATTTAATCAAAATGCGTCATGAAGTTAAATGAGTTCTAACCCTGGGAAAGTTGTGTGACTTTGTAAATGTAAATACATAAGATCATTTCTTTTCCATTGAAACACTCTAAATGTTATAGTCCTAATAGACTAAACAAAAACATAGTGGAATAACTAGCTCTAATGTTCTAAAAAAAAAATAGGGTAGATAATGCTGTTGATTGCTAATTAATGGGTTGATTACACTAACTCATATCTCACTTATGGATCTGCACTTTAATTGTAATAATTAAGTCCATGCACTTCTACGACTCGCAAATTGAACTTTTCTAAATTTTCATTTAGGGATTTTTTATTATTAGTCACGTTTGCATTTTTGAAAGGGGTAAGAAAGTAAAGGCACTTATTTTCTCCATATTTTGCCCCCCCCCAAAACAAAAAAAATCTTTTTTTATACATTGTATGTATAATATGGTAATCAATATGTTAATATTTTAATATATATTTGTAAAATACATACTTCGTAACCTTGTATATAAAGTACATATAATGAACAAAATAAATTATTTTTTGAATGTAATAAGGAAAGCAAGTATTTTACTTTTTTACACCTTAAAAAATGACTATGGCTAGTTAATGAAAATTCCCAAATAGAGATTTACAAAAAGTTCACATTGCAACAAATTAAAAGTGAAAGGACTTTACTGTTACAATTGAAAATGCAGGTCTTTAATGAGATTTGGTGTTAAATGCAAGGGTACAATGTGTAATTTACCCTCACTTTTTTTTTAAAACTTCATACATTTTACTATATTTCAATTTATACTTCTAAGCATGGTTTATCCTCACATTTTTGTGTTCCTCTCAAAATATTTCCTAAAGCGTTTCCAACATATTTTCATTTATGTGCTAAGTCCAAGAACCTGCTGAAACAATATGTGGATCCTTGGTTAAATAAGAGTTTCTTTTTGTGGCTCATTCGTAGTTAAGCATTAGGTTAATTTTCCCTTCATTTTATCTTTCTGAATTTTATCCATTTTAGTTACTTCAATGCTTGTCAAACTGGAAAGAGAGCTTAGCCTAGTTGGTATTCAATATTTGGTATAAATTTTAGATGCATTGGTCCATCCAATGATATTGAATTTTATTTTGAAACGGTACCAAGTGGTACTAATTATATCAAAGAGTTTCCAGATGTTACAAATATTATTAAATGTATTTAATTGGGTTCATTTACTTTCCTTTTTGCAGCACCGGTCAAAAGTACATCTACAGTGGATCTGGGGATTCTTCTTTTATTTATGATCTGGTATGTATTGAAGTTTTCATTGCCTTTCTGCATCGTCCACTAAATTGTTTTGTTAAAGACTTAATTCGCTTGGAGGAGAAGAATCAGATTTCTTCTCAGCTTGCTGCCTAGTCAATTCATGACAACATTTTGTCCTTGCAAACGACCAATCATATTGCACATGCCTATAAAATAACTCATATTCCACCATGGTTGGACCTTTTCATTACTAGCCTTTGAAATTAAAAACCAAGCCTTTTCCCACTAGGTGGGGTCGGCTATATGGATTTGACGACGCCAATCAAATCTGTTTAGGACCATGTCCTCCGTTAGATCCAAGTAGGCAAGGTCATGTTTAATAGTTTCTTTCCAATTTCTCTTGGGTTTTCCTCATCCTCTCCTACTCCTGACAATCTCCATACTTTCACACCTTCTAACAGGTACCTCCGTTGGACGCCTTTTAATATGGCCGAACCATCTTAACACTGCAAATTCCAAAATATCATTCCCTACTTCATTTCTATGGTAGCCAGATTCCCTATGTATTCCTATATATCCATCTACGTCGCGTCCTATATGACCGTTCAAATCTCCTCCTATGAAGACCATCTCTCCTTGGGGTATCTCTAACAGCATTCCTTCCAAGTCTTCCCAAAACTTCTCCTTATGTTTCTCCTAAGCCCGCTTAGGGGGCATAAGTACTAATTACGTTTACTATCTCTTCACCTAACACTAACTTAATTGCAATAATCCTATTTCCACAGCGTTTTACATTAACTATATCTTCCTTTAGGTCCCTGCTTACTATTATGCCGACTCCATTCCTCGATCTATTAAGTCTCGTATATCATAACTTATAATTAGTCTTCTCAATCTTTTTAGCTTTCTGTCTCACCCATCTTGTCTTGTCTATTGCAAGTAAGTAATTGCGATTCGTCTCATTTATTATATCCACCATTTCCATAAGTTTTTCAGTTAAACTCCCAATATTCTAAGTACTTAATCTCAGTTTTCTATTTTGGACTAGCTTCCTTATCCCCCTCACTCGTCCAAGAAAGTGTGAGGACCCTTGCCTATTTAACACTACCCGGGCGCCGATGCAGCGGTTTTTACTTATTAACACTGTACTCGGACTATACAGCGCGTCGTTAAGTAGGGGACGCCCCCACGAAATCTCAATAGGTGTCAAATTCATAAAAAAAAATCCGACTGAATATTGTGCTGGCTGTACCTAACGCACAGCCCTTCTCCTTTGTCCGGGCTTGGGACTAGCTATGTCAAGGATACCCAACATAGGTGGAGTTAGCCTTCGAAATTAAGAGGAAAAAAAAAAAATTTGTTTGTTAGTCTGCATTAGGTTGCCAATCAAAGCAAATGTCTGCAATAGATGGTATCAATATATATATATATATATATATTAGATTTATGCTACTCTTAGGACATGGTATTCTTTGTTGTTTGTAGGTGAGCGGAGCTCAAGTGGCAAAACTTGACTACCATGACGGCACAGTGAGAGATTGTAGTTGGCATCCATTCTACCCGATGATCGTAAGCTCGGCATGGGATGGTAACATTGCCCAATGGGAGTTTCCTGGGAACGGTCGAAAACCAGTTCGCCCAACTAGAACGAGGAGGAGACGGTATTTCTGAACGGATCATATTTAAAAAATAATAATAAATAAAATAAAAATAAAAATAAAAAATAAAGTGAAAATTACTGAAGGGATCATGGTTTCAGAAATTTTTATAACTAGACACTCTCTCTGTGTATATAATAAACAAACTGTCTTATTCTACAGCCTCGGAAATTGCTGGCATTGTATCTACAGATGTACCCTTGTTTTTGTTAATTATTATCCTTTTGGAGGGGAATTATTCGAGTCTTTGATATTTCTATAACTTGACTAGGCACTGTACATCTTTCTGATTATATGATGTAAACTGCTATGGTTGTAGTTTTTCATGATATTTGTGGCCCTGCCGACGGCTTCTATCTCTTCCCTACCACGACCACGTCCTGTCGGAAGACCGTGTCATGTCCATTGTCCCGTCTGTTATCAATTTTATTAATTATTTGATAATTAATCAGCACGGTCTTAATTGATCTTAACTCAGTCTCAATATCAAAATTTTTTTCTAAGACCAAAATTGATAATTTTTCAATAAGATATTTTCCATTAGGAATTTTTTTTTTCATATTCATATATATATATATATATATATGTATATAATATTAGTTTTCCTAGATAATTATAAATGGCGATATCTTTTGTATATATCAAAATAGCTGGCCCTTATGTGTGGAATTAAAATAAATTTCTTGATTCTTATTTTGTTGGAAATGGTGATTCATAAATATATGTCCCTCTTATTTTCATAATTAATAAATTTATAAGATAAAGTATTATATCTAGAGAGTAGTTTTAAAAGTTACCCTTTTGAGTTGGTTATGAATATACTTCGTATTATTTTATTTTTTGAAAATAAATTAATTGATATTTTTTGTTAATTTTTTTGGGGGTTTAAATCTTGATATTTTGAATTGTACGTGTGTGATATTGATTGATTCTATTTCGTCATTTTGTACTCCTGAGATCACGCTGCCAATGTGGTTTTATATCACATCTTTTTTTTTTTTTTCTTTGGTGGAAACGATAAAACTGAGAAAATTGTTATTTAAGGGTCAATTTTCAATTCTTTCATATGATTCCTGAACTTGTCAAATCGGTGGAGCCGAAAGAAGGAAAGTATTGTTAGCACAGCATGGGAGTGTGAAATGTTCTTGGAGTTGGAGTTGGAGTTGAGTTGGGTGTGTGTTGTGTTGCATATAAGTCATAGTTTTCATACTAATTTTTGAGTTAGTACGTGGACTTTGGTGTTAAAATTAAAAAAACTATTAACCTTTGCTCAATGTTGGGTCTCATTACCTTATGGGCTGTGTCGCATGGTCTGGGTCTAGCCCAGGAGATGTCCGGTGGGCGCTTTGGGGGCTTGCTCCCACATCGGAAGTTGGGTGTGTATGTTATGTTGCATATAAGCCTTAGTTTTCATACCAACTTTTGAGTTGGTATGTGGATTCTGGTGTTAAATAAAAAAAAAAATAGTGTGAAATGTTTGATTAAGGTTGAATGACAGCCAAAAAAAAATTAATTATAAATAAATAAATAAAATAAATTTAAAATTTTGACGCTGAAAATTTACAGATCAACAAAAATTTTTGATTTAAAAATTTAAACTTATTTTTCGATGAGTTATTTGATTTTAATCAGACCACTCATGCTCAATATGATGGGTTGACATAAAAAAGTGATGTCTAACTCAGAGTCGTCAAGCCCATCCCGTCTGAGAAGAATTGGATCTTTGTCCTCAGACAAACAGTTCCCACAGTGTTCAAATAGCGGCAACTCAATAGAAAATATTTTATAATGAAAATTAGTTTTTAAAATGGTGACTGAACCATTCTTTTTCTTTCTTTCTTTCTTTTTGGGGGGGGGGGGGTGGGATTAAATGTGTTCAATACTCTTGAATTCACTATGGTCAGTGAAATTTCCTCATCTTACTAATTATGAATTATCAGTGAAATTTCCTTATCTTACTAATTATGAATTATCAACCAAAACAATAATAAGTACTAACGCAAGAAAAAAAAAAATAAAAAAAATTAAACACCAACAATTAACTATGAAACTGTTCACGAGGAAGGGCGAAAAACTTCAAATCATGAAAATCATAAGATTTTCACTATGTGCAATATGATTACAAGTAAGACCACAATAACATGACTGTTGTATTATTTTTATCTTTCCTGCACCAGTCACAATCAATGTTAACACGCAATAAAAATATGCTCACGCGTTTGAAAATCCTATGCACAAGGTGTTTAAAATATAAATATTTAGTGACTATATTACGAGAACTCTCTTTCAAACTCTGTAAATAAAGTGATATCATTTTCTCTAAATGAATGCCCTAATGCTACATTTAATGGGGGGAGAGGATTGGAGGATAGAGATAAATAATACTATTAAGTAATGTATAAAATTAGATATAATATGATTAATTTCTTACGTGAAATTATTTTTTTAGTGTTCGATTGGTGGGATATAAAGTAAGATAAAATATGTGGTTTGACAATAATGCTTTCAGACTTTTAGATTTTAACAGAAAGTATGCATTCCAGTAAAGTTTGTAATATTTTTTTTTGCGAGTATTTAAGGAGATTCTGCGTTGAATAGAATTTTGATTTTTTCTGAGACTTAGTGACAGCGTTGCTCCGCTCTACCGTATTTTACTTTTAAAATCTTCAATTTTATATTCTATAACACTCTAGTCAAATTCAATATTTAAGAATATAAAATTAAAATTTCATTTTATTCATTATTTTGTCAATTTTAATTATAAATCTAACAGTGACACCTTAAAAATGCAATAGTCGTAGTATATCAGGTGTATTACTCTCTGTCAAACTTATACTAGTAAATTCTTTGTTACATGTCTTTTCTGATATCTCATTTGCTTCTTTTGAAAGTTCTTTAATTCAAATGCAGTATGAGCGGCCAATAGATTTTATAAGTACTATATATATATATATATATATATATGTTATTTTTACAGAAATTTGATTTTGATTGACGGTCGTTTTCATTATGAATTTAATAAAAAAAAGACCTGAAAAATATTGTTTCCCTGGCCACGTTTTAGCGACCTACATTATTTTACACTCGTAAAATGACAGTCATGGCTCATTTCGTACATCAATCGCTGAATGCCATCAACGCAATCAACTTTTGGCTATTAATGCTAGTCCTCAAAGGGAGGCTGGACTTTTAGCGGAGGTAGGGGTGAAGAATGTTCTGGTCAAATTCACCATTAAAAAAAGGGGGGGGGGGGGTTGGACATTGTCAAAATGTTCGTTCACGATAACGAAATTAAAATTTAATAGTTTAAATTTATTTAAATATTTTTAATTTAAAAATAAATTTCAATTTAACGGCTTGAGCTCCCCTATTTTTAACTTACATCACTACTCACAAATTTCAAACTACGTTAAGAGACCGTTTGGAAGTTAAAAAAAAATTTAAAAAAATTTAAAAAAAACTTCAAAAAATTTCAAATCTTTTCAATCAAAATTTACCACTTATCATTTTTACATCACATCAACTTCAAAAGTTGAATTTTTTGAACTTCCAAACACCCCCTAACTATTACTGGTAAATAAAAATTTAAGACTATAGAAGTTATATTTTAACTTTTAAATGCAGTAGTAAAGATTTTTATAAATATTTTTAACTTTTAAATGTAGTAGTAAAAGATTTTCATAGAATGAACTTTTATATATTTAACGAATAAAATAATTTTTAAGTTAGATTTAATTTCAAGAACCTTAATCCGATCATTACTTGCTTGAATAATAATACTATCGTTTATAGGACCCTCTATCATTTATAGACCCTGAATCAATATTAATTATAGGACCCTATAATAATTTGTTACTCATTGTCCCTTAAGTAATGATGGGAAGCATTTAATTAGATAATATTACCTTAATTTTTTCTCCTATGAGTAGAGATGAATTCTATTTATTAATTTTTTAAGTCAAGTGAGGGTAATATTGTCTTTTTAATAATTCAAAAGGTCCACAGTCAAGTTTGAAAGAATTTTCAAACAGCATGTGGGTTTTTTAGGGTGTGTTTGGTGAAATAAAAAAATGTTAAGAAATTTAAAATTTTTGAAAATTTCTAAAATTACTTATTTTTTATTTCATTATATGAATTACGAATTCACAAATTATCAAATTATCTAATTTTATCTCATTTTTATCACTCTAAACACTCCTGATAAATATTCTATACTAAATCTTAAAAAGTGCAAGTATTGATTTTTTCAAAATGTTGGTGGGGACGAGGTAGACAAAAAGACTAAACTAGGGTGGGTGTTAGATTAAAATTCACCCATTTTTAAAATATATATATAATATATCTCTAGGTATTGTGGCAACTCTTGGCTTCATGGATTAACAGATGAAGAGAAAGTTGAGCATTTTTTCGTATTTTGAAAAAATAAACAAATGGCTTAAAGTGGTACAAAGGAAAGGAATGCACTTAATGATGCACCTTTTCTTTTCTTTTTCCTTTTTCCCAACAATTTTGGTACTTGACTTTATCCCCCATTTGTATTTTTCTCTGCTATTTAGCCAATTTGTCGAAACCGAGCCTTTCCATTTACTTTTTAGATTTAGACTTTTAAAAGTTCATTTGCAACGAAAAAAAAAAATGTCAAATCTCATATCATAACTTAGAAAATTTGACTTTATAGGAGATACCCAAACTATGTATAGATATATGTATGTATACATATAAAATTATACTTTGTATTTTTAAATTTTATATCAAAATTTATTTCAGTCCATTTACTTTCATCAGTTCTTATATTTTTAGTTAAGTTTTAATATAACTCTTTCTTTGAATTTGTTAATAAAAAATTATTATTTGTGCATATATGATAATTTTTACTTTCATTTAATAGTAATCGACGGAATGATCATATTAAAATTTAATTATAAATATAAGGGGTTGACTGTAAATTACAATTAATAATATATAATTTAAAATGAGAGTTGTCATAAAGTATAAGTTTACAAAATAATTTATCTTTTAATATATTTACATATAGAGAGAGGGGGGGAGGTGGGACACTCCAACTCCAATTCTTATTCAATGGTTGGAGAATGAGATTTTTGACATAATGTGCCACCCATTGCTAAACCAATAATGGGATTCTTCTAAGAAGGTTCAAAGTTACTTCCAATTAAAGTTTAGCAAAAGTGGGGCTGGCATTAATTAGAATTTCTAGCACTCTTGATAAAATTAGATTAATAAGTAGCACATTGGTTTACCTTTGGCAGGGAATTAGTTAAATTACTTTATATGGGTCTTGAGCATTACATTACTACGCGAGTGGTAAAGGAATATGGTGAAAGTAGACATAGCATTTTTTTGGCTTTAAATTATGTTTAAGGGTAAAAATTAAAATTTGCACGCATCACACATAAATAATAACGATTTGATACTTACACAATTCGATAATTAATTATTGAAAATAGTATTGTGACTGTGGAAAAATTTTGAAACAGATTGGGTTAAGAGTTAGAATGGAGGAGTGTGAGGTAAACTTGAGAGAATGGGAATAGAAGTGAGTGTAAATGTGATGATAATCATATTTGTAATGTGATATGAGGTTAAAAATGGAGTAAATGTTACATTTGTGAAGTTTTACTATTTCTAATATAGTTGATGTACTTTATAAAATATAGAAAATGGTGATATTAATCTTATAAAATATAAGGGCAATTTCGTAAGTATTCAATCAAGGTTCAATCTTCCAATGAAAAAAAATAAAAGTCATTTCTATGTTTGTTTTTTTTTTTTTTTTCTTTTTGTGGGAAGAGAATAGCTTTTTCTTAATAGGAAGAAGAATAAATGTAAGATGGACATGATATTTCACATTCCAAAGTAATTAAATAAAAGAACAAAATGCTCATTCCACCTTTATTTGCTCCACTTAATTTAACTTTTTCACTGTGTTATTATGAGTTTAAGATTACAGTATTATTATTTTTAAAAGAATACTTAATTCAATATATGTTTTTAAATGCGAGTAATCTCTTACCCATTCAAAATAATAATAATAATTATAAAAAGAGATAAAAAGGGTGTTGAAGTATCAAATTGTTGGGTGAGTTGACAAAAAGTTGCCACTCCATTGATTATGCCTCCATTATTTGATAGCAAAGTGGTGTGGGTTGAAGTAGGCACTATAAAGTTTTGAAATTCAAGGAATTCAAAGCATGGGATAAGATACACATCAATTAAAAGGAAAAAAAAAATCAATGAATACATTTAATCAAAGGCAAAAAGACTCGCATGCATAATTATACCTATGCCCATCATTATAAATTTTATACTTAAAAAACACATATATTAAGGTAAATGACAACTACAAAGGGTTGCTTTTCACTTCACATGGCGGGGTTTCATGTGTTCTCCCAAGAAGCCCAAATAATACTTCTTTTTTTTTTTTCACTTTAGAAGCAAAAATTAGAGGATTAATCATAATGCTTTTTTTATTTTTAATTTTCTATTAATCATAATGCTTTTTTATTTTTATTTTCTAAGTACAAAAAGTGTTCTTATTCAAAGTACAAGATCAAAAGTTAGAATAAAAAGAATAAAATAATCACCAAAATTATGGGGCTGTTTGGCCACCAACCAAATACCAAAATCTACCAAAAGTTACATAAAGTTTGTACTTTCTTCCAATTAAATTTTGCCACATATCACATTTACATCAAATCTTTGTACTTTTTCTGTACTTTTTTACCAACTTTTTCCAACCAAACATATATCTACTATAATACTAAAATAATATATTTCTCCTCTTCTTTTAGTCTTAGGTGGCATGCCTATTTGATCACCATTCTACTTTTCCTTCTTTTTATAGATTTTTGAATTATTTTTTAATTTTCTTCATTCCCTCTTCTTCTTTTCTTTTTTCTCAATCACATAACTAATATTTTTTTGTCCTATATCGCAAAAACATTACAGCTTTATTTTTTTTTTTATAAAAGTGTTAGAGTTGTGACATATTGTTTTAATAAATGCAAAAGAACTCATTGATTCAAAAAGGAGACCCACTTTATTGGATTCCAAGAAGGGACTCACTTTCATGGGTTTCTTAAATGGAATTTTATTGGTCATTGTAGTTATAAAATTTAGTGAATAATTAATTTGGATTAAAAAATATTTAAAAATTATTAAATGTTAATCAAATTGAAAAAAACATAACTTCCTTTGTAACAATAACTCTTTCCATAGCTTAAATTTAAAAAAAAAAACTAAAATTTAAAAACACAAAAAAATGCTGAATATTATGAGAATAATTTTTTTGCTTAGAAAAATTTCTAATTTTAAATTGAAATTGGTCATGTCACAATTTTTAACTGAATAATAATACTTAATATTTGAGTTATTTTTATAAATCTATATTATCTATTTACTATAATACTAAAACAAATGTATTTTTCTGTCCTATTTTCTTTCACTTCACTTCAATTCTACGTGGCATATGGCATTCTATTTTTCTATTTTTTTATATATTTTTGAATTATTTTTGAATTCATTGATTCCTTTTTCTTCTTTTCTTCTTTTTCATTCTCAAAACTTTTATTTATTTATCCCATACCGCTAAAATGTTACAATTTCACTTTTTCTTTTCTCTCTCTCTCTCTTTTTTTTTTTTATAAAAACACTAAATTGTGGGATATAATTTAATAAATGTAAAAAATCTCATGAGTTCGAAAAGAGACCCACTTAGTTGAATTCTGAAAAAGAGCTCACTTCTTTATAAATTTCATATAAATGAACTCATGAGTTCTAAAAAGTGATCCACTTACTTATAAATTCAATATAGTCGTAAAATTTATATATTTCAAATGCATTAATAATTAAAAAAACACAAATAAAAATTGAAATAATTTGTTTAAACACACACACAAAAAAAAAACACAAAAAAATACATATCTAAAATTTGTTACATCTTAAATTTAAAAAAATTAAATAAAATTTGAAATTTTATTTAAGCCTATGAATAATTTATTTTTAGAAAATTTTCTAAAAAAATTCTAATTTTAAATTTAAATTGGTCATATCGATAATTTTTAACTGATTAATATAATTAAGACTAATAGTATTTCTAACTTTATAAAATGAGTCAAGAATTAAAAAATATAATATAATTAAGACTAATAGTATTTCTAACTTTATAAAATGAGTCAAGAATTAAAAAAATAAAAATATATATTAAAACTAACAAACAGTTTAAAACAAAAAGGAGATCTAGTCAATTAGGTAAGTTTATGATTTAATATATATTTATAATAAATTCTATTTTTCAGAATTATATCAAATCAGATCAAAATTTAGTAAAAAAAATAACTCTAACTATTTTATGGAATTTTGCAATTTTATTAAATATTTTATAATGTATTTAAAAAATAATTTTGTCCCTAAAAATTGTTTTATAATTCCGTGCATCGCACGTGTCAACATTAGTGTATATATATATATATGTATATATGTATATGTGGTGGGTGCATGAATAGTTCATTCATGTATACTTCGATCATATATGCAACGAATCCGTCAACACAAATTATTTTTCTCTCATCATAAACCCAATTAGGGACGATTATTCTCGATTAATTAATTACGGAATTTTAGGATTTATTTTTGAATTTTTTTTCTTACTTTTGGATAGAAGAGATCTTCCAACTGGTCCGTTGTGGGATCAGCTTGGTGCTAATATATATATATATATAAAATAATAAAAATGGAGACAGACTGTGAGGGTGTTTGTATATATATATATATATAAATAATAAAAATGGAGACAGACTGTGAGGTGTGTTTGGATGGTCAAAACACACGTATCACGCGAAGTTATAGAAAACCAAAATCTTTTAATTGGCATTCGGAATTAAATTATTAAGAGTGAGTTAGTTGGCTTTACACCACTTGTTGTAAAGGTAAGGCATCAGATCAATTTTTGGTAATATTAGGATTTGGTTATTTGTCAAAATATTAAAATTTACCCTTTTTTATACTCATAGAGAATAATTTAAAGTATGTTTAGTACACCAAATTTTGGTGAAATTTTTGAAAATTTTTGAAAATTTCTGAAAAATTCTGAAAATTTTTATTATATTTTATATATTTACCTTCTCGAAATTAAAAAAAAATTTAATACTTTTTAAAAAAAGTCGATAACTAGAATTCGATTAATTAAATAACAAATTCTTTTTTACCATTCTCACCACATAGACTCTCAAATTACCGAATGACACCCACTGTGATTATTTTTTCCGGAGTTGTAGAAACTTTATCGGATTGCGGAAACCGTTTCAATGCATTCGTACAGCCAACTTCCGTTCAAACGAATTGTGGAAACCATCTCGAGTCCAGTTTGGTCTGCAAAAAAGTCATTATTTAAATTTTAAATGAATTTCATTTAAAATTAGATTGAAAGATGGGCTATTTGAAGTTCAAAATTATTAGCCCGTTTGATTACTACAAATTTTTATCATTTTTATCAATTATAAATTTTCTCTACTAAATTTATCAAGCACATTTTAATTTTACTAATTTTATAAATTTTTACCAATTGCAAAACTTTTTCTAAAAGTAGTGCGTGACAGGAAAAATTGGCAAAAATTGTAAAAAGTTTTATTTTTATTTATTTCCACCGAGCCACTCTGTGCATATATATATATATATATAAGTATTTATCTCAATTATTATTGTTAATTGATGTATAAAATAAGTGATCCACGTGAAAGTTTTCAACACCCATGCTGGTCTTCTAATGCAGAAACAGAAATAAATTGCATTAATTAAGGCCTCGTTTGAGGCTCAAAAAAAAACCAAAAAACTTCAAAAAACTTCAAAAGTTTTCAAATTCCTCCAATCATATTTTGCCACCTATTTTTACATCACATCAATCCCATCCATTGATTTTTTTTGGTTTTTTTTGGGACTCCAAACGCACCCTAATTGGGCTGGTTTTGACCTTATTAGGTCACCACTCGACGGTTGGGAGGATTAAAAAGTAGCAAAAAAAAGTAAAATTTTTGGTAATTTTTTGTGTGTTTTTTTAATTATATTTTTGTGTATTTGGTGGAACAAAATATAATTTTTAGCATTTTTTTACAACTTTTAAGTGTTTGGTAAATTTTTTACTGTAGCAAAATAAGAAATTAGTAACTTTTTGTGCGTTTGATAAGTTTTTTACCGTAGCAGAGTAAAAAAGTAATAATTTTTATGTGTTTGGTAAAATTTTATTTTATTTTTTACTGTAGCAAAGTTAAAAAAATAGAAAAAATTATTATTTTACCAAAAGCATCAAAAATTGTAAAATATAATTTTTGATATTTTTTTACTAGTTTTTGAGCCTCCAAACGGGCCTGCAAATGGATTTTGAATCGCGGAACAGAACAAACAAAATCCAAACAAATAAAACACGTTGATTTGATTCTCAAAAACAATTCTGAAAAATAATTTTACTTATAATTAATTAAAGTAGCTAGTCTGGATTTGATGACACGTAATTATTTTAAATTTATTATTTGTTTATTAATCTTTGAAATCTTATATTTTAATTGTAGACCGACAAATACATTCCAGTTTCGAAAACCACCATTCACACGTAGAGTGCATATATATATATATATATTTTTTTTTTCAGTCAAAGATGCATAACAAATTACGGAGAGTGCATATATATATATATATATATATTTTCAGTCAAAGATGCATAACAAATTACGAAGACTGCATATATAATATTTCAGTCAAAGATGCATAACAAATTACGAAGAGTGCATATATATATATATTTCAGTCAAAGATGCATAACAAATTACGAAGAGTATATATATATATATTTCAGTCAAAGATGCATAACAAATTGGGAAAGGTGAAAATCAACTTGGTTTTACCACCTGATCTATTGGTTGACCTACCTGATCATCTGCATGCCCTCGACGTAGGCTCCGTTCATAGTTATAAATTTTTTAAAAGATTTAAAAATTTTTACCTTACTACAATTAAATTTCATCACGTATCATTTTTACGTCTATTCAATGAGGGCTTTTAACTTTTTCAAAACTTTTTTAGAATTACAAACACCACCTTATTGTTCATATCCGACTTCAGACTTAGTATACCACGATTCGACTCTACTCAATTTAAAGTTGCTCAGTTCCTTGACCCATCCTTTGTGCCTTGCAACAAATGAAGGGAGGCTGACATCACCCATGATGTTAGTTATGTGACATCAAAATTGTGAGTCGTTTGATTATGATTGAGTGCTTCGTAATACAATTAAATTTAAAAATTTAGGTTAATTACATTCCTTCAACTATATCTATTTTTCAATTTATCCCTTCATCTATTAAGTCTAACACTCTGATCTCCTTATCTATTTAAAAGGGGTTTTATTTAGAAACCGTTAAAAAAGTCCATTAACCCTTTATTTATTTATTATTTTGTAATTATGTCAATCTATTTCTAATGTTATTATTACTCATATTTAATTTTGAAAATTATTACTAGAGATTTGCAAAGGTTAGGTTACATAAATCATTTAACTTTTTGTTATAAATTAAATAAATCAAAATTTTTCTTATCCCATCCCCCTAAAAAAAAATAATGACTCGAATATAATTTTGATAAAGAATTTAACGAAATCAATTCTTGGATCTTAATAATAAATATTATTTATTTGGTCTATATTTATTATATATATACACACTTAATTTTAATAATAAATAACAGACAACGTACCCTCAAAATTTGGTTTAAAATTTTAAGCTAAATTTAAATTAAAAAAGAACTATATCAAATGAAAATGTTGTAAGATTAAAAACTCAAAATTATTAGGTTTAATTTATTTTTTTTATTTTCATTCCGTTTTGCTTATCCTATTTCTTTATACATAATTTATTTTTGTTTTTTATGAGTTTTTTTTGGATAGAATAAAAAAATTGATTTATTTAATTTATAATAGAAAATCAAATGGTTTATATGACTTAACTCAGGCAAATCTCTAATGATAAGTTCTAAATTTAAATATGAATAATAATCATGTTAGAAATAAATTAAGATAAGTAAGAAACAATAAATAAATAGAAAGTTAATAAACTTTTTTAATGCTTTTCAAATATAATCTTTTTTAAATATATGAGGGGATCAAAGTGTTAGACTTAATAAATGAAATGATAAATTGAAAATAAGTATAATTAAAAAGTATCAATGTAATTTATCCCAAAAATTTTAGACAAGAATTTAAATTTTTTTAATCTTATTTTTGTTGTAAACGATTTAATTTTAATTAAGTGGTTCATAACTTTAATGCCATGAGGGGTGCGTTTGGTACACCAAAGTTTGATAAAAATATCTGAAAATCTCTAAAATTCTGAAAAATCTCTAAAAATT